>LPNX011205424.1:148228-268117 GCA_001517045.1 Pseudotsuga menziesii | reverse complement strand
TATATATATATTACTCAAATTTTTATTTTTTAAAACTAAGTTTATTAATTATATAATATACCTTTTCATAAAAATATTAAATATATATTATATAATTTTACAATATGTAAATTTATTAATATATAAATAACTTAGCTTTACAAAATTAATAGCTTAAGATCTACAATATAAGAGGTTGATTAAAAAATATCACAACACTTTCAAGTTCCAGCTAGCCGCGACATTTCCCCGAGCACAGTTCCACTATTAACCCACAAATCCATTCTGCCCCAGGTTTCGAGTTCACAACAACAGTCATCAGATATGGTGCGGAATTCTACTCATGGACTGGGATTTCACTCACGTTGACTGAAGTATGAGAATACGTGGCCTCAGTGATTCACTCGTGCACAGAGCAGTCAGAGAATGGATGGTGGCTTCATGGGCAGACTTTCTTTTGGTAGGCTCTAGGGTTACCTGCGGGCTGGGAAAGGGAAAACACGACTTTCAAAATAATTTTTTTGCATATTTTTAAAATATATCCCGAATATGTGTCAATTTTATTCGTGTTGACATTTTCCAAACAAAAATCTAAATCAGGATGAAATTCGCCGAATTTGATTGAATTAATTCGCATGTCTTAAAAATTCGCCGATTTTCGATTTTCAAGGGAAAAAAACGGTGAACCTGGTGGACTTAGACTCAAACAACCCTTACACAGGGCAGCAGCTACTCAATCAGCCCAAACAGGGTAACAGCCTGCTCCAAAAAGTCCAATAGGGCGACGACCTACTCCAAACTGCCCAATAGGGCAGCAACCTACTCCAAACAACCCAAAAGGGCAGTGACCACTCAAAAACAGCCCAAACACAAGCGTAGTCTCAACAAATAGTCCACGACTCAGGTAAAGGACCAACAAACGACCACGACTCAGGTAGACCGTCAAACAGTCCACGACTCAGGTGAAGTCCAAGAACCAACCCACATCTCAGGTGAAGGACCCACAAACAGCCTATGGCTCAGGTGAAGGACAAACAAATCGTCCACGACTCACTCACAAGGAGCAGCAGTACCCTCACAATGGTAGCAACAACCCCAAGATGGCCCTAACAAGTAGTAGTAGCCCCAAAATGTCCCTGACAGGTAGTAGCAACCCCAAGCTGGCCCTAACACGTAGTGGCCTTCACCTAAGTAGCAACAACATTCCTAGGCAGCCTTTAAACAGGCAGCGAGCTTCTCACAAACAACAGCAGCAGCCCTAACAGGGCTTAGATAAAGCAGACGGCCCATCAAAACAGACCCTAGAAGCAGAGAAACCCTCACATAGGTGGTGACACACTTTCTAGCAGCAAAAGAACTCAAGACGTCACCCATAAGACTGCTGTAAAAACCCTAGATCAGTCACACAGAAAATCAGATCTGAAATGTCACCTCAAGATGATCTCACAATGAAGAAATATAATTATATTTGTAACCTCCTATAGACTTTTAGAATGACCCCCCTTCTAATTCGTCATTGACTTAGGGTTTACTCAAAAAGTCAAGATGTCATACATTAAGGAGGGTTTCCAGAATCCAAATACAAAAATATAAATTAAAGTCATCATAACAAAAGGGTCAAGGTACCACATTTAAGAGGGGCGCTAGGACCAACAAGGGAAACATAAGGCCAAGTCAAGCACAAGAGGTGTTGCAACAAAGTGGGAAGACAACCCTTTTATCCACAAGACCAAGGTGTAACAACAAGGTGGGAGAATAACCCTTTTACCCACAAGACCAAGGTGTAACAACAAGGTGGGAGGACAAGACCAAAGTGTAACAACAAGGTGGGAGGACAACCCTTTTACCCACAAGACCAAGGTGTAACAACAAGGTGGGAGGACAACCCTTTTACCCACAAGGAGAATCAACCAAACTTTTATCTTTCTCTCTTAAGGTCTGTGGTCCACAAGTGTTCCATACAATAACTGGAAGTTTTTATCATCATAATATAAGGAAGGTTCACATTGGATGACGTGATCCTCTGGTCCTCCTGAATGCTCCTAAGGTCAAAGCTAGTGACTCCATCAAGGGGTGGCTAGTCCCTTGATGAAACAACCTAGCTCAACCATCTCGAAGACCTAGGAGAGGAGGGAATCACACATCATCATCTTGGTTGACTGACCAAGAACCACCTAGTTAACTGACCAGGACTACACCTGCAAGACCTGATTGGTCCTAGACCAAGAATCTGCCTGGTCCTAGACCAGGATGTCTCTGTCTCAGCCTGTAGGATCTGCTTGCTCCTTATGACCAAACACTGTATGGTCCCTAACCAGAATGCCCTAGAGACAAATAAGGGCCCTAGCCACATGCTAGGGAGTTTGCCATGGCATCAACCTTCTTGGTCCCAGACCAAGAAGCCCAGTAGACTACTGGGGGCCCTAGGGTACTTGCTAGGGACTTACTCTGGTTAACTGACCAGGAATCCTAGTTAATTGACTAGGGTGCCATTCAGAGAATGGCTCTCGCAGCTGCACTATCTTTAACATTACTCTGCCTGGTTAACTGACCAGGAACCCTAGTTAACTGACTAAGGTGCCATTCAGAGAATGGCTCTCGCAGCTGCACTAACTTTAACAGTGTGGCCTTGGAGCATCTTTTACTTGGTTCAGATCACTTTTATTACATGATTGATGGGATGTTCACTTGGAGAAAGCAATGTCATTTTGAGGAGCCTATTTCTTGGAGGCATCCCACTTTTGGAGCTATTCTTCACATGTTTGATAGGACATTTTTGTTATTTTACTCTTTTTTGATTTCAGAAAATGAGTTGGTTATGTTTACTTTATTGTTTTCTTAGAGAGGGAAATGGACCTTAAACCACTTTATTATATTTGTGGAGAGTTTGTGGAGTAAATTGTTGATCTAGAAGAGGAATTATTATTTTATCGTAAATGAAGTTGAGCTACACTCTCTATATAAAGAGCAACCCTTCCTCATTCATTTTTTTGGTCGAATGTTTGGGGTTTTCTCTCCTTTGGGTGCATATGTGAAGTATAACGGTCTTCTCCTATCGATATGTGGCTTATTGTTCTAGTCATTTCTATTGTTGCATATGATTGTAGAGTTGCTAGTACTCGTTATTGATTGGTCATGGTAAAGGATACATCTACCTTATTGGAAGGGTTTGTGTGAGAGGTTTATCCCTCCCTAGTTCTTTGTTGTCTTGTTTATGGAATATTCTCGTACATCTGATATCTACATGAGTGGTTGTTAGAGTAATACTCCATGGTAAGGCGCACCATAATTAGCAAAGTTTTGAGGTGGCACTTTAAATTTCTCTCCTAGTATAATTTACTTTCATTATCAGTAATGCTAAGTTCTTCTTGTGGCATGCATATTGTAGTCCTTGTAGTCTTAATCCATCATGAACTTACCATCCTAGATTAGCTTCTTTACTCCATTTGCCCTTTTCGGATTAACACTAATTTGTTGATCCTCCCATCACTTTTCTTATATTACAAAAAAAATGTTTGCTAAAGCTACTCTCTTATATTACCTCGTGCCTCATTGTCTAGCTTTAGTAATCCTATTTCCTAGGGATACCCCCTTGAGTTAGAGGAGAGCTTCTGCTAACCAGGTTTGTGGTTAGAGGATACATCAACTTCTGCCAACCAGGTTTGTGGTAATCTTAAGCCACCATCTACATCTGGTTTGTGATCATCCAAAACCACCAACTTCTGCTAACCATTGGTTTGTGGTCTTCCTAAACCACCTTCTATCTACTGGTTTGTGGTCATCCAAAACCAATAATTCAGAGGGCACTTGATTAATGAGTTCAGCCATTTTCAGCTATCCACTTGCAGATTTAAGCTCTTTTTCAAAAAGATTCTTGGACTCACAAACATCCCTTCAGATTGGGGGGGGGAATGTCGGAAATCTAATCCTTTCGGTTAGGAAAAATTGAAGAAAAACGAAGAGTCATGAGGAGTCTAAGAGACAACTTAGAAGATGAAACCACCAAGCGTCACTTGACATTGTATTTACATGTGTATCATTCTTAATATAATTGTGCATTCACACCTATCTTAATTTAGTCCTTGTTTATCCATTTGGTAGATTGTAACAAGTTTTACTATCTTTTTGAGTTTAAGTTTTTTATTTTTATTTTTTTAAATTTTTAGGGAGAACGTTTTCAAACATCAGGAGGGGGTGTTTGGGTGTCCAACTTTTCGACAGGGGGTGCCCAGACATCCGCCTTTCTGTGAAACGTCATACATCTTGGTAGGATGTTTTACCATGCATTTCATAGAGTTTCACAGAAAGGGGGACATGGTAAAACGTTTCACTAGGCATCTCCTCGTCCTGGGGGTATGGGAAACACAGGAGACATGCCCCCGTGGAACACTAGTTATGACCTATACTTATTATTTAGTTTTCCTTGTTGCAACATAATATTCTCTCTTCAATGAAACTTTTGAACTTTATATGGCCAAAAACCTGATTGTGTGGTCAAATACCTAGAGATCAGAGAAACTTTGAAAACATGTGGGTGGGTGGCCAAAAGCCAAATTAGACTTGGTTTGGTAAAAGTGCGGCCAAGGGCTGGGTCATAATGTAGCTCTGATACCACATGTAATGAACAAAGTTCATTTACTAACAAATATCCAACATAAGAAGGAGAATAGACAAAAATCCATATAGGACAAGTATTTAACAATGAATAGATAAATGATTTAATGATATGATTACAATGTCATGTGACTGTTTACTTATAACATTGACTAGTCACAATGGTTGATAGGTCATACCCCTTCATTACGTCATGTCCCCGACTTAGGATGTGTCACTTCATTTATTATTATTATTATTATCATTATTATAATTATTTATTGATGTATATTTGTATATTTATGTTCATTACAATGCTTATGAATTATGCTTATTTTCTATACATAATAAGAGTCTAGTATTTAGATCATAGCCCGATGGACAATTCAGATTCTACAATATATCTTCCATGTTCTTTGTTGTTTTTTTTCTGATTTATGTTTTAATATCATATAATGTGAATGCCAATTTACATAGGCAAGCTAATGTGGGATGCTTTCTTCTATCCATCTAGAACAAAGAATGCCAACTAGTTGGTAGCAATTCTTTAATTTGCTTCATTGGGAAAGAGTGGGACTTGTTTGCTGGCTGTTCATTTCGTCATTGTATTTGCCTTTGCAGAGCAAAAGAAGCAGAAGCTTTCAGAGGTCAAAACAGGATTGGATGAAGCTGAATCTTTGGTATATAACCAATGCAACCTTATTCTCTCTCTCTCTCTCTCTCTCTCCCTCTCTCTTAACAACGATTTTTTATCTTTCATCTTTTTTGTGTTCTTGTTATGATATACTTTCGTCCTATCTTGATGTATTTTCATGTCACATGGATGGGTATATAATTATCACTCAATTGTATCTAAATTTTTATTATTTGTTTTTGAAGATTCGGAAAATGGACCTTGAAGCAAGAAGCTTGCAACCAAGTTTAAAGGCCAATCTTCTTGCAAAATTGAGGGAATACAAATCTGACCTGAACAATTTAAAAAGGGAAGTTAAGAAGGCTTCCTCAACTGATTCCCAAACAGCAAGAGATGAGTTGCTCGAGTCAGGAATGAGTGACACACTAATGGTATAATCCAAACCTGCTAAATGATCAAGTTTATGTCTTTTTTGGGGAAAAGGGGGGACAGAATGAGTATTTTGTAGGTGGGAATGGCCTCTGTTTTTAACAGTGTTTCTTTTTGTAGTGATTTGGAGTTTGTATTCATGCCCATTTTTCAGAGTTGCCTAGCATGAGATTCTTTTCTTTGTCTTATTTATACAGCTTTCTCTCATTTATTTTTACTTTTTATTTTTGCATTGTATTTCTTTTAAAAGGGGATCGTTTGGTCCTCCCGCATAGCACGGACATCATTGTAACCAACAGTCCCGTTGACCTACTTTGTGGTCAGTAGTTGGACATAAATAAAATTATCTTATCTTATCTTATCTCAGGCAGGGCTCTGTCTACAGTGTCCACATAAATGTCTTTGTAAATCAAGATGGGATTGCCAGTATAATTCTTAGAGAATGTCATTTTCATTTTTATTTTTCTCAGAAATAATCATAACTTCAATTCTGAGAGAGAATGAAATTCCATTGTGTCAATGCTCAAAGCATCCATACATATGTCAAAAACAGCTCGTAAGGGGGTCTGTCCAAAAGTTTATGCTGTTTATCCTACCCTGAAATGTTTCCCATATCCATCTTTAAAATATATCATTCCTGAAGTGAAAATATAACTGACTCAAAACCAACAGTAATTGTAGCTACATAAAAGGAGTAAAACCGTGAATATAAAGCATGTTTAGGATCAAAGATTGAGCACGTAACTGCTGGTGCTGTCACACCTGTTTCTATCTTCTCTCATTGCCCATGTTCCATCAGCACCCCTTCTTTTGACAATCCATCTGCACAAGTATTCAGTTCGTGGTAGACATGTTTATATGAGATGATGGGAAAGACTCTGGCTAAATGGTTCACCTGTTTGAAGATCGGGCATAAAGGCAAGCTCTCCATTCTGTACAGTTTCTTCATCCACTTTATACCACCAATGAATTCCCAATCACTTGTAGCTGGCTCACATTCCTATCCAAAGCTATTTCTAAAAGCAACTTCAGAGCTAGTAATTCTGCATAGCTATTTGAGCTGGCATCCCCTCTGAATTTTATGAAGTGATTATCATGAAGAAAGATTACACCACCTGCCCCATACCCATACTTGATAGGTATACCTTGACTTTCCCTGTTGAAGTATCCCCCAAGGAACTGATTTATCAACAGTTACCTCCTTAATCAGCCTTGTGCTTTAAGGGTTGATGATTTTCTTGATTCCTTTAAACACTGTTTGAATCTGAGTTGCAACTTGAAAAGAAGGGGTTAGTGAATTACTGTAAATATCAGATTTCTAGCTAACCGTACTCCCCAAGCCACAACAAAGGTAAGAGCTCTGGAGGTCTTCAATTCTCTCTTGTCAAACGACTTCTTCAAATGCTCCTTCAGGGTTTCCCCCTTACAGTTACCTGAGCTCCCAGTCAGCACCCCTACCTCTAACCACACAGACTTAGTATATACTATACACACAGTCAACCAATAAATGATTAATTGTTTTCCTCTCCTCTTTGCGTAGAGTATATCTTCCTGGACTCTGCTGCCTCCTCTTCAGCAAAACATCCCAAATTAAGACTCTATTATTGAGAGCTAGCCACATAAATGTTTTAGTTTTCATAGGAGTTCAGACCTTCCAAATAGATTTCCACCTCCAAATATGGGGCTCGTGCCTTTCAGGACAAATATGGCTTTATACTGTAAATTAGCTCTATAATCTTCCAAAGATGGATTTTTTGTCCATAACAATTAATCCTCATCCACTTTGATCCTAACATGACTACTAACTGGGAATGTTCCATGGAGTTTCCAGGACGGGGGAGCGTGGGGGCGAGGAAACACACAAGGGGGGCGTGTGGAAGCCACCCCAAATTTTAGGGAAAATTTGGGTAAATGGGGGGACGTTGGAGTCATAAAAATTAATTTGAAATAAAAAAATGATAAATCGCAACAATAACTATCCGTGAAGCACAACTTGCCGGGTACTCGTGCATACTCGCGAGTAAGCACGAGTCGACCTTCACGCCGTGTACTCGCAGTGAACTCACCGGGGACTCATCCAACTCGTAGAACCTTGCCCACTCGTTGTAACTCATGCATACTCGGTCCTAACTCGTCGGTACTCGGTTAGACTTGCCCGTCAAAGCAAAATCACACCCCCACGGAAATACGAGTGGACTCAAAGGTTTTCAGCGATTTGGTTTAGTTTTCAGTCCATAACTCTGGATCTAGGTTATTCCCTTCGTCTGCCCAAGTGCAAATATTTCGTCTAGGTTTAATTTTTAAAATGCGACTTTAACGCTTTATCTTTGATGTATATATTAAATACATAAATGAGTCAATGATCATATATGCTATTTTTTAACATATATGAGCTTTTAGGTTATTTTATAGATATTGATTTTTTTTTTATCATTTAAATAGTAAGTATAGATGTATTAAATATAAATGTGTTTTTATATGTTATTCATTTAATGTTATATATATATATATATATAGAATATTAAAATATATTTGATAGGTTGATACTTTACAGAATATTTATATTTTGAAAATATGTATATAACTTGGCACAAGCTCCTCGAGGGCTTATTGTAGGCATACTCCTTGCCATGCATGAGACTTGAGATGCTACATGGAGACATTGTCTATTTTTGTTTTCTATTTATGTTATGAGATTGAGTTATGGTTTATGTATTTGAATTTTGAACTTGATGGCATTTTTGATTTTGATCATGGAATCATTTTCCTATTCAATATTTAAAATTTAAATTTTTGCATACAAAAATCAATTGTGTTATGTTGTATTATCATAGTTTATGAGATGATGTTATGAATTATTGCACAAATTGTAGTTTTATAACTTATATGGATTGGAAATGTCATTAACCTCTTTTTTGTTCCCAACATTTACCATATTTTAATTTTTTTCCTATTTGCCAAGTCTGTCCCGAGTCTTTCTTGAGTTGACGAGTCACATGCCAACCGAGTCTTTGCCGAGTCTGAGTCGTGCAACATTGGTAACTCTTATCACGTAAAAAGTAAAACTAAAAACTAAATTTATCATTATGTAATGTACATCTATTAGTTATTACCATATCAAATTTCAAATTTGTAAATGATACTGAACTATGTTACTATTACCTTGTAAAAATTAAAAACTTTTATCATTACGCAATGTATATCTAAATTCAAGTTTCAAATTTGTAAACAATAATCAACAGATTCTGAAGTCTGAAATAGTCAAATAGATATTGAATAGTTAACACCAAGAAGTTAGAACAATGAAATTGACAAAAGTGGAAAGTCTAATAGTATATTAATAATTCTCAAAAAATACTAAATAGTAAAGAGTCAAAGACTGTCATTTGTCTCTACTATTTAGACTCAAAACTCAAAAAATGAAATGTGGCTGAAATGAATCAACTTCATGACCAAATAAGCATCAAGGAGTGTGCTCCATTGACTGGTGTGAGAGGGTAGTTTTTAAGAAGGTGTTAGACTCTTAGGTTACTCTAGGATTTAATTTAATTTTGGTTTGATTCTATGTTGTACGAAACTCCTAAAATGCCCACGTATCTGTAGAAATTTTCAGAAATCTTTGAAAATACTTGACCTCAACTCAGTCTTAAGTCCTCTCTAAATCACATGCAAATACTAAACCCTGATTCTCAATCCCAGAGAATGTATATTAGCACATACAATTATTATAACATGAAACACATGAGATCTATTTACTTCTTTTACTCAATATAGCAATCACACATAAAATTGACACAAAAGTTTTTGGTCAATGTGACGCTGGAAAACCCTCGCGAGAAAACCAGTGAGAGTAGAGTATTTTTTATTAACTCCAAGCAGTTACAATAGGTACAATCAGAAGAGATCCAACACAAACTTATCTCTGAGCCAATGGCTCTAATGCTCAAGCTTGATCTTTGCAGGATGTTTGAGTAATGCGCCCCTTTGATTGAATGGGCCTCTCTGACTTAGGCCTCACGCCCCTCGGTTGCTAGATCATTGTCTTGGTGATAGCCTCTCTCAGAACTGATGACCTCTATCTCAGAGCTCAATCCCCTTCAGTGAACTACGCGTCTTTCTCTCAAAGAATGCACCCCCTTTGTCAACTGAATCAGTGAATACTTTGTAGCTAGATTCAGTCTCTCATAGAAACAATCTCTGCCTCTAAGTTAACCTCCCTTTGCTATGTTAGATTTTTATCATTTAATCAATATTATCTAGGATCTTATCTGAGAGAATAACATGCACAACAATAATCACAAGAGACAAGAGACACAAAGAGTTTTCCTCGGGGAAACCATAAAGGAGAAAACCCCACAGCTTCCTCAGAGATAGAATGAGCACCAATAGCAAAAGTAAAACCCAAAAACACAAAGATGATATTCGTCAGTTGTTCTCTCTCTCACTTGTGCCAGCTCGTCTTCCCTCACTCATGCGCTACAGTTGAGTGAGTCTATGTTCCAAATAGAGAGTCTCACTCTCTACTTATACTTGTTTTCCACTTGACAATTACTCTCCAGGGCCGATCTCACTAGGAGAGTCTAATAACCCTAAATCCCCTCAACTGTGGGGACTGTTGCCCCGACTTACAACGGAGGGTTAACCTCAACTCAATTGTGGGGACTATTGCCACGACTTACAACGGAGGGTTAACCTCAATGACTTTACATGACTTTATTATATTAATGACTCCCGATTGGAGGAACAAACATCTTCGTCAGGGTATAATGAAATACAATAAGAAATATACAAGTGAATACATTTTGAAGTTACAAATACGTCAACACTCCCTCTTAACTAGGGAGGTATTCTCTTGACACAGTTCATCAGCACAAGTCTTCATTATTGGGTCATCATCACAGCTGGATCATCATCAAAGTTGGACTATCATCAAAGCTAGATCATCATCAAAACTGGATCATCATCAAAGCTGGATCATCATCATCACTGCTCCCGCTATCTCGAGCAAATGGTGCTATCTCTCAATTCTACTCATCATGGGAAGTTCTACACAGTCAGCCTTGTTGGATGTAGGCCTAGCCTCCATGTAGGTCTTCACATCTTCAGCACTTATATCTGACCATGGGAGGAACCAATCTTGCCACCATGTCAGAAAGGCACAGCACGTACATCTGATCATGGGAGGAACCAATCCTGCCACCATGTCAGAAAGGCACAGCGCTTACATCTGACCATGGGAGGAACCAATCTTGTCACCATGTCAGAAAGGCACAACACTTTCATCTGACCATGGGAGGAACCAATCCTGCCACCATGTTAGAAACGAACAACACTTACATCTGACCATGGGAGGAACCAATCCTGTCACCATGTCAGAAAGGCACAACACTTACATCTGACCATGGGAGGAACCAATCCTGCCACCATGTCAGAAAGGCTCACAGACTCATCACTTCCCCTTGGAAGGAACCTCGATCTGGAGAACACCAAGCTTCTCCCGGAAGTATTCAAACTTCATTTTGGCCCTTTCTAGCATAGAATCACATCAGGGCTGATTACGTCCAAGGATAACCTGCGAGCTTCGCCAGGATTGATTACATCCGAGGACAACCTACAAGAGTGATTACGTCTAAGCAACCTATGAGCTTCGCCAAGATTTTATGCTCAGACAACCTGCCTCACCGTCTATGCTAGAACTGATCACTCACTCTTTCGAGAGATCTCAATCTGGATCACATGCTGGAGCTTCCCTCCTCTCTGCATCAACAAAAATGCAAGTCAAATCAATTAAATCAAATAGTAGCTTTCAAAAGAAACATACTACCTCACAAATAGCCGATCAAGTGGCAACATATTTTGCCTCGACTGTACTCAGTGCCATGCAGGACTCCATCCTGCCAAACCAGAAACCCATAATGGATCTCAAATTGAAGAAGCAACCTAGGGTGCTCTTCTTCTTAGTGGCACTACCAATCCGAATCAACATAACCATGCAGGTTTGTCTTCTGATTCGTATCATACTTGAGCCCACACTCAACTGTACCCTTCAGGTACCTCACTGCATGCTTTGTAACCAGGTGAGCATGTCTTGAATCCGTCAGGAACTGGCTCAGTTGTTTACAGCAAAGCATATGTCTGGTCTTGTGTTCGTTAGGTACATCAATGACCCAATCATTTGACAATACATTGTGGCATCAACCGACTCTGATGAAGCATCACTCAATAGCTTCAGGTTTGATGCCATAGGTGTGGTCATGGCCTTGCAGTCCATCATCCCGAACCTCTTCAGGATCTCCACTGCATACTTCCCTTGTCCAAGGGAGATTCCATCCGCATTCTGCCACACCTCCATGCCTAGAAAGTAGTGCATCATACTCAAGTCCTTTAACTAGAACTTGACAACAAGTCTCCTCCTTGCATCTTAAATGAGCTCCTCTTCCCTATCAAGAACAAGGCATCGACATATAATAGGAGCATCACTGGTCTTCCGCCTTAAACCTTGAAGCAAAGGTTGGAATTTGCTTTACTCACAGTAAAGCCTAGAGCCATCAGTAATCTGTCCATCCTGTTGTACCATGTCGAACCTCGGGATCTTCTGTAGTCACTCCCTCTGAAGTGGAGCATCATTCTCCCTCTGCCTTTCGTACTCTATGCATTGAAACATTTTGTACTGGAGTGACAAGTAGCTTCCTCTACTACTAATATTTCCTTGTATCCCACGATGTTGTCATCTACTGCATGCTGGATCTTGTAGATCCATGTGGAAGACACTACGGACTTCCCTTCAGGTCTTGATACTGCATCCTAGACATCATTCTTCTTGAACTGGTGCACTCCCCTTTCTTCTTGGCTATTTCTTCATAGCTGGAAGGTTCTGCATCAATGATGTTGCTCAATAGTGTCACATAACTGCATTGTGTCTGGGACCTCTTTCTTTCTTTGAAAGTATCGTCATATTATTCTTCATCTTGGATTATTCTTGAACTGTCGTCACTTGTTCTTCGGAACAAGTCTCATTGTTTTTTTCTTGTAGGCGATTGTACGCAATCTTTCCTATAAGCCAAATGCATTAGTTGTATGGTTAGAAACATTTCATAAGGCATATTCATAATGGCAAATTCTTATGCATAAAGATATAATCATGCAACTATTTTAGCCAATACATCATTCATCCATATCTCACGGAAACTTTCTAAATGCCTTTCGTCTCTACCATGACATCATTTAGATTGTGCACTAATCCAATATGTCAACAAAGAGGTTTCATTCTAGATAAGTAGCAATGGAGAGTTGTATAGCACCATGGGCTACTTACCCATCACATGCACATTAGTAGTATACTGTCATTAATGCAAACATTCTATCATGCATAACACATCAACTGAATATAAACAAATGCATAACCAAATAATATCATGAAATGACAATTGAATACTTATCTTTATTCGTTTCGTGGGTAGACTCCTTCTTGAGCCTTCAACTTCATTATTTTCTTCATTCATAACAACATCATTTCTTATCCAAATGCTAAAATGGATAAGAGGTTCTTCAAGAGTTGAGTCCTTCATATTCCTCATCGCTTGAGGGATCTTCTTTGGATCGTGAGAGCGTGATCTTCAGTTGCTCCCATTTTCTCTTCTCTTATTATGAGTCGAGCTTTTTCTTATGTGCGCTCTTCCCAGAGTCTGCTGAAGGTAATCACTTCCTTCTAGCACACATTCCTCGAATGAATGGATCCCATGATCCTGGGAGGCCATTCAAGGTGGTTATAACAATATCTTATTCTTTTTCGATTGCTTTGTCATAGCATCGAACACTTCCTTTTTGTGTCTTTAAAGATGACACATGAGGAATGAGATGATCTTTAATAGAATCTGCAATGATTCTCTTGGCTCTAGCCTTAGCCTCATCTCCCTCTGGCTCTTATAACTTTTTTACTGAAATACTGATCCAAGTCAATTTCTTCAAGGATCATGAAGTTCCTATACTTCTTCCGATTTATATTCTTCCCTTCAAATAGCTTGGTCAAGGAATCAAACATCTCTTTAGGTGTCTTTAGGGAAGACACTTGTGGTATAAGGTGATCCTTGATAGAATCAACAATAATCCTCTTGGCGTTGACCAAGTTCTTCTTGTGTAAGGCTTGGAAGTGTCAGCTTCACCAAGCTTGTCATCAAGCTGGTGTCTAAGTCACCAGCCTGGTGTGATTAGTCATTTTGAAATGAGAACCTCAAATGTAAATAACAAAAACTTAGATCTTGCTGATTTGAGGTGTGCATCTTGGTTTCAGAGCTGGCTGATCTAGGGTTAGTTAGAGAAATCCTAATTTTCAAAACTTGGAATTTCAAATTTTTGATTGGATAGAAAGATGGGCCTCTTCAAGGCGAGCTGTCCAATGTACTCCTTTTTTGAAAACATTGGAGGGAAGCCCCCAGTAGGAAGCCCTAATTTTCCAATTTCTTCTACAGAAATGTCTGATATTGTTTCTGCGGTATCTTCGAAAGTATTGCTCCTTTGTGTCTGAAATTTTGTACTAAGGTAGCCTTGTCTGTCCTCTTTCCAACACCATAGGTTTGAACAGAATTGCTTTCACCAATTGGGACTTATGAGATTTTTCCCAAGGTGACTTGTTTCAGGACTGTTCAGCATAGCGGGCTTGTACGGATTGCCACGTGTCACTGTTTCACCTTCGGGGTTTGAAACTTTTACCACAGAAAGTATAGTCCGTGCCATATTTGGAACATCTTACGAAATTTTATTTGGACTTTCGTAGCCCTAGATATAGCAATTTTCCCTAGGTGTCTTGTTTAGGGATGAATCTAGGGAGAGGCTGGAACCCTGATTTGGAGGAATCATATCTCCCATAATATAGAGAATCTGAGGCTGAAACTTTTACATAGGGTACATCAGGAATTTATCTTCGGCCTGTAAAAGTTTCGGTTTTTGAGCCTTCTCCAATCTCGAGTATAGCGAATGCACAAAAATGACTAGTTTTATTTAGTTTTTTAGGGTTTTCTGGTCCGGGGTCAAATTAGGGTTTGACTTTCCCGGAGTTTTACGCAACCAAAAATTTCGATCTTGGTCTCTAAATTTCAATTTTGAGGAGGAGAGCAATCCTATGCTGGGCTCACTCAAAAATTCCTCTTTTGTAAAAAGCCCTAATTTCCCGCAGTAGTGAGAGGTAAAAAACTGAAAATGCTTGGAATCAAATTCTGCTTCGACAAAAAGATGCGCCCTTTAATGGAGAGTTAGCCTAGCCTCTTTTTGCTGATGATCTGTGGAGAGAGACCCAAAAATTAATAAGCCCTAGCTTCTGCAGCTGCACAGTGTCTTCTTCCCAGGTTAGCTTTGATACCATGTTAGATTTTTATCATTTAATCAATATGATCTAGGATCTTATCTGAGAGAATAACATGCACATCAATAATCACAAGAGACAAAGAGTTTTCCTCGGGGAAACCATGAAGGAGAAAACCCTGCGACTTCCTCAGAGATAGAATGAGCACCAATAACAAAAGTAGAACCCAAAAACACAAAGATGATCTTCGACAGCTGTTCTCTCTCTCACTTGTGTGAGCTCCTCTTCTCTCACTCATGCGCTACAGTTGAGTGAGTTTATGTTCCAAATAGAGAGTCTCACTCTCTATTTATACTTGTTTTCCACTTGACAATTACTCTCTAGGGCTGACCTCACTAGGAGAGTCTAATAACCCTAAAACCCTTCAATCGTGGGGACTATTGCCTCAACTTACAACGGAGGGTTAATGTCAACTCAATTGTGGGGACTATTACCACGACTTACAATGGAGGGTTAGCATTAATGACTTTACATGACTTTATTATATTAATGACTCCCGATCGTAGGAACAAACATCTTCGTCGGGGTATAATGAAATACAATAAGAAATATACAAGTGAATACATTCCGAAGTTACAAATACATCAACATTCTACACATTATTTGTGCTAGATCTTTGCTCAGATCTACACCCTCACACCACAAGAAATTGTGTTAGATCAAGTGTGCTAGATCTTTGCTTTAGATTAAGTGTGCTCAATCTCTCCCAGATTTGCTCCCTTTCTCTGCTTTGGAATGCACCCTTCTCTACTCAAGAAAGTGCCCCGCTCTCATGTAGTGATTCACCCTCCTCATGCATTGATTCGCTCAACTTGTGTAGATGAACTCACTACTCCACAATTGCTCGAGAAGCTCGCCCCCATCTGCCTCTGCTCTCAATTATAGGCTTCTGGTGACTTTTAGGGTTCCAAAACCCTAACCTACTTTTCATGCACATGCATATGCATATCTCATGCGCATGCATATGCATATCTCATGCACATGTCACTGATCTCATGCACTTGCGTCATGCATATCTCATGCATATGCAAATCACACTATTGCATTAAAAATTGGTGCATACCTGCACTCCTCGCTTGTAGTTGGCAAAAGTATCACAAACCTCTGAATGTTTCCACCACTAGATTCATGCCGACTGGTAGAGTATTTCTCACACCCTACATCAATGCCTATACTGTCGATGTACCTTCATGGTAGGCATGACCACATGAAGGACATCCCAAGATACAAATATCAATAGTACCGGTATCGAAAGCTTGCGGAAACTCGAAAACTTCTAGGAATCCTCCAAGGCTCCACGAGCGGATTGAGACCTGTAAGAAATCTAAAAAGCCCTAGTTTATGGAAAATGAAAACAAATTTATCTTGAAATTGTTTCTAAACTTACCTTCAAATTAACTTGTCATTCCTATTTTATTGTAAGATAATGTGTTATACAAAAACTATATATAAAAGTAAATATATCACATTTCCCTCGATGTACCCATTTGGGAGGGGGGGCATGTTTCCAAGCGTTTCTGTTTATCAAACTTGTACACGTTTTGTGCAACTTAGGTGTAATTATGTTTAATATTTTAACACTTTTTAATATTATAATTTGCATTTTATTTAAATTATAAAAGATGAAAATTGGGAAGGGGGCATCTGGGCGTTCCCCCACGTTAGGGCGGGAGGGAGGGGGTGTGGCTTCTGGGCGTCCCCCCATGGGAGACTTTTGGGCATACCCCCACATGGGGCGACGCCTAGAAGCCTCCCCATGGGGAAAATGTGTTCCACACCTAGAGAAACTTGGGGAAACGCGTTTCTCTAAGTTTTCCCAAAAGGGGGACAGGGAAACATTTCTCTAAGAGTTTCTTTGTCTCGGAAGCATGGGGGAGCGAGTGGGCGTGTTCCACACCTTGGGGGATGCGTCCCCGTGGAACACTGCTAATTAGTGATTCAGTACCCCAACATATGCATTCCATTACTCTCCATTCCTCCCTTCGAGTCGAAGATGTCAAGCTCTCTTCCAGCCTTGTTGACAAATGGAAGTGGAGTTATGATTTGCCACTTCTGAGACAATGAAAGACCCTATCTCCTGTAAAGAGGAGATTATGTACTCAGGAAGCCTGAAAGCATTACCACTCCGCAGCCGCAAGTTTGCACCTATTCTCAAACTTGCTCCATTGCTAACTTTTCATGCAAGTCAATTTTCAATGAGAGGGAAAGTGTGAATGACTGCTTTCCAAGTGATGGATACATGCTTATAGACTTGATAGGTTTTTGTATCCACTCCACCATTGAAAGGGGTTCAATGTATTTGTTCATTATTACCTTCCTCCAGAGACTCTTGTGAGATTAATCACCACAAATGTTAGAAAGTGGCAACAAGGAAGGTCTTCTAGCATTGCATGTGTCCTTGCATGCTAAGAAGACATTAAACAGGAATCCAAATGTATTAATGTGATTTTCCTAAGTTTAGACCTAGGAAAACACATTAATTAATATAATTTGATTTTGACTTGATGGAATCACTTTTATAAAGTGAAAAGTGAAATAATTTAAGTGATGGCTAATCTAATCTTGGCCATTGATCTCATCGGAGGATCTCATCCATTGATCCATAGTGAGAGTTAGGGTTTTCGCTTAGCTATTGAGTTAAAAGAAGGTTTGGTGGAGAGGACACATACACATGGAGAGATACAGACAGACGGAGAAGTCAGACAAAGAAGTTTGTTGAGAAGACGGAGGAGCACTCACCTGATAGATTCATCGAGTTACTAGACTGAGCACCAGGCTGTACAAGATCATGCAGAGGAGGTCGTACAACTCGGCAGAGGATGCCGTACAACAACAACCGTACAGACCTACGGATTTCGTATAGTTGACGTCAGGCCTGTACGGATCTGTACAGCTGACACACTGCTGACGCAGGGGCTGTACAGCTACACAGGGGCTGTACCGTGTTGTTGGGTTTGCCCAATGATTTTGCAGAGGTTTTATTCCGCCAGTTTGGGTGAGTTGATCTACTGGATTGTAATTGTTTCATATCTTCTTAATAAAATTTCATATCTGATTGCTGCACTGATTTTTCCATCTTGGGTTTTATCCGGGGGTTTCCATACCCAAACATTGTGTCTATATTTATGTGATTGTTGTTGATGTTTCTCAGTATTTACTTTCTGCTGCAATACTAGTAAAAGAAATTCGTGTGTGGTTATCGGTAACAATTAAATATAATGTTTAGCCCTAGTTTGAATTTTAAAGGAAAATTTACAACAAACTCATATTAGCCAAAGCTTTACCATAAAGATGCATATCCTTTAAGCCTCATCCTCCTGTGTTCTTTGGTTTTGCTATAAGTTTCCATTTAGCTAATGCTATGCCCTTGCTATCTCTTTTACTTGTCCAAAGGAACTTAAAACAAATTTTATTTTATTTTATTTTATTTATTTATTTATTTGATTTTCTCCAGATCCCTAACGGGGATGAGAGCCAAGCCTTGCCAATACACTTGGATTGCCTTAAACACCGTTTTTACAAGTGTTAGTGTGCCTCCAATTGATAACCACCTGTTGCACCACAAGAATATGTTTTTGTCAATCTTGTCCACTAACCAATCCCAATTCCTTATGCCATAGTCATTTGGATTCAACAAGAAACCTAGGTATTTAATCACAACATGTAGCTTGGTCTTGGAAAAGATAGGAGCTTGTTGGATTTGTCTTTTGGCATCTTCCTCTAATCCATTACAAGAGAGGGTTGATTTGTACATATTTACTTCCAAAACTGTGGGCATTGCAATACGTTTCCAAAATTTCCTTATTAATGTCCTTGATAGTTCCATCAGAAAACCACATGATGTCACCTACAATTAAAATATGACTAAAGAGATAAAGTAATTTTTATAATGTCCAACGAATGACCACTAAAGTAGGTCAAAGGGATTGTTGGGTACAAAATGATGTCAAATAGAAAGTGGGAGCACTAAAATGACTCCTATGAAAAGCAAGATGTAAAAAGTAAAAGATGAATCTAAACTAAATCCCGAAAAGCCAACTCTGAAGATGGAGAGTTGCTTCGAAAGAGAGATGCGCCTAGAAAATGGATCTAGAATCTGCGATACAAATGGTGCAAGCCTGTCATGGTCTGTTGGAACCATCTGTCCTAACATCTAAGGACGAATGGAGAATCTCAACATAGAAGTTTGTCTAGAGGAAGAACTAGAAGAGGAGTTGGACCATGTAATGTGCTACTGCCCGAAGGAGGAGGTTTGTTGATGTTAGTATGGGACCAAGGATGACAATGCTGACAGGGTCTCATGGAAGTTGAGATGGTTCTGCAGGTTCGCATAGATTTGGGGTTGGAAATAGGTTTTGTTATGCATTTGCCTGTTGGTGCCTCTAATAAATGGGAGCACCATGGAAATGGAAGTGATTTACTGAGTGGAAGCTAGTTTAGGATGCGTATGTAGCTAGAGGATGAGGGAGTGGAGTTGAAGGGCCTCCTCTAAGTATAAGGCTAGACATCTCTAGTTGTGACACTTGAAGAGCCAACCAGAGTTTGAAGCTCCTCGACAAGAAGCTCTTTGAAAAGACAATGGAACAACCCTTGGATCTCATCGTAAATAGGGCATTGCGAAATGAAGTGCTCGTCAGCCTCAACCTCTTGAAGATGGCACATTTAGTGGATCCTATTAGATTGGTCAATTTAGTGATTTGTCACCACCCTAAGTATATGAGAGCCCACCCTAAACTGACCTGGGGGGATATGAAGAGCGTGCACCTAATTGAAGTGTATAATGGGGTTGAATAATGAGCTTGTCCATTGAGGTTAACCCTCCGTTTTAAGTCGGAGAAATAGTCCCCACAATTGAGCTGAGGTTAAGCCTCCTTGTTGATTAGGGGGGCAAAGTCCCCATAGTTGAGGGGCACTAGGGTTATTAGGCTCTCCTAGAGATGTCAACCCTGGTAAGTAATTGTCAAGTTGGAAACTAGTATAAATAGAGAGTGAGACTCTCTATTTGTAATATACACTCACTCAACTGGGGCGCATGATTGAGAGAAGTGCTCACACAAGTGAGAGAGAGAACAACTGTTGGAGATCATCTTTTTTGTCTTTGGGTTTTACTGCTGCCATTGGTTTTCATTCTATCTCTGAGGAAGTTGTGGGGTTTTCTCCTTTATGGTTTCCTCGAGGAAAATTCTGTGTATCTTGTCTCTTATGATTATTGCTGTGCATGTTATTCTATCAGATAAGATCCTAAGATCCTATTGCTTAAATGATAAAAATCTAACATGGTATCAGAGCCAACCTGAGAAGAAGACACTATGCAACTGCAGAAGCTAGGGCTTCTTACTTTTTGGGTCTCTCTCCACAATCCATTAGCAAAAGGAGGCTAGGCTAACTCTCCATTGAAGGGCGCATCTTTTTGTCGAAGCGGAATTTGATTCTGGGCATTTTCAGTTTTTGACCTACCACTGCAATGACAATTAGGGATTTTCACAGAAGTGGAATTTTTGAGTGAGCCCAACATAGGATTGATCTCCTCTTCAAAATGAAAATTTAGAGACCAAGGTCGAAATTTTTGGTTGGGTAAAACTCCGAAAAAGTCAAACCCTAGTTTGACCTGGGCTTGAAAAACCCTAAAATACTAAGACCGGTAGTTTGGGTACATTCGCTATATCTCGGGATTGAAGAAGTCTCAGGGGCCAAAATTTTCACAGGCCGAAGATAAAATCTTGATGTACCCTCTGTAAAAATTTTAGCCTTGGATTCACAATATTTTGGGAGATATGATTCCTCCAAATCAGGGTTCCAGCCTCTTCTAGGTTTCATCCCTAAACAAGACACCTAGAAAAAATTGCTATATCTCGGGCTACAAAGGTCCAAATGAAATGTCTCAAGATGTTCCAGATAGGGCACGGACTGTACTTTCTGTGGTAAAAGTGTCAGACCCTGAAGGTGAAATAGTGACACGTGGAAGTTTGTACAAGTTCGCTATGCTGAACAGTTCTGAAATAAGTCACATTGGGAAAACTATCATAAGTCCCAATTGGTGAAACCAATTCTGCTCAAAGTTGTGGTGTTGGAAAGAGGATAGACGAGGCTACTTTGGTACGAAATTTCAGACACAGAGGAGCAGTACTTTCGGATATATCGTAGAAACAAAATCAAGAATTTCTGCAGAAGAAATTGGAAAACTAGGGCTTCCTTTTTCGGGGGCTTCCCTCCACTGTTTTAAAAAAAATGAGTACATTGGACAGCTCGCCTTGAAGAGGCCCATCCTTCTATCCAATCAAAAGTTTGATATTCCAAGTGTTGAAAATTAGGGTTTCTTTGATAAACCTTAGATCAGCGAGATTTAGAACCAGGACGGACACCTCAAATCGGTAAGATCTAATCTTTTGCTATTTACATTTGAGGTTCTCATTTCAAAATGACCTATCACACCAGCTTGATGACAAGCTTGGTGAAGCTGAAAACTTCCGAGCATGGAAGTATAGGATTTCACTGGTTCTTGAAGAAAATGAATTGGACACCTACATAAGTGGAGAGGTTCCAGTTCCAAAGGGAGATGAGGCTAAGGCTAGAGCCAAGAGAGCCAAGATAATCATTGTAGATTCTATTAAAAATAATCTCATCCCTTATGTGTCATCCCTGAAGACACCAAAAGGAAGTGTTCGATGCTATGACGAAGTAGTCGAAGAAGAATAAGATACTATTATAACCACCTTGAATGGCCTCCTAGGATCATGGGATTCATTCATTCAAGGAATGTGTGCCAGAAGGAAGTGATTACTTTCAGCAGACTCTGGGAAGAGTGTACATAATAAGAAGCTTAGCTCATAATAAAAGAAAGAGAAGATGGGGGCAACTAAAGATCAAGCTCTCACGATCCAAAGAAGATCCCTCAAGCGATGAAGAATACAGAGGACTCAACTCTTGAAGAACCTCTTATCCATGTTAGCATTTGGATAAGAAATGATGTTGTTATGAATGAAGAAGATGATGAAACTGAAGGCTCAAGAAGGAGTCTACCACGAAACAAATAAAGATAAGTATTCAATTGTCATTTCATGATACTATTTTGTTATGCATTTGTTTATATTCAGTTGATGTGTTGTGCATGATAGAATGTTTGCATTAATGATGGTATACTACTAATATGCATGTGATGGGTAAGTAGCCTATGGTGCTATACAAATCTCCATTGCTACTTATCTAGAATGAAACCTTTTTGCTAACATATTGGATTAGTGCACAATCTCATTGTTGTCCTGGTAGAGATGGAAGGCATCTAGAAAGTTTCCTTAAGATATGGATGAATGTTGTATTGGATAAAATAGTTGCATGATTATATCTTGATGCAAAAGAATTTTTCATTATGAATATACCTTATGAAATGTTTCTAACCATACAACTAATGCATTTGACTTGTAGGAAAGATCGCGTGCAATTGCCTACAAAAGAAGGATGAGACTTGTTCTGAAGAACAAGTGACGACAGTTCATGAAATAATCGAAAATGAAGAATAGTATGACGAGACTTCAAGGGGCCTTACACACAGTGCAGTTATGTGACACTGTTGAGCGACATCATTGATGCAGAGCCTTCCAGCTATGAAGAAGTAGCCAAGAAGAAAGGGAAGGAGAGTACAAGAAGAATGATGTCTAAGATGAGGTAGCGAGACCTGAAGAGAAGTCTGTGGGATACAAGGCAAGATTTGTAGCACGAGGCTTTTCACAGAAAGAAGGCATAGACTACGAAGAGACATTTGCGGCCACTGGAAGTTAAGACACATGACATGCAGACTCATGTGTGCAAATTAAAGAAGGCCTTGTACGAGCTCAGAAGGAACTCATGGGATAACACATACAAGAAGAGCTTGAAGATCACCTAGAGTGATGAACATCTTAACCTTTGCTGCAAGATTGAAGATGAAATCCTATAGAAGATGACAAGCTCATAGATGGGTGCAAAAAGAACTTTTGAAAAGGTTCAAGATAGAGGATCTTGGTATCTAGTGACCCTAGATAGATACATAATATACTAGTAGCAGAGGAAGCTACTTGTCACTCCAGTACAGAATGTTTCAATGTGTAGAGTACGAAAGGCAAAGGGAGAATGATGCTCCACTTCAGAGGGAGTGACTGCAGAAGATCTTGAGGTTCGACATGGTACGACAGGATGGATAGCTTACTGCTGGCTCTAGGCTTTACCAAGAGTAAAGCGGATTCCAACCTTTACGTTAAGGTTGAAGGTGGAAGACCAATGATGCTCCTGTTATATGTTGATGACTTGTTCCTGGCAGAAAAAGTGGAACTCTAAAGTTGCAAGAAGGAGACTTGCTGCCAAGTTCGAGATGAAGGACTTGGATATGATGCACTACTTTCTAGGCATGGAGGTGTGGCAGAATGCAGATGGAATCTCCCTTGGACAACGGAAGTATGCAGTGGAGATCCTGAAGAGGTTCGGGATGATGGACTGCAAGGCCATGACTACACCTATGGCATCGAACCTGAAGTTATTGAGTGATGCTTCATCAGAGACGGTTGATGCCACAATGTATCGTCAAATGATTTGTTCCTTGATGTACCTAATGTAAATGAGACCAGATATTTGCTTTGTTGTGAACACATTGAGCAAGTTCCTAACGGATCCGAAACATGTTCACCTGATGGTTGCAAAGCATACAATGAGGTACCTAAAGGGTACAGTTGATTATGGGCTCTAGTATGAGGCGAATCACAACATTAACCTGGAGGGTTATGTGGATTTAGATTGGGCAGGCAGTGCCATTGATAAGAAGAGCACTTCGGGGTGCTGCTTTAGTATGCGATCAGGTGTGATCTCTTGGTTTAGCAAGAAGCAGTCCTGCATGGCGCTGAGTACAACTGAGAGAGGAGCAATGAAGCTCTAGTTTGTGATCCAGATCGAGATCTCTCGAAAGAGGGAGTTCTAGCATAGCTGGTGAGACAGGTTGTCTGAGCATAAAATCCTGGCGAAGGTCATAGGTTGCTCAGACGTAAGCGGTCTTGTAGGTTGTCCTTGGATGTAATCGGTCCTGGCAAAGCTCGCAGGTTCTCCTTGGATGTAATCAGCCTTGATGTGAGTCTATGCTAAAAATGGCCAGAGTGAAGTTTAAGTACTTCAGGGAGAAGCTTGGTGTTCTTCAGATCAAGGTTCCTTCTAAGGAGAAGTGATGAGTCTGTGTGCCTTTCTGACAAGGTGGTAGGATTGGTTCCTCCCATGGTCAGATGTAAGTGCAGAGCCTTTCTGACATGAATGCTGGATGTGTTCCTCTCATGGTCAGATGTAAGTGCAGAGCCCTTCTGACATGAATGCTGGATGTGTTCCTCCCATGGTCAGATGTAAGTGCAGAGTCCTTTTGACATGAATGCTGGATGTGTTCCTCTCATGGTCAGATATAAGCGTTGAAGAAGATAAAGACCTAAATGGAGGCTAGGCCTACAACCAGCATGAAAAAGGGCTGGCTTTGTAGAACTTCCTGTGACGAGTATAATTGAGAGATAGCACCATTTGATCGAGATAGCGGAGCAGTGATGATGATGATCCAGTGATGATCCAGCTTTGATGATGATCCAGAGAAGAAGACTTGTGCTGATGATTTGTGTCAAGAGAATACATTCCTAGTTAAGAGGGAGTGTTGATGTATTTGTAACTTTGGAATGTATTCACTTGTATATCTTATATTGTACCCTGATGTTCCTATCGGGAGAGTCATTAATATAATAAAGTCATGTAAAGTCATTGAGGTTAACCCTTAGTTGTAAGTTGGGGAAATAGTCCCCACAATTGAGCTGAGGTTAACCCTCCTTGTTGATCAGGAGGGCAAAGTCCCCACATTTGAGGGGCACTAGGGTTTTTAGACTCTCCTAGAGATGTCGGCCCTGGTAAGTAATTGTCAAGTCGGAAACTAGTATAAATAGAGAGTGAGACTCTCTATTTGTAATATACACTCACTCAACTAGGGCGCATGAGTGAGAGAGGAAGCGCTCACACAAGTGAGAGAGAGAACAACTGTTGGAGATCATCTTTTCTATCTTTGGGTTTTACTGCTGCCATTGGTGCTCATTCTATCTCTGAGGAAGTTGTAGGGTTTTCTCCTTTATGGTTTCCCCGAGGAAAATTCTTTGTGTCTCTTGTCTCTTGTGATTATTGCTGTGCATGTTATTCTCTCAGATAAGATCCTAAGATCATATTGCTTAAATGATAAAAATCTAACAGGTTGATCTAGGTGACTTGCACAAACTGCTTGTAAATATCATCTCAATTGATCTTTGTTCATTTCTTGCCTGGTAGGTAAGAGGTGGCTAGGTGCATCCAGGGAGTATCTAAATAGGGGAAGATTTGAGACCCTTGCATACCAACATCTTGTGTGGCCCAAAGAGTTGGCTGAGGCAATGGTTTACGATGAACAATAGGCCACGCATGAATATTGGTTTCGTCCCTTTGTTGAGTTAGTGAAGCTTCGAATGCGATGTAGGAATGAGACAAGTTGAATATAGTCTCAAGCTGAAAGGACTAGGCACTATTTTGCACAAGTACCTGAACTCTAGGGGCACCACATACCTGCATCGAGCAAATGTACCAATGTCCTTAAAAAAGAGCCTGGTACTTCTGGGATGTACCTTGAAGAACAAGAAACGTGACATGCAATGGGGACGACGTAGCTCGTAAATGGGGATGTGAGGGGGGGACATCTGTGGGTCACGTGGGTCCATTTTTGCCTAAACCGACTGGAAACCAAGAAGAAGAAGGGGGAGGGGGGAATGTGACCCCCCTCGAAAAGCCTTAACATCATTTTGAACACACAAACACACCCCCATTTATCTCATTTCTATCCCAACATTAAAGATGGAAAGCGGTCCAACAAGGATTGAAGAGAGTCATTCCAACAGGTGGACTCTTTCCAAAATTGTAGTGAAGGGTATGATAGTTTAATGACTCTTAACTGTCTAATAGTAAGGGAGAAACAATCCAATATTGAAGGAGTGAGGTATTTATCTTTGAATTTCTAGATTGGGCCTTGGCAAATTTTCTTTGTTTCAAATTTTAGATTTATCATTTCTCCATTCTTATTTCTCCAACTAAGATGGCATCATCAAATTCTCAATATCCACTATGGAAATATTTGTACAGGCCAAAGGCAACAAAGGGTGCAAGTGGGACACCAATGGTAAAATGCAACCTATGTCATGTTGAATAGAAAGGAAACTATACTTAGGTCAAAGCCCATTTTATGAATGTTCCAAAGAAGGGCATTGGATTTTGTAACGGAGACCTGGAGGATCCCACTAGACTCCCTAGTGCACAAAGGGCTGATGGTAAGGTAGGGAAGTCAATCTCACCGCAATGGCATGGCGTCATTGGCAATGATGAGTCCAATGAGGAAGAAATGCCATCCAATGATGAAGTTCATTTGGTGATGAGAATGTGCTAGCAAAAGCCTAAAAAAACAATACAACTTCATCACACAAGAGGCCTAAAACCGGTGGCAGAGAAGGGAAGGTGTTAATCTTGCAATAACAAGATTTTTTCTTGCAAGTGGCATCCCTTTCAATGCAACAAGCTCACCTTATTTTGAGAAAATGGTTTGTGCCATTAATGGTGGACCTGTAGGGTATAAGGCACCCTGGTTATGATAAGCTCTGAATCATGTTGTTGGACAAGGAGAGAGCACATATTGAGAAGGCAATGGTACCATTTAAGGCATCTTGGAGTGTAAATGGATGCTCCATTGTCATGGATGTTTGGACTTATTGTTGGAAATGGCCATTGATAAACATCATTGTCTCTTCCATATTTTCTAAAGGCCATTGATTGTTTTCGGTCAAGAAAATAACACTATGTTCTTGAAAGACCAATTATCTGATGCCATTCCAGAGGTTGGGGCCATCCGATGTTATCCAAGTTGTTATTGATGCAACCCCAATGTGCAAAGCAACATGGGTGATGGTCCAAAATGAGTACAAGTTAGTGACAAGCTTGTTTTTATTTTTTATTAATTAATTTATTTTTGTAAGTTGTAGAATTCATTTTATATTAACAGGAGTGATCAAACACAATATACAGAAGCACATGTGTCATTTTACGAGGGCTTGAGGCTATTTGGCCACTCGCCCAGCCGTTCAAAAAATTGGAATTTCTGTCTAGATCTAGCCCAAATAACAGGCAACCCTGCCTTGAGTTGTGGCCCCGACTGACATATTACAAATTAGATAATTTAACTTGCTAATTGACTTAAAGAGAGTAACTATAGATTAGTGAAAGACACAGAGAGAATCAGGGACGACCATGGATATATTATTAGGTGGTAGCGTCCCCATCCGTTGCGTACGATGTTTCCTCCAGAAAGGGACAGGGTCTGTATTCATCTTCCTGCACATGATGCGACTGGCTAACCAACTGAGGCTCTGGAATAGGTCGCGAAGCTTTGTCACCATCTGGTTCCTCTTGAACCCTTTTCACGAACTGGGGGCCAGTTGTCATCAACGTTGTGAGCTGATTGTTTGCTTGGTTCTCCTGCTCGGGAGCAACGGACCTTTGTGCCGCTACAGAAGTCTCGCCTACCATTCCTTGCCACTCCACGTTCCCATCGCCATCCATCTCCCCAGCACCACGAGCAATGGTATAATGCCGCCAACTGAAATTGGCTTCCAGGTTGTGTAGCTGCTCGTTAGTCTGAGTTAAGCAATTCTTGATACCTTGCACCATCTCCCTAGCTCCGCTCCATTTATTGGTCAGATCCTCCATTAGCATGCCCAACATATTTTTAATCATCCAGTAGTGATAAATTCTACTCTCGTTTGTCCATGAAGCCAAGTGCATAGACAATGCGAGATTCCCAATCATCAATCATGCACCTCACAGGCATTCAGATCTTGGTAGCGTATCCATTCGTTACCTCTAGGTCTACCTTTCGCCTAACACCACCACAATCGGTGCTGCCTCGTCTCGCGGTGCCACTCTACCTTGGCATTTCTGCGTCTTGTTCAACAGCTTGGTTGATAGAGGAGAAGAACCTTGCAAGAGGAAAACAATCAAACCAGCTTCTTTGAGGTCGGGGAGCTCCATTTTCTCCCTGGTTAACCTCCTTAAACCGTGTACAGCCACACGCGAGTGGGTGTTGTTCATTAAATTCGTCACAAGCTCCATCAAGCCTTGACTCTACAGACTGTCACGACGAAATGACATATCAACTGCCAGAGGGGGTGGCTTAATGCCCGACACCCTAGGCATTTAACTCTCGTGCGAAACGAAACCCACGCGTCTTGTCCTCTGCCTCGTTCAATGAGCCTTGGCCAGGTGTCCTTCGTAGCGGTTGCTCCATGTGTTGCCCTGATGTGTCACCCGCATCTGTGGATTTTTTTTTAATTTAAATTAAATGAAGTACAATTATGATTTTTAATTACAAGTCAGTTTTTGTTTTCTAATTTTTAATATTTATTCAAATTTGATAAATAAAAAACCTATTTTTTTTCATTTGATAAATATATTTAATCAGATGTAGCCTAAGCATATTTTTTGGATGCCATGTGCAATGAATTCTTTCAATTATGCATTGAAGGACATTGGGAAGGATTCAAGTGGTAATTGAAATCGATGCAACATTTAGATGTTCAAATGCAACCACCACAATTCACAAGCCATTTACAACAATAATGCCAAAATGTAGCTTCTTAAACCAGTTGATATTGGATTTGCAACTTACTACAATTTTCTTAGGCAGCTTGTGGAGATGAAAGGGGCTTTAGTCGCGGCAATTATAAGTGATATGTGGGACCAGTGGAAGCAGTCTAGCTCAGATGTTATTGTGGAGGTGAAGTGATTGATTTTGGATGATCACTTCTGGGTTGATGTCAAATTTGTGAAATTTGTAGAGGCAATTTGTGATATGCTTTGCTTTGCAGACACATATGGTCCATGTTTAGGTGAAAATTTATGAGAACATGGATTTTGTGTGAGAGGATTAGATCCATCACAGAGATCCTAATTTATAGCCATAGTTGAAAACATTCATACATGGATGGTGAAATAAATTTAACACCCCACTTCATATGGAAGTCTATGTAGTTAATACAAAGATGGTGTGATCCCTTGATAGGCAATCGACCTCCTTCCCAAGATAGAGAGGTGGTGAAAGGGTTTATGACTACTATTAAAAGAATGCATCGTTCTACAAAAGAGGCCTCTAATATACAATCTCAAGTTGCCCAATTTGTACGTGGGTGAGGTGTCTTTAGTTCACATGCTTCTAAAATTGATAGGCACAAGAAAAATGATCCAGTTGATTGGTGGTGGCTTCATGGTGTTGATGCTTCTAAGTTGCAACAATTTGCGATACAATTACTTGGGTAGGTAACTAGTTCCTCATCTTGTGAGAGGAATTGGAGCACTTATGCTTTCATCGAGTTAGTGAAGAGAAACCTGTTGGGATTAAATAAGGTAGAGAACTTAGTCTACATTCATAGCACACTTCGTCTCATATCTCGGAAAGACCCAACGTACAAGGAGGGTCATTTCAAGACATGGGAAAAATACACAATGATGCCAATGTGTGGACGAGGAGATAGAACCAGATTGCTTTGTCAAGATGCCTCCAATTGTTATGGACGAGGAGCCTCCACTTGAGAGTGATTCTTACTTGGAGAGCTTATTGACTGAGGACCTTAGTGGTGTTGATGACAATGATGATGCGGATGTTGCTACCCTAGAGACATGGTTTAAGGAAGTCAAATTAGCTATATTGTTCATTGTTCAATGTTTTTGAATTTTTTATTTCATATTTGAAATGCCATTAAGCAAATTTTGGATGTAGTATGGCAATAAATATATATCGTATGAATATCAATATGTTTATATCAATGAAGCAATTTGCATGTTTTAGTTAGTAAACAGTATGTTAGTGTGTTACTTGCTAAAAGTGATTTCATATATATATATATATATGTCTATGTCTAGATTAACCCTAACATACCTAAGTCCCTTGTTTCAAAACGTGACATCCCAGTTCTCATCCCCATCTTAGAACCCAAGTACCTTGACAACTTAGGCTGGGCATTAAATTCCAGTGTTCCACAGAGACGTGTCCCCCAAGGTGGGGAATGCGGCCCCTTGCTTCCCCATGCTTCCAGGACAAGGAAACTCTTGGGGAAACGTTTCTCCATGCCCCCCTTTTTGGGGGATACTTGGGAAACACGTTTCCTCAAGTTTCCCTAGGTATGGAACGCGTTTCACCCCAAGAGGGGCTTCTACCCCCCTCCCCCCTATTTGGGGGACTGTCCAAAATCAACCCCCCCCCCCTATTGTTTGGAGAAAATTAAACTTTACTAATCTTCGAGTCGACACCGAGAAGGACCATGGAAGAAATTCAAAGATAATTTGTTCGGGTAGTCCTCGAGGAGATATTACTATGGTGATGAAAATGCAAACAAGATTTTTTGTTCTTTCACCAAGGTGGTTGTGAATGTCATGAAATTCTTTTTTTCTAGAGAACGAGGTTGACCTTTGATAATGGAGCTGACTTGTGATATGCCTTTATTGGATAATGGAGCTGATTTGTAGAATATACAGAGCTAAATTGTGAGAGGTTTGCAAAGTTAACAATTCAAGGTTGATATGGAGTTGAAAACTAGCAAATAACAAACCGCGGGATGAAATGGGGCAACACTTCTTGATGGGTTGCGGGATCGTGTTTAGATTAGGGAAATATTAAAGAATTAGATCCATAGCTAGGAAACAACCTTCCAAGAGCTAGGTTGTCGGGAGTAGAGGGAGCAAGAGCTGAGTGAAAAGCAAAATTTTCAAAAGCTCTCGTTTCAGGAGCGTTTTAGAAGCATTTTTTATATAGTATATATTTTAATATATTTTGATGGATTTATATCTAAAAAACATGTAGGATGTTGAATTAGCTATAGAAAAATCATGGATTAAGCCATATAACATCAACTATCTAGTAGTTATAACTTATAATGTTATCATCAAATTATCAACCTAGTATAGGAGCTTTTAGTATAGGAGAGGTAGAGAGCGCCTTGAGATCGTTCTGGGAGCGAGGGGGGGGGGGGCACTCCCACCAACAGAGTCCAAGAGGATACAATGGGAGCTACATTGATTGTGATGGAGTCGATTCCTATTGAAATTCCTTTGGACCTGTGGAACGAACAAAGGTCAGTCAAATTATCTGATCCCTTTAATTATCCCTAATCTCTTAGCTTTCCTAACCATCCTGTTCAACCCCTCTGCTACCAATAGAAACAAGCTTGGTGATAAGGGGCAGCCTTATTTAATCCCCCGAACAAAAGTGAAGAACTTAGATGCAGATCCATTTATAAGAACAACAAAAGACACTAATGGCACACAACCGATAATCCAATTAACAAGTTGTAGGTTGAAGTCAATGTGGAGAAACATAATTCTCAAGGACATCCAACTTACTCTATCACAAGCTTGGGATAAATCCAATTTTATTACTACAGCAAGAAGCTTCCTCAATTTTATTGAATGAAGGCCTTCTTGGACCACTCTCATTTTATCATGGATTTGCTTGAGCACCTCCCATTTAGAAACCCAAATTGTTCATTGGACATGGAATCAAAGAAAACTCTTTTAATCCTTCTGGCTATGTTTTTGGCTATAATGTTGTAGACAGTTGCATAATGAAAATGGTGTAAGTCATCAAAACACTTTGGATTGTCCTTCTTTGGAATCAATGCTATGAATTTAGAGTTGATGTCCATTGGAATCTTCCATGTGGCTTTAGCTATTTCCACTGCTCTAAGCAAATCCTCCCCAATCAAATCAGAGAAATCCAACAAGAATTCTACACCGCAACCATTTGGCCCCAAGCTTGTGGAAATTTCATGCACTCAAGCAATTAATGGAAAGCTGAAATTACACCTTCTTCCTGTTAATTTTGTACCTAGGAAAGTGTTCCCCTAGGCGACTTTAGCCTTAGTCACTTAAAAGGGGAAATAAAGTGACCCTTGCATTAAATGACTTAAGTAAAGTCACTTTTTGATAAATTTAAGTGGGTGAGTGAAATTAATATTTATGAGAAATAAATGTGAGCATTTAATCTCATCCACCGATCTAATCTAATCTCCACTGTTAGATTAGATGAACCCTAGGGTTCTCTCAAAAAGGCAAGGGAAGGTCATTTTCCTCACTTTTGCAGATTGAAGTGAAGGAGAGAGCTGAGAGAGAAAGTTTCCATTTTTCAAAGAAAGAGAAAAAAATTTGCAGCATGTAAATCAAGGGAAAGGACAGCAGCAAAGAGGGCACGGAAATTGAGGAGGACAACAACATTTATTGCTGGTTCGTACAATCCGTACGGTATGGTTTTCGAATCAGTAGGCACGATTTTCGAGGTAGATTTATGGGCATGATTTTTTGAGAATTGTTTCCCTTGGGCATGGATTTCGAGGTCCGTACAGCACATCCCTACAGCGACAAGGAAATCGAGGAATAAAACAAAAAAAATATGAGTTTGATTTTTCCTCTTTGGCATGAAAAACGAGGCAGAAATATTCTCTTCCGGGTTGAGATAAGTTGGTCTGAAAATTTCTGAGTTTTGCTGTAAATTTTCTGATAATAAAAATCTCTCTCTCTGACTAGTTTTCCCTTTGTGGGTTTTTCTAGGGCCATTGGCCAAAAATTTCTGAGTGCTACTGTGTTGAATGGCGTGCATATTTTTTGTTTTTTGTCCATGAAAAGTGAAGTTATAACAGTGTTATTAAGTCTGAAAATTATGTTTATTTCTAGCATTTAAATTTGTTATCACCAACCTTGTAGTTGCCTATGTGAGATGGATCCAGGATGGATGGTAGAGGGACAAGCAACTAAGGAGGTGGAACCAAGATTGCCTCGACTCCCAAATGGATGGTTGTCATGCCAATCGAGGTAGTCTTCGCTTTATGCTATCTTAGCCCAAGACAACAAAGGGGGAGACCCAGATCTGCTCTCGATAGGAGAGATCAGACCTAAACACCAGATCAGATCAAGTGGACTTGAGGTACGTAAGGCGTAAGGTAATGGAAACCCTAGATCTATGGATGATGTCACTAGGTGAACCAAGGCTTTCGATTAGGGTTTAGGAAGTGTGAGGCTTAATCCAAAGTGGGATACAGGTGACCTATAAAGTAAATACTAGATCTAGGGTTAAGGTACTAGCAATAAGTGAAGATATCCGCTGCCTTGGGAAACATAACCAATGTAGGGAAGGCAAGTACAAGATTGGGGCTATCTAGCACCTATTGATAGACTCAAAGAGAGATATGACAATATTAAAGTGCTCGAGTCACCAAGGAAAAGTCAGATTACAAGGAAAAGAGGCCAAAGAGGGGGTAGCGCTAGGGTTGGAGATTAGTGCTTGTTAGATCTAGGGCAATGGAGTCACTATATGCCTAGCATTGGAGGAAACCCACCTGGGAGATACCCTGATCTATAGACCCATGAAGGTATTTGGCCAGAAAAGTCAGTCTACGGGGAAAACCAGCAGCAAGGTGGTTAGTGCTAGGGTTTGAAAAGTCAATTTCTCAGATCTAGGACAATTTGGAGACTTCGAGCTCAGCGTTGAAGGAGAAATGGGGAGAGGGTGGCCCGATCTACAAACCCACTAAGTTATTTCGCCGAAAAATCAGATCTCGGAAAAAGTCAGAAAAATGGTAAGGAGCGCTAGGGTTTGGGAGAACTGTTTCTCAGATCTAGAGCGAACCAGGCACCTTTAGCTTAGCGTTGAGGATGAATTGGTGAGGGGAAGACTTGATCTACAAAACCCAGCAGTGGTTTGTCCAGAGATCGAGTGGTTTGCTTTTTAGTATTTTTGGCTTTTTATTATTATGGAATTTTTAGTAAAATGAAGAAAAGCATGTGTCAATGGATTGAGATTCAGAAGAAAGGAACTAACCTGCAGATCTTACTTGGAAAACGATGCCTTGATGATGATGATCCCTGTTATCCCGATCAATTTGAAAAGCTTTGAGCAAGTTCTATGTCCAACGTTTTGCCCCAAGGAGTCAATGCGTCCTCTCTCTTGCACAACAAATGTCAACCATATCAGATTTGTTGCAACATGAGAAAAAAAGCTAAATGCTACAGAAAAATAGCAAGAAGAAATCATAGATCGCAATGACACTAATGAAAACCCCCTGATAAAAACGAAAACAATCCAAGCGAGTTGAGGTCCCCTGCAAAAACTCCCAATCTGAAGTCGTCCTCCTGGAGACAAGACAAAGATCCCCCCAAAAAAATATAGGTCTCACAACAATTTCCCGAATGCTAGGAAGCAAAAGACTTTCCAATTACCATCTAAGAACACCAGATGCAAAGGAGATCCAAGAATATTCACAAGAAAAGTTTTTCTATTATTCAGATCCAAAAGGCAAAGACCCCTTACAAATGAGAAGCTCTCTCTTTTAAATAGAAATGAGAGAACCAAAATCCTAACCACTTTTCAAATTAGTGGCTAAGATTAAAAGATACAAATGTCTGATCAATGGTTGAGATGAGTTCAACATACAATATATGGATCAATATAACAATATAATATAAAAGTGGACTAAATTACCCAAAGAGAGGGTACCCCACTCAACAAGAAATAAATGAAGCACATGGTGGGTCCATGGAGTGTTAACTAAGTCCCTCTAGGTGTCCCCATGGCACGATAAAAATAATATATTTTTTTAAATTGTGAAATTATGCCTCCTTAAGGAAATCGTGAGCCTCCCAAAAGCTCCAGAAAATAATATAAATTGCCCGAAAAAATAGATGTGGGCCCAATCAGGTGTTGCAACTGCCGGAGAAGGTGCGGAGGACATTACTATCATCATCATGACTCATCCCATGCCATTTCTTTGCCTCAATAGCCCAATTTGAATTGTTCACTATCCATTTAATTATTTTTTAATCTGCCTCGAGAAACGTGAACCTGCTAAAACAGCCTCCTAGGGTGCCTGTTTTATCCAACTGAGCCTACCAAGCTCTTTGGGAGGGGGGTAATATGGTACAATCAAGTGGCTGGACCCCCTATGCCCCATATGACGCCCTAGGAGATCCATTAAGATCTTCTCCCTGCTCAGACATGACTTCCAGTGAAGCAAACTGCACCAGAAGAGTAAGATAAGTCTGTCCATCTCTGTAAGTGCCCGGAATTGAAAACAAGCTGTCTCACTGGACTTAGAAAGTCCAAATCCATCTAAGGTATATACTCAAACCCCTCAAGGTCCTTGCCTGATCATCTACAATATCAAATAGACAAAATAATAACCTGTAAATGACCAGATACTAATAACGTAACTTAGGTTGACGTCCATCTGCTGCAAGTGTTAAAAGGCTAAAACATGCTCTACAAATAATTTAAGTAACAATCGTAACAAATAGCAATCACTTCACTGGCGGTGCATCAACCAAATACATATATAGGGTTTTATTTATTATAACTTAGACCAAACTTTCAAGACTATATTGACTTCATAGTATAGTCAATTTGCTAGTGAAGGGTGAAGGCTAAAATTCATAGGGTTAGGCCAAAGGATGATTGCCCACTCAACACTGTGACACTTTGGATATGGAAAGGGGATACTCACTATAGCCATATGCCGGACGAACAACAACAAAGGGGATGGCAGTGCCTCACAAATGGGTGAACTACTTCAGAGGTGCTTACTCACCTTGACAATTGCTCACAATCCAACTCAATACAAGTAAGGCCAACAATCTTTAGATAGAACTTTGAGGAACCATTGTTTTTTTGGGCCTTTGATTTTCCATAGCCTTTGTCCACGTATTTTTTATATCATTTAGTCTTTATGCATTCATGTATGTTGAAAAACACTACTTTTCATGAATATTTAAGATATTTCATTGCAATATTTTCAGAGCCAATTTCATTAGGCTAGCCTTGCATTCATGTATGTTGAAAATCACTACTTTTCATGAATGGGCTTTTTATAAGATATTCGTTGTATTTCCAAATACATTGTATTGATGGCAGCGCTACTTGTTTCATGTAAGCAAACACATCCTAGGCAACTCAGAGCCGAGACACAAATAAACAGGGAGGTTTGTCCAACAAAGGCTCTAGCGAGGAAAGGTCCTCCATGCCATAAGTCAAATAGTAAGTCGGGCTGAAACACAACTGGAAGGTAATGGATGGGTGGAGACAATGAATAATGAAACCAACACTAGCAAGCCAAAGTATGGTGGGAATGACTGCCTCTATTCTCCCTAAGGAGGGTAAAACCAATGAGTATAGATCAAGAACTTCCAATTTTGAGTAGGGACATTAATACATAATATAGATACATCCAAGTCCACATATTTATATGACCGCTAGATCGTGATACTAAATGCTAACACATGTTACAAAAATGAGTATAAGAGCAATGATAACTATAACACAATATAAGCCGAGTCATAATCATAATCCATCTGAATCAATATCTGTCCAAATAGAAAACATTGATGCAAATCTGGGCACTGCTAACTGCTCTGCACATGGCTAAATGGTTACATCATTCCTCAAATATGAGTGTCCTGAAACTCAGTCTTGGCATGGGAGAGTACTGTAGTCCATCAAATAAATAATGATCCATCATAAATGCTCATCTCAGCATCTCATATGTAGGGGAGCTGGCTGAAAAATGTACTGAATTTGAAAAATAGAATATGGTAGTCCGGCTACTATATATGTGATAACATCTGGATCCAGCTGGGATATGTGCTTTGCTGAATAGAGCACTTGAGAACCTCAGAATTTCCGGTCCTCGCACTCTGCTACTAGCATCCTTGATCAATCCTTTCAGCTCGACAACCGCTACCAAAATGTCATCGACTACCCGCAAAATGTCCAGAGCTATACCCAACTCACAGACTGGTCGTCAGAACAATATGTGGATAAAACAAAGTACTAAAAATAAAAATGCGTGAAATGGAAAAGTAGAAAATAAATCTAATTTATAACCATAACTTTTTAAGAAAATTTTTATTTTTATTGCGCAAGAAAAAGAAACAGAACTCCAAACTATACTAAGAGCTTCAAAGGCGAGCTTTAGGCAAAGATACAAGACTCTAAGCTACATTACTGTCAGGAAAGGCTTATTTAGGTCCTGCCTACCCAAGCTACATTACTGCCGGGAAAGGCTTATTCAGGTCCTTCCTACCCTACTCTAACCAATTTAGACAAGTGTTAGGTAAAATCATAAATCCAATGCAACTATTTGTTGAACGAATCCATTGAGCTTTCTCTACAGTTAATGACCCAACAAGCCAGAGATGGTTTAAAAGTAATGTATATGAAAATTGAAACCATTCTAACTCGTTTGAAATTCAAAGAAAGATCATGCCAAGGCTGAAATTGACTTTTGAGAACTTCATCCATCAAAATACCGATAGGATCATAAAAAGGCGAGCTTGTTCTTGATGGAATAAAACAACACGACTCATGATTCAGCCACTTCAAACAATTCTTTGTTTTCTCCTCTACCCTACTAGGACATTCAATTATATTTACTCCAGTAAAAATGGAAGGATCAAATGGGGACAAGTTGTAATGTAATGAAACAGAAAGCGAGATCAAGCCCATTGGTCGCTTAAAAATGGAGAAAAGATGAAATTGATCCTTATACACCTTCTCCAACCACCCATAAGAAACATTTATAAATTGAAAAATATTATTCATGACAGATGACCGAGAAAGGAAATGAAGCGCATTTTCTCCCATTATGTGACCATGCTCACACTCATGGCTAAAATTTTCAAAAATGACGACTTGATTAGAACACAAACCCATACAAGAAGACTCGAAAAGTTGAGACGGGAGGGTGGATTGAAAAGTTTCTCCCAAATTTGGTATAATTGATCTTGGAATTTGATGAGAGGAAAGAGCTTTTAAATTAGTTCCAGGAGTGATTTCAAGATTCGAAACAAGGTCAATATCCACACATTGAACCACCATATTCTGATTAAGGATTGGATGAAACATTCTATCAATACTATCAGGACAACGATCCTCATTGCAATGTTCTTTATCAAGTTCACTTACAATCGTATCATCATGCGATTGTTCTTCTTTAAGCTCTAGATAAGGAAAAACATCAATAAGTTCGGTTTCAGTTTCCTCAACTATAGATGTTTCTTGATGGTGATTGTTAGGTTCCCTTCCACGGATTAAATCCAAGATTTGCTCTGTGACTACTTCAGGTAATAATAACAGAGTATCTTGTATGATTTGATTGATATCCCTCTTAGTTTCAGCATGAGGTTTTGAAACATTATCCTCAAAGTACTCTTTAACATTCTTATGGATTGCAGGCACGCTCATAATTTGGAACATTTCAGGAGAGGAATGATCCAATTGAGAAAGCAAATTGCCAATATACTGATTATAATCATTGTTAGATTCACACTCTAAAGAATTATCAGTGTTCCTACCCCACTTATCTATTAACAGATCTGTGAACATGTCATACCTAGTGATGGATTCTGGTGCTAAATGATCAAACCATAGTTGAACATCCCCTCACAAGGATTCTCCAAAGGATCGCATATAAACATCTTCATTATCCGCACCTCTAATTTCCATTTAATCCCAGAGAATATCCAAATGACTTTCAATAGATATATCCTTATTTCCATTAAACTGGGGCAACCTTCTAGTGTAATCGTTTGGCATAGGATGAGGTGCCCCCAGTATTTCAGAAAAGTCAAAAGGAAACTGTTTGTCTTGTTTCTTAACAACTCTGGTTACTTGGGTATAAGGCTTTGACTGGGACTGACTCCTAGGTTCATGTCGCCTTACAGGTTCATCAGGGGTAGTCACGACAAAACTTGTATTACATTGATGAAGAGGATTACAAGGATCATTCACTTGATGCTGGTTTACTAGTCCACTCGGGATGGTTGGGAAATCTTTATTGCATGGGTGAGGAAATTGGTGGGTATCATAAAGACTGTGTTAACTAAATTCATACCCATAATCATGCTCGAGATCATCCTCATACCCGTAGTCTGACCTCTATCTATCTTTTCGTTTATTTTCCTTCTAGTTTCATTTACACTTTCATTTATACTTTCACTTAATTCCTTCATGCGTTTGATAAATATCTCTGAATTCATTACGATTTATGTGATGGGTTCGCTTCTTAGTGGAGTCGCCAGGTGAACCACTCAAGTAATTAGAGATTAGACCTAGACACTAGATCAGATCAAGTGGACTTGAGGTACGTAAGGTGTAAGGTAATGGAAACCCTAGATCTATGGATGATGTCACTAGGTGAACCAATGCATTGGATTAGGGTTTAGGAAGTGTGAGGCTTGATCCAAAGTGGGACATAGGTTACGAAGTAAATACTAGATCTAGGGTTAAGGTATTAACAATAAGTGAAGATATCCACTGCCTTGGGAAATGTAACCAATCCAGGGAAGGCAAGTATAGGATTGGGGCTATCTAGTACCTATGGATAGACTCGAAGAGAGATATGACAATATCAAAGTGCTCGAGTCACCAAGGAAAAGTCAGATTACAAGGAAAAGAGGCCAAAGAGGGGGTAGCGCTAGGGTTGGAGATTAGTGCCTATCAGATCTAGGGCAATGAAGTCACTATCTGCCCAGCATTGGAGGAAACCCACCTGGGAGATACCCCGATCTATAGACCCAGAAAGGTATTTGGCCGGAAAAGTCAGTCTACGGGGAAAACCAGCAGCAAGGTGGCTAGCGCTAGGGTTTGAAAAGTCAATTTCTCATATCTAGGGCAATCTGGAGACTTCCATCTCAACATTGAAGGAGAAATGGAGAGAGGGTAGCCCGATCTACAAACCCACTAGGGTTTTGCCGAAAAAATCAGATCTCGGAAAAAGTCGAAAAAATGGTGAGGAGCGCTAGGGTTTGGGTGGACTGTTTCTTAGATCTAGAGCAAACGAGGCATGTTTAGCTCAGCGTTGAGCATTAATTGGTGAGGAGAAGACTCGATCTACAAATCCCAGTAGTGGTTTGTCCAGAGATCGAGTGGTTTGTTTTTTAGTATTTTTGGTTTTTTATTATTATGGAATTTTCAGTAAAATGAAGAAAAGCATGTGTCAATGGATTGAGATCCGGAAGAAAGGAACTAACCTGTAGATCTTACCTGGAAAACCTTGTAGATGCTTTGATGATGATGATCCCTGCTATCTCGATCAATTTGAGAAGCTTTGAGCAAGTTCTATGTCCAACGTTTTGCCCCAAGGAGTCAATGCACCCTCTCTCCTGCACAACAAACGTTAACCATATCAGCGTTTTTCCAACATGAGAAAAAAAACCAAATGCTACAGAAAAATAGCAAGAAGAAATCATAGATCGCAATGACACTAATGAAAACCCCCTGATAAAAACGAAAACAATCCAAACAAGTTGAGGTCCCCTTGCAAAAACACCCAAGCTGAAGTCGCCCTCCTATAGACAAGACAAAGATTCCCCCAAAAAATATAGATCTCACAACAATTTCTCGAATGCTAGGAAGCAAAATATTTTCCAATCACCATCTAAAAACACCAGATGCGAAGGAGATCCAAGAATATGAGAGAACCAAAATCCTAACCACTTTTCAAATGAGTGGCTAAGATTAAAAGATACAAATGTCTGATCAATGGTTGAGATGAGCTCAACATATAATACATGGATCAATATAACAATATAATATAAAAGTGGACTAAATTACCCAAAGAGAGGGTCCCCCCTCAACAAGAAATAAATGAAGCACATGGTGGGTCCATGAAGTGTTAACTAACTCCCTCTGCATGTCCCCATGGCACAATTAAAATAATATATTTTTTAAACTGTGAAATTGTGCCTCCTTGAGAAAATTGTGAGCCTCCCAAAAGCTCCAGAAAACAATATAAAATGCCCGAAAAAATAGACGTGGGCCCAATTAGGTGCTGCAACTGCTGGAGAAAGTGCGGAGGACATCACTCTTATCATCATAACTCATCCCATGCCATTTCCTTTAGTTGCCATTTAATTATTTTTTTAATCTGCCTCGGGAAATGTGAACTTGACAAAACAACATCCTAGGGTGCCTGCGTTATCTAACTGAGCTTACCAAGCTCTCCCGGAGGGGGGTAATATGGTACAATCAAGTTCCTGGACCCTCTATGCCCCATATGGTGCCCTAGGAGATCCAATAAGATCATCTCCCTGCTTAGACATGACTTCCAGTGAAGCAAATTGCACCAGAAGAGTAAAATGAGCTTGTCCATCTGTATAAGTGTCCGGAACTAAAAACAAGCCGTCTCACTGGACTTAGAAAGTCCAAATCCATCTAAGGTATATACTCATACCCCCTCAAGGTCTCTGCTTGATCATCTACAATATCAAATAGAAAAAATAATAACCTGTAAATGACTAGATACCAATAACGTAACTCAGGTTGACGTCCATTTGCTGCAAGTGTTAAAAGGCTAAAACCTGCTCTACAAATCATTTAAGTAACAATCATAACAAATAGAAATCACTTCACTGGCGGTACATCAACCAAATACATATATAGGGTTTTATTTATTATAATTCAGACCGGACTTTCAAGATAACTTCATAGTTGTAGTCAATTTGCTAGTGAAGAGTGAAGGCTAAAATTCATAGGGTTAGGCCAAAGGATGTCTGCCCACTCAACGCTGTGACACTTTTGATATGGAAAGGGGATACTCACTACAACCATATGCCGGACAAACAACAACAAATGGGGATGGTAGTGCCTCACAAATTGGGTGAACTACTTCAAAGGTGCTTACTCACTTTGACAAATGTTCACAATCCAACTCAATACAAGTAAGGCCAGCAATCTTTAGATAGAACTTTTAGGAACCATTGCTTTTTTGGGCCTTTGATTTTCCATAGCCTTTGTCCACGTATTTTTTATATCATTTAGGCTTGATGCATTCATGTATGTTGAAAAACACTACTTTTCACGAGTGTTTAAGATATATCATTCCAATATTTTCAGAGCCAATTTCATTAGGCTAGCCTTGCATTCACGTATGTTGAAAAACACTACTTTTCATGAATGGGCTTTTTATAAGATATTCTTTATATTTCCAAATACATTGTGTTGATGGCAGCACTACTTGTTTTAGGTAAGCAAACACATTCTAGGCAACTTAGAGCCGAGACACAAATAAACAGGGAAGCTTGTCCAACAAAGGCTCTAGCAGGGAAAGGTCCTCCATGCCACAAGTCAAGTAGTAAGTCAGGCTGAAACACAACTGGAAGGTAATGGATGGGTGGAGACAATGAATAATGAAATCAACACTAGCAAGCCAAAGTATGGTGGGAATGACTGCCTCTATTCTCCCTAAGGAGGGTAAAACCAATGAGTATAGATCAAGAACTTCCAATTTTGAGTAGGGACATCAATACATAATATAGATACATCCAAGTCCACGTATTTATATGATCGTCGGATCATGATACTAAATGCTAACACATGTCACAAAAATGAGTATAAGAGCAATGATAACCATAACACAATATAAGCCGAGTCATAGTCATGCAAATAATCCATCTGAATCAATATCTGTCCAATGAGAAAACACTGATGCAAATCTGGGCACTGCTAACTGCTCTGCACATAGCTAAATGGCTACATCAGTCCTCAAATCTGAGTGTCCTAAAACCATAGTTTTAAAAATCGGTCTGACCGGTTTCGGAACCAGTCGGTTCACCGGTTCGGTACCAAACCGGTAGGTAAACTGGATCGGTGACCGGTTAATTACCGAACCGGACCGGTTGTAACTAACTGGTTGGTTGGTAACCAAACCGGTCCGGTTCGGTAACTAACCGGTTTGACCGACCGGTTTCAAAACTGACCAGGTCGGTTACGGGCCACTTCTATTTTTTTTTTTTTTAAAGTTTCATATTGTTTTTTATTTATTTTTGTTTATATTTTTAATTTTTTACTAACCTATCTACCTAACCTATCCCTAACCTAAACTAGTGCCCACCCAACCCAACTACCCAACCCAACTACAAATATAAACTAGTATTGGTCCACTTCCTAATATCCTATTATTTCTTGTCACTTGTGTTTGTTGTTTGATACTTGAGTGAGTGCTTAGTGGACTCGGTGGACAGTGGACAGTTGGGTGGACTCGATGGACAGTAGCAGTGCTCAGTGCTGAGTTGGGTCACGGGTGGAGTTGTGGACAGTGCTGGAGTGTGGACAGCAAAGTGCTGAAGCCTGATAGTTGGGTCACGGGTGGACAGTTTATCATTTTTAAGATTGTAGTGTGCACTTGTAGAGGGCAGTCTTCAAGTTCATTGTTCAATACTCATTATCAATTTATCATAGATTTAGAGATTCAACCTTTATTATATAGGGCCTAGCTGCCTAGGCCTCATGGATTATGTATTTTGTTCTAGTATCCTATATATGTTACATGTATTATCATTTATGTATTGCACAGAGTACAGTGACAGACTCCAGATTACAGTACACTTTGTGCCATTTTGATATATTGGCTCTTATATGGTATATACATGAGCAGATTTTGGTTATTTTGTCTTCAATGCCTTGGAATCATGGATTATAATCTTGAAAATGTTGTTTTTCTTTAAAATTTAAATATTTGATGTATTTTTTAGCAAACTGATTCATTAAATTCCAATCGGCCGATTTATGACCGGTTCATTACCGATTTCGATTCCGATTCCGAGTTGACCCTCGACCGATTCCGAGTTTGACTCCGATTTTTAAAACTATGCCTGAAACTCAGTCCTGGCATGGGAGAGTACCATAGTCCATCAAATAAATAATGATCCATCATAAATACTCATCTTAGCATCTCATATGTATGGGAGCTGGATGAAAAATGTACTGAATCTGAAAAATAGAATATGGTAGCCCAACTACTATATATGTGATAACAAAATTTCTGGGTTTGCAATAAACTGAGACAAATTTTTTAACTGATAACCGGACACTGAAACTTGTGAAAAATCTACATGGTATCAGTGTTGAGTGGGGCAAAAAACTAAATATTTGCAGAATGAAGGTCATTTCCAGAATTCAAAAAAACTTTTGTGAGAGTAGTACATTTTTGCTGAAACTTGTTCTTTGAGAAAAATGACTTCTGTTGGGTTGAGAACTAAGGACAGGTTGGATGGGGCAACGAACTTTGTCTCATGGAAGGCTCGGATATTAGTTGTGTTGAGAGACAATGAGTTGTGGGAGGATGTAGTTAGAAACACTACAACAAATCCAATTGCTATTCCTGTTGCTACCGATGCAGTAGCATATTCAGCCTTTAATAAGAAGGGTATTAAAGCCATGAGGATTATCTTGGATGCTGTTTAAGACCATGTTATACCTCACATTTCAGCGAAGGATCATGCAGATGAGATGTGGAGTGCTTTGATCGGATTGCTTAAGAGTTCCAATTTGAATAGGAAGATGGTTCTGAGAGAGAAATTGAAGAGTATCAAGATGATCAAAGGAGAGGTTTGTATGGCTTATCTTACTAGGATCTCTCAGGTGAGAGATGAACTTGCAGTTGTTGGGGTGGTTGTTACTGGTCCTGAGCTAGTGCGGACAACCTTGAATGGGGTGACAACACGTTGCGCTGTGTTTGTACAGGGTTTGGTGGCTAGAGAGAACTTACCATCATGGGACAGGGTCTATGATGATTTTGTTCAAGAGGAGACTCGGAGGGGTCTTCTGCAGTGCAGTGGTTCGACTAGTAGGAAGGATGAGGAGGATGTGGCATTGACAGCAAAGGGGAAGAAGAAGAATAAGAAGGGTCCAAAGAAGGGTGGGGCTAAGCAGCAGGATGGGTAGAAGAAGGATCTGAGTACTGTAAAGTGCTTTGCATGTCACAAGATGGGACACTATGCTGGGCAATGTCCGAACAAGAAGAAGAAGCAGCAGCAGACAACAACTTCAGCGGAGGTCGATGACTTTGCCGCGAGATTTCAGAGTGAGTTTTCACTGTGCATTTGGCATATTGAGAGAGAGAGAGCATCCATTCCCACTAGTGCGGATGTTGACAGACAGAGTGAGTTTTCCCTGGTGATAGACCATTCCTATAGTGCATCTACTTCCAACACTTGATATATAGATAGCGGAGCCTCGAGCCACATGACAGGTGCTCGTGAGATGTTCTCTGAGCTTTCACAGGCAGAGACAGATGTGGAGGTTGTGTTGGGAGATGACCCAGCAGTTAGAGTTGTTGGGCATGGGACCATTACCTTTTAGAGGGAGTCCATGAGTCCCATGGTGTTGAGAGATGTATTGTATGTATCTAGGCTGAAGAAGAACCTAGTGTCAGTTTTCATGATCGAGGATCAGGGTCTTGGGGTGTCCTTTCTAGATGGACATGTGCATATGTTTCCCAAGACTGCAGGACCATCTGCTTCAGTTGCTATTGGAGTTAGATGCAGGAAACTGTATAGGCTCTTGTTTCAGCTTTAGCATGCCTTGGCACATAGCAGCGGCAGTGAGCTGTGTGAGCTTTGGCATAGGAGGATGGCTCACTTGCATCATCTAGCCTTGGGGTTGTTGAAACAGGTTTTAGGTTTACTAGAGTTCAACATAGGGCAAAGTGATGTGTGTAGGGGGTGTGCTTTGGGAAAGTACACCAAGACTGATTTTTCGAGCAGTGATAGTAGGTCAGCAGGGGTCCTTGACTTGATACATTCAGATTTGTGCGGATCGACGTCTTCTGTTTCCTTGAGAGGATAAGAGTATTATGTGACATTCATTGATGACCATTCCAGGAAGACCTGGATCTACTTTCTGAAGAGCAAGAAGTCCAAGGAATTCTTGTAGACGTTCCAAGAGTTCAAAGCTCTTGTGGAGAACCAAACAGGGAGGAAGATCCGAGTTCTTAGATCGTATAACGGGGGTGAGTATACCTCCAAGGAATTTGATGGATTTTGCAGACAGGAGGGTATCAGGAGACAGTTGACAGTTCCATATACTCTAAAGCAGAATGGAGTAGCAGAGAGGAAGAATAGGTCCATTGTTGGAGTAGCAAGAGCTATGTTACATGACCAGTCTCTTTCTTTCTTTCTCTGGGCTGAGGCTTGCAACACAGCTGTATATCTTCAGAACAGGAGTCCCCATCGTGCCGTGGGGAACATGACACCCGAGGAGTGTTTTTCAGGCAAGAAGCCTGAAGTTAGCCGTTTTCAGATATTTGGTAGTTTGACTTACTCTCATGTCCCTTTAGAGAAGAGGACAAAGTTAGAGCCCACTGCAGAGAAGGGCATCTTTGTGGGCTATGATGAGACTTCGAAGGCCTTCCGTATTTACCTTCCCTCTTAGAGGAAAGTGGTGGTGAGAAGGCCTTTAGGAAGTCGTGAGAGCTAGAGCAGGGAGAGCAGCAGGTTCCTGCACCTCAGGTTGTTGCACAGGTTCCATCAGCGCAGCAGTTAGGATCATAGGTTTTCGGGGTTACAAGACCACACAGTGCAGGCACAGTTTCACCAGGTTCAGTGGTTTAGCCAACGAGGTCTTTGGGGACAGGTGATGGGTCTACTATTACAGGTACACCGTACAGGGGATTGAGATCAAGATCAGGATTACAGGGTACAGCTAGTGTTGGTACACTACCTTCAGGTTCACAGGTTACTGGGGGTACTAGCTCTGGTAGTTCTTCAGATGAGGACAGACCGGTGTGGGAGTAGTCTTCAAAGAAGAAGAAGACTAAGTGGCTTCGAGAGACTTTGAAGGAAGCTATGAAGGTTGGGACACCCAGGGATTTAGTGAGGGTCATCAAGATGCCTGACAGATTGGGCATGTTGTTGGTGGCTAGTACACGTGATTCTGAGCCTTCTACTTTTGAGGAGGCCACCTAGCATTCGGTTTGGCGAGATGCCATGATGGATGAGTACCATTCCATCATGAAGAATGATGTATGGGAGATAGTTCCGAGACCCGAGGGGAAGTTAGTGGCGACTTCTTGGTGGATTTACAAGCTAAAGCATGCAGCGGATGGGAGTGTGGAGAAGTACAAGGCCAGGATTGTCATGCGGGGTTTTTCATAGGTTGAGGGCATTGATTATGATGAGACTTTTGCGCAGGTTGCTCGATATACTTCTATCAGTGCATTGATCTCCATTGCAGCGGAAATGGGTTGGAAGATCCATCAGATGGATGTGAAGACCTCAATGGGATCATACAGGAGGAGATTAATGTTGAGAAGCCTCAGGGCTTTGAGATTCATGAGAGAGTCTCATGTTTGCAGGTTGAAGAAAGCCCTATATGGGTTGAAGCAAGCTCCTAGAGCTTGGTACTCCAGGATCGATTCATACTTGCTGAGTATGGGGTTTCAGAAGAGTGAAGCAGATTCGAATCTCTACTTCATCATGGTTGGAGATGATCCGCTTATTCTTCTGTTGTATGTTGATGACTTGTTTATCACAGGGGGAGAGAGACCCATTACAGCTTGCAAGAAGGATCTTACAACAGAGTACGAGATGACAAATATTGGGTTGATGCATTATTTTCTGGGATTGGAGGTTTGGCAGGAGCCTGGACATATTTTCTTGGGACAGGGAAAGTATGCGGTTGATATTTTGAGGAGATTCAAGATGGAGAATTGCAGGCCTATGTAGACACCGATGATCACCAACTGGAAGAAACTTCATGCTTCTGAGGGAGAGTTGGTGGATCCTACTTTATACCGTCAGCTCATTGGGTCATTGATGTATCTGGTCAACACTCGGCCAGATTTGTGTTTTGTAGTGAACACTCTTAGTTAGTTCATGGTTGAGCCTAGGAGTGTGCATTGGGTAGCTGCAAAACATGCGTTGCTTTATATAGCAGGGATAGTGGATTTTGGTCTGGACTACATGAGGAAAGATGGGATCAGATTGGTTGGTTTTACAAACTCAGATTGGGCAGGCAGTGTGGCAGACCGAAAAAGCACTTTCGGATGTTGTTTCAGTTTGGGCTCGACAGTAGTGTCGTAGTTCAGTCGGAAGCAGAAATTTGTTGCGTTGAGTTTTGCAGAGGCCGAGTATATGGCAGCCAGTCAGGCCAACTGCGAGGCTTTATGGCTTGCAAGTTGCTGGTGAATTTATTTGGTCAGGAGATGAAGCCTACGGTGATTTATTGTGACAATCAGAGTTGCATCCAACTCTCTGAGAATCCAGTATTTCATGACCGGTCAAAGCACATTGAGATCATATATCATTTCATTCGAGACTTATGTTCAGAGAGGAGCAATTACTCTACAATACATTTCCACGGATGAGCAGGTAGTAGACATTCTGACAAAATCTTTGGGGAGTGGCAAGTTTGTCTTCTTCAGGGACAAGTTGGGAGTGGTGCAGAACTCCTTCCTTGGTAAGATGGAGTGTTAATTTTGTACCTGGGAAAGTTTTCCCCTAGGTGACTTTAGCCTTAGTCACTTATAATGGGAAATAAAGTGACCCTTGCATTAAATGACTTAAGTGGAGCATTTAATTTGACTTTAGAGAGTAAAGTCACTTTTCGATAAATTTAAGTAGGTGAGTGAAATTAATATTTATGAGAAATAAATGTGAGCATTTAATCTCATCCACCGATCTAATTTAATCTCTATCGTTAGATTAGATGAACCCTAGGGTTCTCTCAAAAAGGCAAGGGAAGGTCATTTTTCTCACTTTTGTAGATTGAAGTGAAGGAGAGAGCTGAGAGAGAAAGTTTCCATTTTTCTGAGAAAGAGAAAAAAATTTGCAGCACGTAAATTGAGGGAAATGACAACAACAGAGAGGGCATGGAAATCGAGGAGAGGACAACAACATTTATTGCTGGTTTGCACAGTCCATACGGTATGGTTTTCGAAGCAGCAAGCATGATTTTCAAGGCAGATTTCTGGGCATGATTTTCGAGAATTTTTTTTTCTTGGGCACAGATTTCGAGGTCTGTACAATCCGTACAACAAGACAGAAATTGAGGCAGAAAACAGGAAAAAAAATCGGAGTTTGATTTTTCTTGTTTGGCACAAAAAACGAGGCAAAATTTTTCTCTTTCGGGTTGTGATAAGTTGCTTTGAAAATTTTTGAGTTTTGTTATAAATTCCCTGATAATAAAAATCTCTCTCTCTCACTAGTTTTCCCCTTGTGGGTTTTTCCAAGGCCATTGGCCAAAAATTTATGAGTACTATGTGTTGAATGGCATGCATATTTTTTATTTTCTGTCCATGAAAAAGTGAAGTTACAACAGTGTTATTAAGTCTGAAATTAATGTTTATTTCCAGCATTTAAATTTCTGGGTTTGCAATAAACTGAGACAATTTTTTTTAACTAATAACCGGAGGCTGAAACTTGTGAAAAATCTACACTTCCTAGAAGGTTTCTCACATCTTAGCCTTAGAATTTTCAGCATTTAGGACCACTTTAAATTACAGTGTAAAACAACAGCGGAAAGATGACAATAATTCACTTCTAACAGCGCCAAACTTCACAACATTTCAAGGAGAAAAGACACCAAACCAAGACATAAGTTTTCAGCCCTTCTAGTGCAACTTATCAGCCAACAACCAGATCTGAAAATGTACTTTAACAATAGTAAATACAGAAGTATAACAGCAGTAAATGCAAGCCCATATATTCTTCCTTTGATTTTAAATTCAGTTAATAGTTTGCTCTTTTATTTATGTCAAATCGGTAAGACATAAATCACTATAAATAGCTAAGCGTAAAGAACATATAGCTAGAAATTAAATCTGCAAATGGCACAAGATATGGATAGATGGAAACTTCATATATAAGCTCAAGATGAAGTACAAGTATATATCATAGCCTTCTCTCTAGGCTAGTACAAACATGCAACCATCCAAAAAGCTCTAGCTAGGGTAAATTTAAATTATCAAAGTCTATCTCAATCAAGAAAATCTTAGTGCAAGAATCTCTCCAACACTATCTCCAAGGCAAGACATCCTCCTCTTCTTCTTCACAAATCAACCGTAGGTTTTTCTCTTAAAACACGAATCTATCTCCAAGGGTAAAACCCTAAATGTAGAACACCAAGATGCTCCAAGATGCACAAGAAGAACAAGAAACCCAAGCAACTCAAGATAGAGAGAGATAAACAAGTGCGTGTGAAGTTCCAAGAGAGAGAGAGCTAAGATCATCACCATATCCTTCTCAAGAGAAAACCCTTATCACAAGAGAAAACTCCAACAAAGACATCCTCCTCCCTTTCCATTAACTTCTCCTAGGGTTCATGAGGAAACCCTAGTGAATCTCTCTAGAAGACAAGCACAAAGAGAAGTGTACAAATATTGATGTGTGATGTTGTATAAAAGGAGTCTCTCCTTCCTCTATTTATAGGAGAGGTAAGGGAGGTCAACAATACCATGTGGGCTGAAGCACTTACAAGCAAAATGCCACACAAGTGAGATATCCACTCAAGAATACAAGTGTCACACTCCAATGGTGACATCGTGCATAATAGCAATGCAAGGCAAATTCACGCCACTCCATCACGGGCCTCCACATACTCCATCATCCTCCAAAGCAAGGACTCCATTGGTTCAACTACCCCCTACAAGAACACTGTTGAATCCCTAGGCATGCTCAAGCCATCTCCCATGACTCCAAGGTGATGTAGCATTGCAAGGCAAGTCCATGCCACTCCATCATGAGCCTCTATGGACTCCATCATCCTCCAAAGCAAAGTACTTGGGTTAGCTACCCCCTACAAAAACACGGTTGAAGCCCTAGGAATCCTCAAGCCATCTCCAATCCTCAGAACATGAAACCAAGCTATGACATGCCAACTAGGGCCTGGAACCCTCCTCCATGATGCAAAATGCTCCACATCCCTTGAAGGGCTCTCTCCAAGTAAGTGGCTCTTCCACGAGGCCTCAATGAAGGGCATCCACCAAACTACAAATAGATCTCCAATTCCTAAGAGAAGAACACCAAGCCAACACCATCTTGAGATCAAGCATCCATTTAGCAAGCTACATCAATTGTGCATAGCCATCATAGACTATCTTGGGGCTAGTCATACATTGTGTACCCCAAATCTCATGGAGCACCCCCAAACATCGTGTAAAAACTTTTGGAGTAACTTGAAAGTCTAACAAGGTTTTTGTTTGCTTGGAAGGAAGATAAGACCTGTTTCAATTCTTCTTTGGATACCCTTTCCAAAAGCATCACATTGGTTTCAACATTTGCAAAGCTAGGGAGGTATGTTGTGAGTTTTAAAATTTCATCCAAGATTTCCCTCCTCGGGTCTTAGAACATATTCTTAAAGTGCTTACACCCAGATCAACAATGTCTTTGAAGGCTTGGCCTTTTCCCATCTCAATCAGGTGTCTCCCATATATTATAAATATTTCTCCTATGGTTGGCAAAATTGTGATAATTTTTTGAGTTTTCATCACGCAATTCCACCAAATTGTCCTGCTCTTGAACCTCCAACGTGCCTCTTGAGCTAACAATGCATTTCTTTTTTTCTTCTCAAAAGTTCTTATTCCTGCTTTTGAATACTTAGTATAATCACCCTCAATCACTGCCTTGTAGAAATCTGCACTGCCTTGTAGAAATCTGCCATCTGCCTCTCTGTTTGGGAGAGTCTTGATCCTGCTGTCTAAACTTATTGAAGGCTCACTTTGAAGCTAATATTTTTACCATCCTTAAACTATTGGCAAACTGAAAATGTGTTGAACTTCCCAAATTTCCATCAAAACCTCTCTATTCTTCTTTTACCAATGTTTGAAGCTTCTCATCCTCCAGCTAAAGTAGGGTTAAAACTTGAAAGGGCTAGAAGGATTCCTTTCCTCTAAGTCAATTTTAAGCAAGATAGGAAAATGGTCCAATTCACCACCCAATTCCACCCAGTGAATCCACCCATGATCTATTTCTCTTCCCATCTACCAATATGCTTTTTGAAGCCAAAAATCTGTCTAGTCTCTTAGCTACTGGTTCCTCTCCCACTCTATTATTTTGCATGTCGGGACAATTTTGATTGGCTTCACATCTACCAAGCCGTGCTATTCTAATTTATGAACAAAATTTCTTGGTTGTGAGTCAACTCTATTTGCTGATGTCGAAACCGTTCAGTTGAAAGTAAAGTTCATGTCTCCACCCCCATTAGCCTCGCTTGCTTAATGAAGTCTGTAGCCAAAAGAAAATCCCAAAACTGAATCTTGTTCTCATATGGCCCATAAATGTTGGCCATAGCAAAAGATTTCCCCAACTCCAAGGAAAATAGCTTGGGTCCTAACCCTAAAGTAAGAAACATAGAGTTAAAAATCCTAAAGGCCCTCTTCTATCCAAAAATCATGCCCTTGTATCATCCAACATAATCCAAAGAGAGGGAATTTCAAATATTTGAATTATTGTTTGTAGAATCCCTTCTACTTTCCTACCCTCACTCATAGTCTCTTAAAGTAGCAAAATATCAGGTTGATGAACTTGTACTAGCCTAAGTAGACCAGTGTTTTTAGAGTCATTTCCCAGACCTCAAATATTGTAGGAGAGAATTAACATAGATTGACCTTCTAAGGGGTTTGGAATGGTGTAAGTGCCCCATTAATAGTTTTTTGTTTCCAACTTTGTACCTTCCTAAATGCTTTATCCTTTGCATGTTTGATATAGAATATTCTCCCAAGACTAGAGTCATACTTACCAGACTTGGAATCGGCAATAAATCGGTGAGGAAAAAGAGTGAAAAGTTTGATTCGGATTGGGAAAAAATCGGGAAAAATCGGCAAATAAAAAAATTAAATATATGCATTTTTATTTATTAAAAAAAACACTTTTCATAGATATTAAGAATAGACATATCCATATAAATCAAGATATCAATAAATGTACAAAAGATATCAATAGATACCCAAAACATATCAATTCTATTCCAATTAGAAATTTAAAATGAGATTCCACCTAGACTCCTTAATTAGTTAATATTAATATTATTAAAATATAAGTTATATTTTATTATATATTAACATATATATGTATTATTAAAAAGTTATATTTAATATATTTTACATATAATAAAAATAATTATTATTTAATAAATAACATTCAATAAATAATTTAATTTAATTTATAAGTTTATAACATAAAACAAAACTAAACCATAACATTCATTAACTAATATATAAATTAAGTGTTGGCCCGCTATGATTGAAATTTAACAAATATATCTATCTATCTATCTATCTATATATATATATATATATATATATATATATATATATATATTAGATCATAGATGCTCAATGCTGAGTGAAATAATGCATTTCGAAATCCACAGACGGTCACCCTTACCTATCCGCCCACAGTCGTCAATCACAACTTTGTCTCGTCGCGCGGATAGAGGAGATGAGACACAGATGTGTCTGCTGTCGCTGGGATAGAGAGGAGGATCCAGTTCCAATCCCTTGAAAACGACTAACATCCACTTGACCACAGTCAATTCGGAGTTGCGCAGATAGAGGAGAGAACCGCAAGCGCAGATTAGTGTTATCGGAACCAGACCGAAACCGACAAAACCGGCCGGTCTGACCGGTTTACAGGGTTGGTCGGTCCGGTCAGCAAAAAAAAAAGGTGAAGTGCAATAGTTTGTTGAGATATAAAATGTTGTTCTGCATGTCCTATGTTTAACTTAGACACAAAAAAAGTCATGGGAAGGAGGTGACATCCTATGTTTAAGTCATACCAGTGTTATCGGAACTGGAAAAATCGGCCGGTCTGACCGGTTTATAGGGTTGTCCGGTCCGATCAGCAAAAAAGATCATAAAACCGGATTTTTTTCCAAACCAGGTACCGAACCGGCCGGAACCGGACGAAATTGGACAAAACCGGCCGAACCGTTCGGTTTGGACTGGGGACTCACGAAATTCAATTTAAAAAAAAAAAAAAAAACCAGAAAATAGAACTTTGTTGATGTACTTTGGAGCCTCTTTGTTAATGTACTTTGGATTCATATGTATGCACATGAATATATATGTTTTTTACATAATATGAATATTTTATGTATTTTTTAGTCAGTCGGTTTTTTGTCGGTTCCGGTTCGGTTCACATTTTGGGATTCGCCGGTTCGATGACCGGTCCAGTTCTGATAACATTGTACTGGCTAGACCGTAGAGGAAGAAATGATACAAAATCAAGGTGAAGTGCAATAGTTTGTTGAGATATAAAATGTTGTTTTGCATGTCCTATGTTTAACTCAAACACAAAAAAAGTCCTGGGAAGGAGGTGACGTCCTATGTTTAATTCATACATAAAAAAAATGTTAGGAGGGATGATGTTCTCTGTAGGACATAACAGGAAAATTCATAAGGGAGTTACCATCCCTATCTTGAGCAATATTAAGCAAAATGCATTCATGGAAATGGGCATGTTTATTCCAGCATCATGAAGGTGCATCAAGGGAAACATTCACCACTTTGGGACAACATGAATTTGCAACAAAAGAGGGGATTGCACACCCTTATTGTTATAANTTGCTATATATATGAGAAACTTTGCATATTTCTATATTAATGGTTTGGATTCATATGTATGCACATGAATATATATGTTTTTTACAAAATATGAATATTCTATGTATTTTTTAGTCAGTCGGTTTTTTCCATGTTCCGGTCCGGTTCACATTTTGGGCTTCGCCGATTCAATGACTGGTTCGTTTTGATAACATTGGCGCAAATGTGCCTGCTATTGCTGGAATAGAGGAGAGGATAGAGATTGGAACCCTCGAAAATGATCACCATGCACTCGACGACAGTCAAACTTGAAAGATCGAAAACAATGATGAAAACGGGAATCCTTGGCCCGAGTTAAACTCGCCCCGATCTGGCTCGGATCGTTTTGCCACCGAGCCGAGTCAAACTCGCGATTTTTCTAGTTTGACTTGTGAGTCCTGTAACTATGCTAGAGTAGTCCCTACATCTAGGCTAAGTTGCCAAACTACTTCAGAGTTTAGACTCGTCAGGAACAACTGCTAGTGTTTGTGATCTAAGAAAGTATCTATTAGGTGGCAGGTCCCTTACAAGACTCACTGTCCTCATCCTTTGAAGAAATTTGAGTAGAAGGCCTAGAATGCAGAGGGATAGTAGAGGGTTTAGGATAGAGTATATTGTCTTACAAGTAGCAGAATCCCTGACCAGTACCAATTTTTTTCTATTGTTTTTCTTTTTTCCCCTCATTCCTTGCCTCAGATTTTTGGCAAGCAAAAGACATCTCCCCAAGAACCGACCATTGATCGGTAGGAAGATTTAAAGAGCTCTTGGGTTTGATAGGTGTTTGAGAGGCCAAACAAATTTCTCAACCTCATTGGGAGATGTAAATTCATTATGATGAATGGAAGCATCCTCAACATTGGACTAATCCCTTCCTTGTTTGGTTGCACTACTTCCTTTAAACCCTCGATGTGGCTAGGGCTCAATTCCCCTCCTTGTCAGTGGCCCAAGTCATCAATCATTTGATGACCATGTTCAACATTGCTTTTCCCTAACTCCAATCCCCCATTTCTTTTTGAAAGACTTTGATACCCTTCTCCGTGACTGCTTGCAGCCCTCGTCATCTTATCAGCCAGACCATTCTCTCTCTCCCTTGGGCAATGAGGCTCAACTATCTCCGTCTCCATTCTCTTTTGGAGGATTTCATCACATAGTCTTTTGTCTTCTGCCAGATGTCCATATCAGTGTTGCACATATCGATGATATATCAGAAATATCGGATATATTGCCGAGTTTTTCCCTTGTTCGATATATTGGATTGAAAATATCGCGATATTTTTGATATATTGAATGCATTGCGACACATTCCTGAGATTTCTGATATATTTGAAAAAATTGTGAGTTAAAGGTATATATCAAAATGTTGACCGGAATTGCAAAAAAATCGCCTAGAATTGCGTTTTAAGTCCGTGGCTTGGGTTTTTGGAGTTCATTGTTTGATTTCAAAAGTGTGAGAGAGCTAGAGAGGTACCCTCAATGGTGGTTAATAGAGACAACTACCCACAAATTTGAAGGCAATCATTTGGAGTTTTGTTAAATTTAATCTTTGAATACTATGCTTCATGTGTAATTCAATTGAATGGTGGCTCGAATGGAAACTGTGACTGTTGTAATGAAGAGATGTAGGGAATGTTACAACAATGGTAACCTGCTGTAGTGCATGCAGTATCAAAATAGATAGCCACAAATGCTTAATTGACACACAAAACCATTGAATAAGAGGAACAAACCCCGACAAATTTGGCAAGTATCCTTCCATGACTCTTTTTATGGTCAGTGATCTATGTTTAGAATTTTGGCTCTAGACCTACACTCAAACCCTTCTTTAATATGTTGTAGTTAGTGGTTCTTAGCGTTTGATGATTTTGCTATGGTGGTGCAATGAATATACGGACTCAACTGGAACTTCCACTCCATGCTCACCCTGTACACCTCCACAACCACCTACTGCTTCCAGAGGAATAGTCGTTCCCTTTAGCCATAAAAGGGGTAGAGGGAATCGATGATTCGGATACCTATGATCTACTATTATGTACTATTTGGTATGTAGATGCCTCATGATGATTTATCTTATGAGATACATTTATTTTGAGCATTTGATGTGATTTTGTATCATCCTATTACGAACATATTGCAGAAATTTCAGTTTAGTAACAATATGTGACCACTTGACATCTTATTCATCTTATTTATTAGTTGTATCATCATATTTATGTAGCAATGTGTCTATTTGATGTTGTTGTTTTAGATGTTTAAAAAATTGAAAAAATGAGTATTTTTGTATTTTTTGGAGTTATCGGACATTTTCTGATATTTTCCGCTGATACCACTGAGAAGTTATTTTTTGGACCCTCGCTGATACTTTCCCCAAGACGATATATGCAACATTGGTCCATATGCATGACATCGGGCACAATGAAATGGAATCTTCACAAAGTCAAGGGTTAGACACAATGCCATTTAACAATATCAATCTCAATAACTTTCAGAAGGCCCTCCCAAAGATCCATATCTACCAGAATTCTAGCGAAGGATTGCAATGAACTCCTCAAGCTACCATCATTCAAATCCACACAGCATCCCAAACAATTTTTAGTGTCCTTCAGTAATCTAGGACCACAACTCTAGGGGAAATCCTGGCAACTTGACCCAAATGGGCTGAATCGAGTTAGATTCCCTTCTCTGATTGAAGCACAGGGACCACCTCCTAAGTACAAGATCTTCAATACCATCTCCTCTTGGGATATACCCTATGAAGTGACCCTATAACTTCTCTAACCAATAACCCACTAATTTCTCATAGTACAGCCTTATAGAAATTCCCCATGAGAGTTTTGCCTTCCATTTCCAGAACATGGTCTAGAAGGATATCTTTCCCTAAGACTGAGTTTACTCTCCCCTCTTTGAGCTCCACACACTTTTTTTCCTTCTCTGCTATTGATGTATTCACTGCCTCTGAAATTTTCACTTCCTTGAGCTCAATAATTGCCCTCTCTAGACACCCTTAACGAACCCTTCTTTAGAAAAGAGACAAGATTCCCCTCTAGAAAGCTCCTGAAAGCCCAGGCTGTTTGATACTTCCTGCAACTTTACTTCCATAAACCCTAAATCACCACTCAATGGGATTATGCAATACCTCTACATGCAAATTTGGGTGGTGGGAGGTTAAGTCTGGAGTTGAAGACTCCCATACTATCAAACCCTCTGACAAATCCCTGACTTCACTTCTATGGTGCTCCATTGGTTTAGGACTTTGGGTTTGGCCCACAAAATTAATTCCCAAATGTTAACCCTAGTGAATGGGTCACGTCATCATTGACCTTTTGTTTTGAAAATGCCATGATGTTGGTATCGTGTCCTTGAATGACATCTTCCAAGGTTTTTGATAAGAAATTCCTGTGTCAATTTAGGCAAATTCCCTCTCTGACTTCCACTTATAGTTCAAATCTTCATCCATGGAGAAAATTGAATCTGCTCCGAAGGGATTTGTGAATAATCCAACAGGTCTTCTTCTTCCTCTTACCATTTTTCATCACAAGATCAATGTTATACTCTGAATCAATTGATGTGTGCAAAGCAATCATGTTATATGCTGTAAAGATATAGACAAACTGGAAACTGTCCATTGCCATTTTCATTTGCCTATAAGTTCTGCACAATTGTTATTGACTCTGACTCCATTACCTCGTGAACACCAGCTTTCTCTGTTTTCTGGCATTCAAGCAATCGCTTTTACTTTTTTACTTTTCTCTATGCTTACTTTGTTGTTGATGGGTGTGTATTTCAGCATCCAAGGGATTTTTGTGCATGTATGAAGGTGGTTGATGATGCAATCCTAATAATATTCTCTTGAGCTCTTCTGATTCAGGCATCTGCAGATCAAAGAGGAAGGTTGTTGATGTCAACAGAGAGGATTGACCAGTCAAGTGGACGGATCAAGGAGAGTAGGAGAACCTTATTGGAAACAGAGGAACTCGGGGTATCCATCCTTCAGGACCTGCACCAACAGAGACAAACACTTTTGCATGCTAATGATACGGTATGAGTGTTATTGTCAAACTATGCCTCATACTTTTTGTTGAGCACACTGCAGACACTCTTGAACTATTCTGCCATAAATTAATGGTTTATTTTTTTTGGATTATTAATTTATTCATCAAAGAAAGGTATCCTATCATGCTTGTCTTGTATTTATGCATCATTAACATGCATTTGTATTGAATAATACATACATACATACACTGTTGAACTGTTTTGTCATAAGTTACTGTATTGTTTTTTTTGTATTTTTAATCTTTTCAACAAAAGAAAGGTGTTTGATTATGTGCTTACACAGTTAGCATACATATGATCTAGAGAGTATCTATATATATATATATATTATTTTTTTCTCAAGAAAAAATCGTATATTCGCTATTTCAAGTAGAAATCAGAATATACATAACAGGGTCTGAAAGCTCATTGTTCCATACCAAAGAATATACATAACAGATCCTGAAAGCTCATTGTTCTATACTGACTCATTTGCTTGATTGTTCTAGAAGTACCAAAATGGCATACTGTAGAATTTTTAGCACTCTCCCAACTCGGTTTTCAACTCCATTTATAACATTGTTTAATGCGCAACTCAATTTGTTTTTCTGCTGCAAATTAGATTTTTTCTCATAAACAATAAGGACTGAAACACAAGAAGAGTTTCTAAGACATTTTCATGAACAGCAAATAAACCACATTCAACCATAACATTTCAGACAGTATTTTTGGTCCAATGACCCAGGAAAAACCCCAACCTTCGGGGAAAACCTGTGAGATAAATTTTTATTATCTGGAAAATTTACAGCAAAAGACAAATAATTTTCAGACCAACTTATCTCAATCAGACAAAAAAGTTCTGCCTTGTTTTCCGTGCCAAACAGAAAAATGCAAACTCAGAATTTTTTCTGTTGCTGCCTTGATTTCTGTGCTTCTGTACGGACTGTACGAAAGCCGTACAGACACTGTACCAACCTCAAAATCCGTGCCTGCAAGCTGCCTCGGGATTCGTGCCCAGATTTTTTCCTTGAAAACTGTGCCCCGAAATCTGCCTTGAAAACCGTGCTGTACTTTCTGCTTCGGGATCCGTAGTGATGTATGAAATCTGTACCATACGAACTGTATGGACCAGCAATAAATGCTGCTGTACCTTGCCTCAATTTTCATGCCCTGCTGCTTCTGTTTCCTTCCTCGATTTGCGTGCCAAGAGAAAAAATTGCTGCTGCTATTTTTCTACTCTTTCTCAGAAAATGGCTCTCTTCTCTCTCAAATGAAAAAGTGCCTCTTCACTTGGAAACTTTCCCTTTTGGTGATAAAATTAGGGTGAATGAGAAGTCATCTAATTCTAGGGCTCAAATTAGTCTAGATGAGTGGTTGTGATTAAAATCACTTTTCTCCACAAAATAATTAAATTCACTCACTTTTTAAATATTTCACTTAAAGTGCACTTTTTCTCTAAAGTGTAATTAATGCTCATTTCAAGTCATTAATATAAAGTCCAAGTGACTCGAACCCATTTTTCCTAGTGACTTAGGCAAAAGTCACTTAGGGGAACAATTCCTAGGTAAATTTCAACACATACCAGTACAAGATACTGTGACTAATTCTAAAATCCAGCGCTTACACTTCTTTTTGAAGGCAGAAGTCAACAACCTATAGAAGCTGAACACTGACAGGTGAGAACAGACGAGTCCATAATTAATAGATGTTTATGTTAACCTCTGGGCCTTCCACCTCATTTTGAGCTTCTTTATAGGCCAGTACCCTTTATTGGACTGCCACTGCTTCTTTTGAAAGCTGGTCTTCCTTAGCATTATATCTCTATAGATATGTTTAATGGTAAGTACCTCCAGCTCTAGTGGGTGTGTGTGTCATTGTTATCAGAATGGGTCTGGTTCAGGCAAAACTGGTCGATCTGACTGGTTTACAGGCTTTGTCGGTCTAACCGACTTGGGGCCAAAACTACTTGAGCCGGAAATTGATTCCAAATCGCCAGTGAACTCGCTGGTTCCGTATGTAACCGACCCAAAACCGTCGAATTGGCTAGTTTTGACCGGTTCCTTAGGAACCGGTCTGAGGAACCGGTCTGGTCTGTACAACAACATTCGGGGACCCACAGAACTCAATTTGTTTAAAAAAAACATAAAAATACCTAATCTAACCCTAAGTCCCTTGTGATGCCTTTTTATTGATGTATTTTGGTTAAGAACTTCAGTGATCTATTGCACTCGGTGCTATTTTGGTTATTTGCACCTGTACTCACTATATATATGAGAAACTTTGCATATTTATGTATTAATGGTTTGGATTCATATGTACGCACATGAATATATATGTTTTTTTACAAAATATGAATATTTTAGGTAGTTTTTAGTCTACCTCTTTTTTTTCCGGTTCCGGTCCGATTCACATTTTGGGCTCTGTTGGTTCAATGATCGGTCCGGTTCTGATAGCATTGGTGTGTGTATCGATTGAAAGGCATATACATCTAGCTACCCCAGTGTTGTAAATTTTTTAACAATGATAAAATTCTAAGTATCTGCAACTTACAAAGAACTTTTTGAAAACAATACTACTAACTTTCAAGGATGGAACACGCTAATTGGGCTTTATTTCTCACGAGAGAGTTCATTTCCCAGTTAAGATCTATTTCTAGAGTTTCCATTTTGGAGATGGAAGACTTTTTTTTACCTTGGAAATAAATTCATAAATTTCATTCATAATGAAAGAAACGTACGTTCTACATATGTTGTATGCATTTTATGATCCCTTGTTAAAGTAAAACTTACTTTATGTAATAGTCAATTAGATATTAGATTTAGGAATTAAGAAAGTCACTTATGACTTTAGTTTATTTTAGGTTTTTATGCTTATGTTGTTTTATTGATTTTATCAGTCTATCCCACATTCATAAAGTGGATTGACTTGACCTCATTGTAAACCTTTAAAAGAAAGCTTTTGCTTTCTTATTATCATGTAATATATTACGATAGCTCTTTCAAGCTATTTCTTGGTCTCTTTTTGTGTTTGATTTCCATGATATTGCATCAAAACATATCACATAATATCCAATATTGTGGATGGAATGTCCATCAAATGAACGTGAAGAGCACCTTACTTAATTGAGATTTGGAGTAAGAGGTCTATATGTATCAACTACAGGGATTTAAGGTTTCAGGGAAAGAACACTTCGTTTGTAGATTAAAGAAGATGCTATATGGCTTGAAGCAGGCACCTAGGGCATGGTACTTCAAGATTGACAAGTACTTAGTTGAGAAGGGGTTCTAGCAGAGTTCTTTAGATACCAACTTATACGTCAAAAGAGTGGTAATGATATCATTCTATTTGTCATTTATGTAGATGAGGTAGCGAGGCAAACATGATTGAACAAATAAAATCAAACATGAGTAATGCTTTTGATATGACTGATCTAGTCCTCCTACAATATTGTCTGAGTGTAGAAGTTTGGAAAACGAGCATCAACATTTTTGTCTCACAAACAAAATATGCCAGGAGTTTGCTTGACAAATTTAGAATGATAGATTGCAAAATCTCGTCTACACCTATGGAGAAAGGGCTGAATTTTTCAACCAAGATCGACTCTTGAGATAGTGAGTGAGTTAGTCTACAGGAAACTAGTGGGTAGCTTGATATACCTTACAACCACTAGGTCTGACTTGAGATAAGCTATGAGCTTCATTTCTAAATTCATGATATAACCAAAAGCAAAGCATTGGACTATAGCAAAGCGGGTGTTGAGATATGTGAAAGTGACCCTTGAATTTGGTATTTTGTACAATAGAATTAAAGATTAATTATTTATCTTTCCCACTCCTAAACCCACTTTCCCAAGTTTTCAAGTAATTATTTATCTCCAAAATTGAATATTACTCGAAAATGGTAAAAAATGGATAAAATGAGAAATTCGGCAACTCATAAAATAAATGAAACATACCGAAAGTGAATTTTCTGAGTTGGCAAAGTAAAGTGGAAACATTCATAAGGTTTTTAAACACTTTGGAGTGTTTTTCTCTACAAATAAAGGCAAGTCGATTTTGCTCAATCAAGTGGGGCGCATCTCTAAATAAAAAGATGGAAATTTGTGAGGATAACAACAAATGTTGAGTTATGAATTGGAAGTTGGCATATTTTTTTCCTTCGCCATCCTTTAGCCAACCCATATCCATTTCATGCCAACTCAAGCAAAGTGCTCTCTCTTGACCAAGTGTGCCCCCCACTTTTGGTCATATTTTTCTATATAAGCAAGGCATTGCTTCATTATTAAAAGGGATGAAGCATTGAACCTTTGCTCTTGTAACTTTTCTTTGATGATTTGATCATCTGTTAATGAAATATTTTTGAAGGCTTTGCAGGCCAGATGCTATGCAATTGCCCCATTGGATGTGCTTTTTGTTGATGTTCTGAGGTAATATCCAGTTAATCATATTTCATTTGTAGTAGTTGTGGATTGATCTAGCTTAGAAGGCTTCGTGCCCATAGAGTAAGCATTCGTAGTATTGATTTGCTTATTAATGTTTGATTATTTAGAGATATTGAAGCAACAAGTGTATTCAGTTGTATTAATGCCCTTCTAATCTCTTTTAATTATACATGATGGATTTGATCTTTCTTTGCAAGTGTTTGTGACAGTGCAGGATAGGAAACTGAAGGAGGAAATTGAGCTTAGCTGTGTCCTCACTTGCCTTCAGTATTGGTCTTGCTTTCGTTTAATCGTTGCTGTGTTGCAGGCATTCTTGGTCCTCCAATCTTTAAAGCAAAGGCTTGGTTCATGTTGTTAAGTTTTTAATGGTTATACAAGATCTAATAACATTTAGCATCATAACATCATAACCATATACAAAAGGATCACTGAAAGAAAGACAAGCACAACCACACAAAAGAACACAGGGATTTATCTTGGGAAACCCTCATGGGGAAGAAAACCCAACAAAACTTCCTCTATATAGATGTATCAAAAGTAGAAAGACAAAACCCCAAACAGGTGCTCCTCCTTGCAGATATGTCTCCTTCTCTCTCTCTCTCTCTCCTATGCACTATACACAAGTGAGTGTGTGTGTCAAATGAAGATCACACATCCTCTATTTATACTCTTTCTTCCACTTGAATTTTTCCCTAACAAGTCGGCCCCAACAAACTTATAGGGCCGACTTCACCTAGGAAGACACAAAACAATTTTATAGTATATTCAAGAGGGTTCTATTGACCCGACTTACTATTGATTTTTCTGAGCAGCATCGAGAGTCATTCTCTTAGGAGAATGGAGACTCCTGGTCCAAAACCAGGGTGCGGACCCAGTTCAACACTGGGGGGACTCAACCTTGAGTTGAGTGACCATTTTGTTGAATGGTAGACATCTAGTCTAGGACCAGGATGTGGACCCAGTCCAACACTGGGGGGACTCAACCTAGTGTTGAGTGACCATTTTGTTGAATGGTAGATATCTGGTCCTTGACCATGATATGGACCCAACTCTTCCCTGGGTAGACTTAACCCAGTGTTGAGTGACCATTCTGTTGAATGGTAGAGACATCTGGTCCGGGACCACAATATGGACCAGTCTAGTACTGGTAGACTCAGCTACCAGTCTAGTACTGGTAGACTCAGCTTAGTTATGAGTAGCCATGCTCTTGGAGAATGGAGGCGCTTGGTCTATTACCAAGTGTTATCACATATATAGTAGCCAGGCTACAATATTCTATTTTTTAGATACAATACATTTTTCAGCCAGTTCTCTTACATATGAGATGTTGAGATGAGCAGTTTTGACGGATCATTATTTCATTTGTGGACTATTGTACTCTCCCATGTCAGGATTGAGTCTCAGGACACTCAGATTTGAGGACTGATGTAGCCATTTAGTTATTTACAGAGCAGTTATTGATGCCCAGATTTTTATCAGTGCTTTCTCATTGGATTCATGATGTTTCAGATGGATTATATGCGTGATTATGACTCAACTTTTATTATATTGTGTTATGGTTATCATTGCTCTTATACTCATCTTTGTGACATGTATTAACATGCAGTGTCATGATCTGGCGGTCATAACTATATGGACTTGGATGTATTTGTATTATGTATTGATGTCCCTACTCAGACTTTGAAGTTCCTAATCTATACTCGTTGGTTTTACCCTCCTTAGGGAGAATAGAGGTGGTCATTCCCACCATTGTTTTGGCTTGCTAGTGTTGGCTTCATCATTCACTGTCTCCACCCATCCACTACCTTCCAGTTTTGTTTTTAACCCGACTTACTATTTGACTTATGGCATGGAGGACCTTTTCCTCGCTAGAACCTTTTTTGGACAAACCTCCCTGTTTATAGTGTGTCTTGGCTTTGAGATGGTGATAGAGCTTGCCTTTGGTGAGTTGGATTGTATGCCTAAATCATTCTGGTCGGTTGTCCTGATTGTTGGCACTGTGCAGAACTCCCCCTAGTCACTTGAGATGTTGTTGGCTAAAACTGAAATCTCATGTACTACTGGTATTGGAAATGTTTATATATGCACCCATGGAAAATGTAAATTCTAAAATGTGTTTCTTAACATATACAAGAAAAGGGCAAGAGCAATGAAATGCTAAAATACTCCTTGAAGGGTACAAGAAAAGGTCCCAAAAGCAATGGTTAAATATATGCTATATCCAAATATTGCTGACCTTATAAATTTGAGTATGTCCTGGATGAAAGCTGCAGTTAGATTTGCTTTTAAGCACTGGTGAAGTCCCCAAAAGGACATATAGGCCAAAAAAGCCATGGAAATAAAATTGATGGTCCTAATGAACTTGGATCAAACTTGATGTAGACATGATGCCTAAGTTGAATAAGCACTCTTTGAACAACTCAACCATTTGTGAGGCACTGCCATTCCCTGCGTTGTTGTTTGTCCGACATATGGTTATAGTGAGTATTCCCTTCCCATATCCAAAGTGTCATGATGTTAAGTTGATAAGTCATCCTTTACCCTAGCCTTGTCAATTTCAGCCCTCACGCTTCACTAGCAAATCGACTACAACTATGAAGTGAGTATAGTCCTGAAAGTCTGGTCTGAGTAATAATAAATAAAACCTTATATATATATATATTTGGTTGATGTACCGCCAATAAGGTGATTGCTACTTGTTATAAATGTTACTTAAATGATTTGTAGAGCATGTCTTAACCTTGTAACACTTGCAGCAGATGGATGGTAGCCTGAGTTATATTATTGGTATCTGATCATTTATAGGTATATTGTCTATTGGATATTGTTGATGATCAGGCAGAGACCTGGTAGGGGTATGAATATGCACCCTAGATGGATTTGGACTCTCTGAGTCTAGTGAGATAGTTTCTTTTTAGTTTCGGGCACTTGCAGAGATGATCAGGCTCATTTTACCTTTCTGATGCAGTTTTGCTTCACAGGATGATGTGTCTGAGCAGGGAGATGTTTTATTGGGATCCCCTAGGGCGTTGTATGGGGCATAGGGGGTGCAGTCACTTGATTGTAACATAGTACCCCCATCCCAGAGAGCTTGGCGGGTTCAGCTTGACAACGTAGGCACCCTAGGAGGTTGTTTTGGCAGGTTCATGTTTCCCAAGGCAGATTAAAAAATGATTAAATGGCTATTGAAGAAATTGACTTGGGCTACTGAGGCAAGGAAATGACATGGGATGAGTCATGATGATGAGTGTGATGTCCTCCTCACCTTCTCCAGCAGTTGCAGCACCTGATTGGGCCCACACTTATTTTTTGAGCATTTTAAATTATTTTCTGGAGCTTTTGGGAGGCTCACGATTTCCTCAAGGAGGCACAAAGTCAAAAAATTAAAATATTATATTATTTTATTGTGCCATGGGGCACCTTGAGGGAGTTAGTTAACATTCCATGTACCCACCACGTGCTTCATTTATTTCTTGTTGAGTGGGGTACCCTCCTTATGGGTGATTTACTCCACTTTGGTACTTTATGGTTATATTGATCCATGTATTGTATGTTGAGTTCAGCTCAACCATTGATTAGAACATTTATATCTTTTAATCTTAGCCATTCGTTTTGAAAGTGGTTAGGATTTTGGTTTTCTCAGTTCTATTTAAAGGAGAGAGCTTCTCATTTGTAAGTGGTCGTTGGCTCTTGAATCTGAATAATAGAAAGACTTTTTTTGCGGATATTTTCTGGATCTGCTTTGCATCTGATGTTCTTCGGTGGTGATTGGAAAGTCTCTTGCTTCCTAGCATTCGGAATATTGTGTGAGATCTATATCTTTTTTTTGGATCATTGTCTTATCTACAGGACGACGTTTTTAGCTGGAGCGTTTTTGTAGGGGAACCTCAACTCGCTTGGATTGTCTTCGTCTTGTATCAGGGGGTTTTCTTTAGCTTCATTGTGATCTATGATTACATCGTGTTATTTTTTTGTACATCTAGCTTTTTCTTTCGTGGTACAACAAATCTGATATTGTTGACGTTTGCTTGTGCAGATAGGGGGTATATTGGTCACTTGGACCATAACGTTGGTGCTAGAACTCACTCAGATCTTCTAGAATTGATCGGGATGGCGGGGATCATCATCATCAAGGCATCTACAAGCATTTCCAAGTAAGATCTACAGGTCAGTCTCTTCTCTTTCAGATCTCAATCCATTGTACCTACTTTTCTTCAAATTTTCTGAAAAATTCCTAAATAATAAAAATCCAAAAAATATTTAATCGGGGAACTGCTTGATCTTTGGACAAACCATTTCTGGGTTTTGTAGATCGGGCATCCCTCTCACCAAATCAACCTCAACGCTGTCCAAATTGTGACTGGTTTGCCCTAGATCTGACTTTTTGACTGCTCAAACCCTAGTGCCCCTATTGAAATTTTGACTTTTCCAGATTTGACTTTTTCCTGAAAATAATCACCTAGGTTTGTAGATCAAGTCTCCCTCACTCTAGAATACCCCCAACACTAAACTAGTTCTTGCCAGGTAGCCCTAGATTTGAAAAACTGACTTTCAACACCCTAGCTTCCCTCATCAGATTTTGAATTTTCCAGATTTGTTTTTTTTTCTGAAATTTTCTGACTTGTGTTTGTAGATTACGCCATACTTATCTCATCTCCACTCCAACGCTGAGCTAATAGTCTCTTGGTTGTCCTAGATCTGCAGATCTGCCTCTCCAAACCCTAGTGCTAGCCCTCCTTTTGTTGGTTTCCTTTGCAAACTGAATTTTACGGGCCAAACACTTTCCTGGGTCCATAGATCAGGGCATATCCCAAGCGGGTCCACTCTAACGCTGTGCAAATACTAACTCCATTGCCCAAGGCCCAAAAGGCACTGATCTCCAACCCTAGCGCTAGCCCAGTCTTGACCTCTTTCCCCTGAAAGTTGACTGCTATGGTGACTCAAGTAATTTGATATTGTCATCTCTCATTGACTCTATTCCTTTGGTGCTAGACAGTCCCAACACTGTCCTTACCCTGTCTCAGTTACGTTTCCCAAGGCAGCGATTATCTTCATCAATTGCTAGTACCTCAACCCTAGATCTAGTATTACCCCTATAGGTCACCTGTATTTCACTTTGGATCAACCCTCATACGGCTGAAGCCCTCATCCAAAGCCCTGGTCCACTTAGTATTATCTCCCATAGATCTAGGGTCTTCAATTACCTTACACCTTACGTACCTCAAGCCTACTTAAGGTGCGTCGAGAGTAGATCTGGGCCTCCCCCTTTGTTGTCTCGGACTTAGATAACATAAAGCGAAGATTGCCTTGATTGGCGTGACAACCATCCATTTGGGAGTCTAGGCAGTCTTGGTTTCACCTCCTTAGTTGTTTGCCCCTCTACTATCCATCTTGGATCCATCATACATAGGCAACTACAAGGTTGGTGATAACACCAAGTATTTGACCTAGGGTCAAATTATGCAGCCTATGGCTGAGGCACCTGGTCTGTAACCAAGAAGGCACTATAAGCCCTAGACTTTGTTTAGGCATGTGTGACACTTTGACCCTTTATCAATGGGATTGTGGTCCTTTCCAAGGCTTAGCTACCCTTGGTTAAGATACCCTAGTACCTGGCCCTGGTGTCACACAGAGTGTGATAAAAGCATTAGTAACTCTCTTGGTTTATGATGATCTACTTTGAATGAAATTAAAATACCACAGGTAATGACCACAGGGGCACTTGGAAAAAGGCTAAAAGCAAAAGTAAAAAATACATAAGGACTTTTGGACCATACGAAAAAAGGACCACAGGAAAAAGTCAAAAATACATAAGGACTTTTGGTACAAGTCAAAAATACATAAGGACTTTTGGACCACAGGAAAAAGTAAAAAATACATAAGGACTTTTGGTACAAGTAAAAAATACATAAAGGAGCTTTTTGCAGTCTAAAGGTAAAAGTGAAAATTAGAAAAGAATAAAATAATATTATTTTGTTCTTTCTAATTTTGGTCCACCTACAAGTGACTCAAAGATATAAAAGAAGATCAAGCCAATTCTTTATTTCACACACACTTGCTCTCACATATACAACTGCTCCAACTAAAGATTGCACAAGTGACTGAAGAAGAAGTTTGATGTAATGCCCTAGCATGGATGAGTCTAGCTAGGGCATTCATACTTTTCTACAAACCCTAAGCTAGGGTTTCAACAACAACAAGCTTTTATCAGTTTGGTGAGTTAGGCTTTAGCCCTACCTCTTCTTCTATTCTTCAGCTCTTTCACCAACACAATTTCGGGCAACTGGTAAATCTTCTAGGGTTGTCACTAAGCAGATAAGAGTTTTATGGGCAACCCCTTATCTTCTTGGGCTGTCCTCTGTGTTCACGGGCAGCCAGTGTGAGGGTTTAGCCCTCTTCTCCATTCAACAACACTCCTCCAACTCCGGCAGCCATCTCCCAATACTCCGTGAACATCCTAGTAGGCTCGGGCATCCTTGGCAAGCCCTAGCAAAGCTACGGATGCCTGTTGGCACCCTCGGGCTTTACCCAACGAGTCTCAGTAAGGTACAAGCTGCCTGCTGTACCTTCGGGAAACACCCAATAGATCGTGGGTTAGCTGCCGGTGCCTCCAGGCATATCCAACACCCACAACAGAACGTGGGAAGGATGCTACAACAGTTGCAGATCGTGGGCAGCTGCTACAACAGCAACAGACAAGCCATAGAGAGCTCGGGCATCAACAGATTGGCTCGACAATAGATCGGATAGGGGCAGAAGAGATCTCGGGCAGCCTAGACAGAGCTCAGGTAGACCCAATAGGTAATCCGGGCAGAGGGAAGATTGATTCGGGTAGAGGACAAGTTAGTCTGGGCAGGACAAACAGATCTGGGTAGGTTGCCGTAAACACGAGCAACAAGAAAACAGACACAGGTAGGCTATGTTTGATTCGGGTAGCCAGCAGACCATCTCAGGCAGCAGAACTTGTCCTTCAGGAAGACCGGGCAAACATAAATTGAGATCAGGAAACACACCTGAGTTTCATGAACAACTAGGGCAGAAAGCCCATAAGTGTAATTTTTTGGAAATTTATCTTCTGAAATTCTTATCTGTGTAGGATTTATTTGTGGATCTATTGGACATATCTATTAGGGTTTGAGTTCCTGTACTTGAAGAATTATTATCTTAGAATTCTGAGATTGAAGTCATCTCATTTTCAAAGATGAACTACTAATGCTTTTGGGGTTTTTGTCCTTTAAAGGTTTCCCCAGTGAAAAATCTTGTGTTCATGTGTTGATGTGGTTGATGTTGTTTTACCGCACTTGTCATTTGTTATCACTGATTAGTTAGTCTGCAATTTTTTTAAGTATTCATGCTAATTCTAAAATTCAACATGGTATCAGAGCTTAGCTTGTGAAGACACAGTAAAAGGACATTGCTGTTGTCTTCCTAGACCTTGGGATAAGTTTTGCAGACTTAACATTTGACTAAGTGGCAGAGATGGCCGTCAACATCTTTAGACTGGAAGAGAAGCTACAAGGTTCAACCAACTACAACTCTTGAAAGGCTAGGTTAACAACCTAAGTTACCGGAAATTTCTAGGAAGGGGAGGGGAAACTTCGTTCCCCGTTTCAGAAGCTGAAATTGCGGGGATATGTCTTGGAAACGCCACTGAAACAACCATCCTAGAAGAAAATGACTTGGATGAAATTGTGTTTAATGTCAGTGAAGAGCCAACATGTAATATTGGCAAACTTGCTTACAAGAGGAAGCAGGGTAAAGCAAGAAGAATCCTCTATGATTTTGTCAAAGAAACAGTGATGCCCAACATCACAGCTCTAAAGACTGCCAAAGAATGCTTTGACACCTTGGCCAACTTGTATGAGAAGAAGGCTCCCAGTCAGAAGAAAGTCTTGAAGAAGAGGCCACGAAATTTGAAGCTGAACAAGGATGAAGGAGTTGGTTCCTTCTTCACAAAGATTGCACAGGTAAGAGACCAACTTATTGCTATTAGTATTTTTGTTGATGATGATGACCTTGTGTAAACTGTGGTTGATGGTCTCACAAGCTCTTGGGAAACCTTCATGGCATCCTGTCAGTGGACGAGAAAATCAACCAACTTTCGAAAGACTGTGGCATGATTGCATAGAAGAAGAGGGAAGGACCTCAGGCAAGGTAACCGAAGAAGGTGACCTTTCACTTGCAACAAAGACAAAGAAGTTCAAGAAACCCTTCCCTCAGCAAAAGAAGGCAAAGAAACCTCAAGGTAAGTTCTTTGACATGTCAAAAGTGGAATGCTATAGCTGCCACAAGTTTGGACATTATGCCAAGGATTGCAGGCAAACCAAGAAGAGAACCAAAAGGAAGTTTCATGCCTTTGCTGCAGAAGCAACAAAAGAAGAAGAACTGAAGACGAAGAAGAAAACAAAGGCTAACAAAGAAGAAGAACCTAAAAGAGAGTACTACGGACTACCTGGTTTCTGCTCTCTTTGGTTCCGTCACAGATAGTGGTGCTACCTCTTGGTTGGTAGTGGTGCCTCCAGGCACATGACAGGTAACCGTGAAGCTCTCACTAGTTACGGAAAGGAGAAGTTCACCACATAGATGGAACTTGGAGATACTCCTACAAGATTGAAGGCGTTGGCTCAACTTCACTTCAACTTGACTCAGGTACAGTTCTTCATATTGATGATGTCTTATATGTTCCTGGTTTGAAGAAGAATCTTCTATTTATTGATGGCTTAGAGGACAAGGGCTACAAAGTCCTCTTCATGGACAAGAAAGTCCTTCGAATGGCAAAGGATGAAGACCTAAGCCTAATAGTCTAGATTGGGGTTCAAGAGGGAGGCCGTTACAGGGCTTTCGAGGATTCCAATCATGCAGTTGATCCATGTGAGCTGTGGCATAGAAGGTTTGGACACCTTCACTGCATAACACTTCCCTACTTACATAAAATAGTCAGCAGAGATGTGGTCTTCCATAAGAAAGTCGTGTTTCGTCAAACACAAGAGCCTTCAAAGGAAGATGAAGTACCTCCACTTGAGTTTCCAGTTTCAGAAATTCAGAGGGAGGAAGAGTAATTTGAGGATCAAATTCCAAATGTTCCAGAGGACACTGAAAGTACACCAGAAGAACTACTCGAAGTTCCTCTTTCTAAAAGGAGACCAACTTGGTACCGAGAATTGGTACAAGAAGGCGAGAAGCATAAAGCTTCTCTCGGGACTTTTAGAGAAAGCATAAGACCACAAAAGTACGTAGTTCTTATGAGTCATCTTGACAGCACAGAACCTCCATCATACGAAGAAGCAACAAGTAAATAGGTATGGGTTGATGCCATGATTGAAGAGTACAGTTCAATCATGAAGAATGATGTGTGGGAAGTTGTTCCCAGACAAACAAGAAAGTTAGTAGTAACACTTGCTCTTGTTGCCAGGTATACTACTTTTAGAACTATCATTTCACTTGTTGCATTATTCGGATGGAAGTTACATCAGATAGATGTAAAGACAGCCTTCCTCAATGGCAAGATTGAGGAGGAAACCTATATTGAACAACTTGAAGGCTTTGTGAAGAATGCTCTGTATGATTCGAGAGTCTGGTATGCAAGGATGAATGGATTTCTCCATGACTTGGGGTTTTCCAAAAGTACTGCTAAGTCTAACTTGTACTTTGAGGTTGTTCATAATCATGTCTTGATAATTGTTCTATATGTAGATGACTTGTTTCTTACAGGTGATGAACAATTGATAGAACAATGTAAGAGGGAGCTTACCTCTGAATTCAAGATGAAAGATCTTGGATCAGTGCATTACTTCCTTGGCTTAGAGGTCTGGCAAAAGCCAGGCGAGATCTTCTTGACACAAGGAAAGTATGCAGTGGACATCTTGCAGAGTTTTGGGATGCAAGACTGCAAGTATATGGGCATACCCATGACTGCCAACTTGGCAAAGTTGGGTGACTCAGCTACCAGTTTGTAGGGTGTGGACTCTACCCTGTACAGACAACTTATTGGATCCTAATGCATACGAGGCCAGACACAGAGAATGCTTTGAGTCAGTTCATGTCCAACAATTATGGGCTCAGGGTTACTTCCAGCAGTGGAGTAATGTTATCTGGATATGCTGATTCAGATTGGGATGGCAGTGCAGTAAACTTGAAAAGTACCTTTGGTTATTGCTTCAGTATGAGATTTGCAACGATCTCTTGGTTCAGGAGGAAGCTGGATTCCATAACCCAGAGTATAGCTGAGGCAGAATATATTACTGCAAGTGATGCCTGCAAGGAAGCAGTTTGGCTCATAAAACTTGTATTTGATTTGTTCGGGGGAAAGCTTGACTCAACGATCATCCATTGCGATAATCAGAGTTGCATAAAGCTTTCATTGAACCCAGTGATTGAAATGAGGTTTCATTTCATCAGAGACCTAGTGCTCTGAAGTTGCAGTACTTTCGTACAGATGAACAGATCATAGACATCTTGACCAAGCCTCTGACAACATCAAAGTTTGTATACTTTCGTGACAAGCTTGGCATGGCAGAGAATGCCTCTCTCGCTGAGAGGGAGTGTTGATTTTTCTGAGCAGCATCGAGAATCATTCTCTTAGGAGAATGGAGATACCTGGCCCAGAACCAAGGTGTGGACCCAGTTGAGCATTGGGGGGACTCAACCTTGAGTTGAGTGACCATTCTTTTGAATGGTAGATATCTGGTCCAAGACAAGGATGTGGACATAGTCCAGCACTGGGGGGACTCAACCTAGTGTTGAGTGACGACTCTGTTGGATGGTAGATATCTGGTCCTTGACCATGATATGGACCCAACTCTTCCTTGGGTAGACTCAACCCAGTGTTGAGTGACCATTCTGTTGAATGGTAGACATCTGGTCCGGGACCACGATGTGGACCATTCTAGTACTGGTAGACTCAACTTAGTTCTGAGTAGCTATTCTCTTGAAGAATGGAGGCTCTCGGTCTGTTACCGAGTATTTGATCTAGGGTCAATTATGTAGCCTATGGCTGAGGCACCTGGTCTGTTACCAAGAAGGCACTATAAGCCCTAGACTTGGTCTAGGCATGTGTGACACTCTGACCCTTGATCAATGGGCTTGTGGTCTTCTCCAAGGCTTAGCTACCCTTGGTTAAGATACCATAGTACATGGCCCTGGTGTCACACAGAATGTGAGATAAAAGCATTAGTAACTCGGTTTATGATGATGTACTTTGAATGAAATTAAAAGACCACAGGGTTACTTTGCAGTAGACACCTTGAGCCAGTGTATGGTTGAGCTGAGGCTCTTCCATTGAGTTATGGCAAAGCATTTGCTGAAGTATCTACGTGGTACAAGTTGGATATGGCTTGAGATATGTCTCAAGTGATAAAGTGAAGTTGCAAAAGATATACAGAGTCTAACTAAGAAGAGTGTAGTGGATATAGAAAACATCTTGAAGCATTGCTTCAACTTGGTTCAGTTATGATATCCTAGATTAGCAAGAAGCATGCTTCTATAACACTAGGTACAGATTACAGCCATGGTGTAGAAAGAAGCGGTGAAGCTCCAGTACATATCCATAGACGAACAAGATAACTGATATTCTCATCAAGTCTTTATCCAAGGCAAAGTTTGTATACTTTAGGGACAAGCTTGGCGTGATGGAGAATACCTCTTTGAGTGAGAGGAGCATTGTTTGATATGAGGTGATGAGTAGGAAGACATTCTTATGAGATGAATAGCCTAGATGATCATCCGGATGAGTAGATAGTCATTCATGTAAAATGAACGGTTCTGATGAGCAGTACATACATTGTAGTACTAGAGGCAAATGCAACAGGGATAATTTTAGGGGCTAATTTTAGCCCAGTGGGCTATTTTTCCATGTTTTTCTCCCAAAAAAGATTCGCCATTTTGCATTTTTTGAAGCCTTGTTCGCCCAATTTTGATGGGGTAAAAATTTTTCACCCTAAAAATCGCCAAATTATTATATAAAGGATATAAAATACTTGGAAATTAAAATATTTTTGGAAAAATATCGCCAATCATTTTATAGTTAGCGTTTTAAGAATTGGTAATATTCGCCAACATTTATACACTTTTAAATAATTATGGTTCTTTAAAATCATCCCTGAAATGCAATGCACGTACCGTACATATGCAAATGCAGTACATATGCAGCATTGAAGGAATTCTCATGGAGATAGCTACTTGGTGCAGAATGTCTCCCTTGTTGAGAGGGAGTGTTGATGTTCTCATGAGTTTTAGCATCTGGCAAACATTATGCAGATCATTCTCTTAGAGGTTCATGACCCATGGAGAGAATGGCCCCTTTGTGTCCCTAATTACTAAATTAGTCATGTGGACTAATTAGTCATGTGTTGACTAGATTAGTAGAGGGATCGGATGCTTAGCCTAGGGCCAGTCATTTGTGACTCGAGTGGTAGTAGGATAGAGGTCACATTGCGTACTTAGTGTGTGGGAGTGCTCCATAGTGGGTGTGATCTATTCTTTACAGAGTGAGATGACTTGTTAAGATTTCCTTGTATATTAGAAGTGTTCGAGACTTCTTAGAGTATGGTCAGATCAACATTAGAGCTCTTGGGTAAGAATATGACCGCATGCAATGAGACATTAAGGAGGATAACTTTTCCATGATGAAGAAATATCCATGAAGTCAAGACAATTCATTGAAGAAGTCCCCAGAAAAGCAGAAAACAAGAAAAGGAAAAATACCCCAGTGGAAGGCGGAACTTGGACCCTAGAAGACAAAATGACAAGTCGGCTTGAATGATAAATAAAGAATAAATAAAAGTACAAGCCAACCTAATTGTGGAAACTTATAGTGAAAAGAAGAATATAAATAAAGTGCTTCCACACTTCATTTTCACATTCAAGAAAGCTCATTTCTCTCTCTCAAGTGGTGCACACTTCTCAAGGAGGACAAGTGAAGATCAAATGAAGGTAATTTTTCGGGTTATCTTATTATCTCCATCTCTCTCGGGGTTCTTGTGGAAGAAGAGCACACTCTTGTGTGAGGGCTTAATCTTTGTGATTGGTATTGTTTTTGTATTGGATTGATTATTTCTTCTGAGAAAAGTTTCTGGGTTTTCTAGGATAAAATCTGTCGCTTATGCATGGTTATATTTCAGTGATCCTTTGCTTTTATTTCTGCTGCAATTGAATGATGCTATAATTGTGGGATGGGGTAAATAGTGAAACAAAGTTGAGAGATGAAAATTATACTGCCAAGTTATAAAAAATTAAAAATCTAACACATGCCCCAAATTCTCTGGTGTGAAAGGTTGCTTCATAATCCTTCATTTCTAATTAGAGTTTCAATTAGGCCACAGCAACTCTCAGTTGATAGTAGAGCTATTGGAAGTTTGGCCAGCACGCCTGCCATTTTATTTCATCCTCTGTTAATATGCTTGATATTTATTTTTTCAAATAATTTGTATAGAGTATTGTCTTCCTCTAGTAGTATCTCTTTTTACAGTTCCTTAAGCATCAATTATTATTTTGGCATCTCCTTTTACTACAAGGAAAGAGTAACCTTTGATTAAAAGAAGCTTCATCTCCATTGACAGGGATTCTCCTTCGCCTATACTATTTGATGTTATCCTCACAGGTTGCACATCTTATCTAATACATTAGATGTCCATTTTAGTCACATCAAGCTGCCTTTCAATCATTTGATGAATTCATTTTAAAATCCTACACTGATTTTTGAGGACATGAATGACCTCATTAAAATTTGAAAGTGGTTTGACACACAAGAGACATGGTCCATTTCGGGAAGAGCAAAGGTGAGTGAGTATTATTTCGGTATCTCCTTCTACAAGGGAAGAGTAATCTTTCATTAAATCCAGCATCATCCACATTAACAGGACTTCCTCAGCTATATTATTTGAGGTTAACCTCACATGTTGCACATATAGCTAATGCGGAAGATGCCCATTTTGGTCATATCAAGTTGCCTTTTAACCATCTGATGACTTCAATTTAAAAGTCTAAACTCTAATCTGATTTCTGAGGTTATGAATGACCTCACTGAAATAGTGTTTTGACACAGAAGAGGCATGGTCCACTGTGGCAAGGGAAAAGGTGACAAAATTTTTTTTAGAGCAGAGAAGCAGAAAATTAGGAACCAATTTTCTGTTCCACACTTCTATTAATTCCACTTGGTTGACCGACTTATGTGCATCCCGATTAAGGTTGTGTTTGACATGCATGAAAATCATGTGGTTGAAATTAAAAGGGAAGTTTTGGTGTATTGTCCTTTCCAAGTTGATACCGGTGGAAGGGCATTGATTGTTCATGGTCCTGATTAACAGTGTTGAATCCCCTACGCAGTCTAGGTTAGTTATGCCATCAAACAAAGCAAGCTCTAATCCTTTTAGCAGATAATGCATTTAAGCTTTGTTGTTGGTACTTGTACTGAAGCCTAATTTGTAGGTGAACTGCAATCTGACCTGTAGGTTTCAAACAAGTCCCTTGTCCCGTGTTTCCCAAGCTTAACTTTGGATACCCTGTTACAAATTATTACTATTTTTATTCAAGTATTGTATGATTGCTTCTTCATTTGTTATTACAAGAGTATATAACAAACAACTCCTACAATTGGTTTTATAGCACCATCCTATTGTTTATTAGGTTTTACTCTCCATTAAAGCATACTTTTGTATTCATAAAAGATGACTACAACCATTGATAGTTCACCATCTTCATATTCTTTGAGTAAGATGTCTTAGATCCCTGGTTATATGCACTGACATATTCTATGTTTTCTACTTTATATACTAATCTGGCCAACTATAGACAAACTGGTTCTGGACCCTGGTCAATATTTAATAAGTTACATCTACCTATCAGTGGTCATAAGATGAAGATCAATACATGTGGTTGACATGTTCCGTAAAGCTTAGTGCCCAAAATAAGTTCTCGATAGTGAGTGGGTACAGGTACTTGAACTCTAAGTCACCACATTCGCCGATTTTCAAGCTTGAAGATCGAAAAATGGCAAATTTTAACGGAGGACGAATTTAATCGTTAAAAATCATCGAATTTAATCCGTTTAATTTTACCCTAGCTTACAAGCCTGCGTTTTCTGTTCAGACAGGAACATTGAAGCTTCGTATTCTCCCTGTACCTGTGAGTTGTGCTTCACTTGATGCCCTCGACTGAAACTACAACAGATCTTGCGGGCACGATCACCCTGTCGTTAATTCGAAAGATATAAAATCCCACACAAGTTGTGCTTCTTTGCTCGACGCCCTCGACAGTCTACGGTCTTGCGGGAGATCTTGCGGCGACAGTCGTGCCAATATTTAAACAGGGCTCCTCTTGAGTCTCGGACCTTGGCATTCAAAAGTCAAACTCGAAAACTCCTGATTATTTGACGATTAGTGATAAAGGATTTATGGTAAATGAGCCAATGAGCAAACTGGTTGTGGGTACGGGGCAAACTATTATCTAGTTTCATTTTTATAATGTATTGAATGAGTATATTGAATCTTCTTAAAAAATTTGATGTATTTTTTATTATTTTGAATTTTATTAAAAAAATGATGTATTTGTTATTATGTTGAATTTTATTAAATATTTTGATATACTTTTTATTATTTTAAAATTTTATAGCCTCTCGAATTTAATGCCGAATTTTATCACCAAAATTTTGATTGCCAAATTTTTTACGAATTTCAAAGTCGCAGAACTCGAACAAGAATTCGAACCAGGTGACTTAGCTTGACCTATCTTCTAGCCACTAAAATTAAAGTTGGAAATGGTAGTGCATGCATTCTCAAAGAACAGTAAATTAGTGCATTGTTGGTGCCATGTTTGCTGCTTAAGAGTGAAACTCAAGGCAGCAACGTTGGTCTAATCTATTATTCACAAGTGTATCACCTTTTCAATTTTAGCTAATAATTTTTTTTTGAAATGCATCTGATATGACATTCCTAAACATTAATTATTAATATACCTTTTTCATTATAGTAGTGGCCTTAGCAAACTGTGCAAAGAATGGTGACACTTTCACAGAGAAAACATATACACAGAGAGCCACTTATCTTCTGTCCTTCTCAATCATCAGACAATTGTCATAACCATACTCCAGGTGATTGGAAAATTTGAAAGATTTGAGAATATATTGGTCTCTAAAGTGGCAACATGGCTCTGTTTCACTTTTTGAGAATATTTTGTTCTTGAAACTCTGAGATTTCATGTTTCTTGCTCTCTGCCTAGAGTACTTTTACCAATTGCAAGACCTCTATCTTGACTGCATTTTAAACGTTCCTGCCTCTGGCTTTGGCAGGAATAATAATGTACTTACTACTATCTATTGCAGATTATGATGGGTACAGGATAAAACAAATTTTAGGTTCATCTTTCCCACATCCTTCTGTCATTTTTCTTGCCAAACACCAGAGTTATTTTATGGTATCCAAATTATACCCTTAATGGATTTATGAGTTTTGGTCAATTGATCTTTTGTGCACACCTTGATGATCTAAATCTCTTTGGTTGGATACATTTGCAGGTTCATGGTGTTGATGACAATATTGGCAAGAGCAGGAAACTCCTGACATCAATGGTGAGGAGAATGAACCGAAACAAATGGATTATTGGTGGGCTTATTGGTGTTCTCATTGTTGCCATTATTTTGATTGCTTATTTCAAAATTTCCCATAAATGACAAGTGTCTGTTTTCGGTTGAGAACGATTGCTATACAGTGTAGGGATGTGACAGTTTTTCTGTAAATTATGTGACATGTTTATCAATCATTGGGAGACCCCAGCCTGTGCACCTTTTAAGTGGATGCTTCTTTTGGCAAGTTTCGAAGCACTAAATTTACCTTGAGCCATTAGGGAAGCAAGATTGTTTTACATTTATTACTAAAGTTTGTAATTTTCGTTGTATATGTTAGCCATTACTGGCAACTGCTGACTTCTGGCAATTCCATAGTTGTATTGGCCACTATTTTTATTATTTCCATATTGTAGTGTGTCATATATTTAGGTTCTCATATTGGGGATGAGTTGAGAATGAGGAATGAATGTGTTTGATAGTCACTTCCTCTTCCCTGTATTTTTCGGGGAAAGCTAAACTGGAGTGAAACTTCAAAAGCCTTTAACATCAAGGTCTATTTTCTTTTCACGGAAGAATATATCCAGAAGTGGGTGGACCAAAGGGCTGTAAAAGACCCTAATTTTTAGAATGTACTCCTATGGTTTCGTGCCATCCAACGATGATGATTGATCCTAAATGGTGTCATTCAAGGTAGTAGAAAATCTTTGGTGGTGTATATATTCTCCTTCCTTTCAGGCATCTTTGAAATAAATGTGGTTGTCTATTTTTCAAGTGTAGAATTGATGTTCAAAATCAGAAGCAGAATGAAAGCAGATGCATGGGCAGCTTGCAAATTAACACATTCTGAGAAAAAATGAACATTTTGATATTCAAACCAATCGTCAATTATGAAAAGCAGATTCGTGGGCAGCCTCCAAACCATAACATTTTTAAAACAGATGACCAACAAATATTTTTAAAAGATGTCTAAAAGCCAGATGCCCGAGTGCCTTGTAAACTCTCTCAAACAATGACCAACAAAATTTCTATAGGGCTGTGATGCTATGTACATAACAGAAAGTTGATTTGTATTTGCAAATCTATTTCTATTCATAAATTTTGCTGGTCACTTTTGTAATTATACTGTTCGCTGGTGGCATCTCAATTGTTTATCCTTGTCTTTTACAAGGTTTAAGAGAATTGAGTTTCCTTTTTGTATGATCTTGATTTTTTGGCTATCAGGATCCTCCTGTTTAGAATTTGACCATAGTCGAGAAAATGTTTTTAGTTGTGCATGTTAAATCACTAGTTTGAAGTGCAGCTCGTGATAATATATTATCCTTTTTGTGTAAAATAGATCACAAAGAATAAGCAGGATTTGTGTTTGGTAAAACCATCGCAGTTGCGTTGCAAGAAGATTGGAATACATTTGTGCACAGCAAGCACAACAGGTAAAATTTAGCAGTTGCACACAACTTGCAAGATATGCACTTTCATAATAAAGAGAAACGAGAATGAAAATGAAATACACTGACAATATATGCACTTTCATAATAAAGAGAAATGAGAATGGAAATAAAATACACTGACAACAATGTTAAAATACATCAAATTTTGTGCAACAATGCATGATAATGCCAATATTTTACACCTTAAAAAAATCTCCTAGCCTTCTATGATTTTAAAATGGCCACCAAATATATTTCTACCACTTTTTGGGACAAGGATAAGTTTACAATATAGCATAATATTCACTTGGGTGCCACTTATACTTTGCTGTTTCTATACAGTTGGGAGTCTTACAACTTGATTTAGCGCATAAGTGGAAAAGTCCCAATCCACTAGTGCTATTAAGAGCAACTTCAGAAAGAAGCACCACTGTCACCTTAGTGTTAATTTCCATTTTTTGATCTGCTCTCGAGGTTGACACTATGATTGATTAGATTAGGTTGACACTATGGTTGATTGGATTATGATTTAAGAGAGCTAAGGGAAAATAGTTTGACTTTCATAATAAACAGAAATGAGAATGAAAAGAAAATATACACTGGCCACAGTGTTAAAATACATCAAATTTTGTGCAACAATGCTTAATAAGCCCAAGGTATTCCACCCCAAAAGAATTCCCTAGGATTCTATGATTTTAAAATAGCCACCAAATAGCTTTTCGCCACTTTTCTCAAGTGATTTTGATGGGGACATTTATCCAATATGGATAAATTTACAATATAGCATAATACTTAGTTAAGTGCCACTTATATATTGTTTTCATAGTGCAATTGACTGTTATACCTTGATTTAACACCTAAATGGAAAAGTCCCAAGTGCCACTTATATATTGTTTTCATAGTGCAATTGACTGTGATACCTTGATTTAACACCTAAATGGAAAAGTCCCAATCTACTAGTGGTATTAAGAGAAACTTTGAAAAGAAACACCACTTTCACCTTAGTGTTAATTTATCCCTCTTTTGATCAGCTTTCAACACCACTGACACCTTAGTGTTAATTTCTCCCTCTTTTGACCAGCTTTCAAGGTCACATGGGGCTTCCCTAATGTTGATTAGATTAGGATTTGGGAGAGCCAAGGGAAACGGGGGAAGTGTATTATCAAGTTAGTTTTCCCAAATAAGCATTTAACCATTAACATATGCTATAACCAATACCCAATAATTTAACAATTAACATATGCTATAACCAATAACCTATAGATCAAACACATTTGAAAGAGATTTGCTCAAAGATGTAAAGTGAAATGAATCAATAACATTTAGTGATGTCATTTATGAAAGAGGGACATTAGCAAGACTTGGAAATGAAATGTGTTTAAGCTAGTGGGTCCATTGCCATAAATAAAAATATAAGTAGTGAAACTACAATATGGAACAAGTTATCTTAGATGTTCATTAGAGATCTTATAGTTAAGGTTTTGAATGAGGACTTGCTTGAGAGAAGATTTCTGAAGCAAGATGTCACCCAAACTTATTAATGTATCCAAGCTTATTGAAGTGACTAAAATCACTTTTTCGGGTGTGGCATTTAAATCTTTGTAATTTAGATGCCCCAATTTGAAATTATTTAATCAAAATCACATTGCATTTTACATTCAGAATACATGAGATAAAGGTGACATCAATAGCTTGTGCAATATAAAGATAAGACAAATAAAGTTTGCACAAAAGGAAATCTAAGAATTTAGTAAACACACTTGGCCAATGATTATGTGAACATAAACAATCTTTTTGAGCCATCAAATCAAATGATATTTTTAGAATTAAAATATAGTTATTTCACTAATGTAAAGTAGGTTTATGAACCCATATTAGTCAAATAAAACACTTAAGTTATCTTGTTGTTAGAGCACATCCAAAAAACTTAGAAAATTTCAGAATTGAAATAAATCTCTTTTGTCAATAGTTAAGAGCAATTTAGCAAGTGAAAACTAATTATTAACTCAATGATTTTTTCTAAATATTTAAGCTTGATGTTCCAATGACTTTGTAGTAATGAAAATTTGTTGATGTTTTGTATCCCAGACAAGAACTTCCATATAGGTTTTGTGTCAAACATGCGTGAAGTCATCTAAGTTAAATCTATTTTGTAATTTGCTTTATTAAAGTGAAAGTCTTATGTTTCATTGTTGAGTCTGTTACCCTCAAACTAGCATTCCCAACACAACTAGGTTGTGTGGACCAGTGATAATGTCGGTAAGTTTAGAGGGGGTTAAAACCAATGTCACCATGATCTAACCTTGCAACACTTTGGGTCCTCAGAAAGGTGCACTCTTAAGGGAAATATGATAACAACACTAGGGCACACTTTAAACCAAAAATACCAAACAACGAGCAATTACCCAATTTCAATGATTTCATATATCACAATGAACTTACTCAAAAGAGGATGCCCTCTAGGGTTTATGGATAAAACACTTTGGGTCCTCAGAAAGGTGCACTCTTAAGGGAAATATGATAACAGCACTAGGGCACACTTTAAACCAAAAATACCAAACAACGAGCAATTACCCAATTTCAATGATTTCACATATCACAATGAACTTGCTCAAAAGAGGATGCCCTCTAGTGTTTATGGATAAAACATTACGGATAATTTTGAGGGTGGCCCAAAAATACCAAATCACATATTTTTAGATTTTTTGAATTTATTTAGATTTTTTGGGTTTTTCTAGTAGCATACTATTTTTAGGTATTTTTTGCATAAAATAAAACATGTAAAATTTTGATAAAACGAGATGGAGGGTTTGTTAGGATGGAGAAATTAGATTCTTGTCTCAAATGCTAGGGTTATGAGAGATCAAGGCTAATGTTCCTTCTTTTAAGATGGTGTTCAATATTTGCAACTAGGGATAAACTAGCAACCTTAAAGGCTAGGTAGTGAAACCCTAATTAGGGCAAGTAGAGAATTCCAAGCTTAATTAAACAATGGAGAGCTCATTTGTAGGATGGTCTCTTCAAGCAAGTTGACAAAATATTAGCAAAGAATCCCTCACTCAGTCCAAAACAATTCAAGAGCAACATTAAACTAAGGTTAGGAAAGATCTTATCAATATTTAGCAATGAGAAAGCAAGGTTGCACCTTATGTTCCTCTTGAGCACTAGTTAGTACTACCATTCAAGCATCAACTTAGCATGTGGCAATGAAAACCATAGAAATCCTTCCATTCATCCCTCAAACAAGAAAAAAACATTCGAGAGAGAGGTGTGCACTAGCTCAATAGCTCTAATAAACCAAGAGAAAAAGAAAATATCTTATATTTGAAACCTTGTCCATGTTTTACAAATGAGGCGAGATTGTCATATTTATGAGACAACCCTCAACCTTTTACAAATTCAAGGCTACAAAGTTAATGACAAATTATAAAATATTAGGCTTGTACAACCACATGTTGGGGACTAAACTACATAATGACATGAAATAACAATAAAAATGTGCAATTAGGCTCCACCAAGTTCAAGGTGAGCTAAAAAGAGGACGCAATGCTCTAACTAACCCCAACATATGATTTTCCCTCAATGCCCCCCTTTTCTAACAATGCATGCTTCTTCTTTTAGTAATGACGTTTATGGGTGTGGAGACCAAGATGAGGGATTTTATATAAAAAAAATAGGTCCAAGTGAGCAAGATGAGGTGTGCTAAGACATGTATGAAAAACCTTACACATGCAATCACCTCTACAAAGCAAAATATGAGTGTGGCCATGTGTCCCAATGATTTGTCTCAAGGGCACTAGACACCCACCCAAAGGGTAGTTTGTGGAGCCACAAGGCTAGCACCTACTTAAGGTGGAAACCAAGAGGACCTGCCTTGACTTGACTAGGGGTATTTATCCCCAAATTCAACACTACACAATATATCCCATAACTTGGCCTTTACAAAAGAAAAAAGAAACCCCTCACTTTGGTACATCTGCACGAAACACTTCAGACACTTTGAGGCATAACATAGTCTAATAAAGTGCTTTTTTATGCATTAGTGATTCAAAGTAATCTCAACAGTCGATCTCATTAAGAGATTAAAGTTTCGGTAGATTATGTTGTAGATAAAGTATAAAGGTAGGTCAAAGTAGAGTGTAAGGGCACATACATTCTTCACGAAGATAGTTTTGTTTGAAGGCAAAGAAAGAGGCCGAGGAAGAGGGAAAATTAGGGAACACATGAGAAGATTGATTTACAGGGATTGCAAATCAAAGAATACAATCCCAATAATGGTTATGTATGATCGTAAAAACAACTCCATATAGCAGTACGAACATGTCGTACATGGTTGCACAACAGTATGGGTGCGTTAGGGGTGTTATTTCTCAAACATGCACTGTAATTTTTCTCTTTCGACGAGATTAAAACCTCAGTTTTAAGGTGCCCTTGTGAGTTTTGATGACAAATGATAAGCTGATTTGAATGAAAGATATCTTGTGTACCTCAAAAATTAGTAATGTTTCCGCTGTTTAAATTTTCCATCCACATGTGTGGATGTTGCATGTTCACAATTTTTATCTATGTTATTTATTAACTTCAAGATCTGATTTATTGAGTAAAGAAGCATAGGACAACAATCACCTAGGGCTTTAAAATTAAACATTGTCTTAGAGCATATCCTTGATTGAGACTTCAAGGGGTTTACTTTGGGTAGATTAGTTGTGGAAAACAAAGGACTAACAACAATGGTTTCATTAGTTTGTGATTTTAGAGTTTGAACTTTAGATCTCAGAGATGGCATTAGCTAGTGTTAAGTTTGATGATAGATTGGATGGTGCCTCGAATTTTCTAGCATGGAAATTCAAGGTAACTCTTCTATTATAAGAAAATAATCTTTAGGATATCATTAAGGATGTGGTAGCTTCGCCAACATATCCTCATTTGTTGGTAGCTCACAAGACGAGAGAAGTAATATCCAAGTGGATGATCATGGATGACATAAAGGATCATATGTCAATCCCTCATGTATCAAATAAGAAGACAACATAGGAAATTTTTGATGGCTTGGTTAGCCTTTACTAAAGTGAGAACATTAGTTGGAAGATGATATTGCATAACAAGCTTAACTCTGTTGAGATGACTAGATCAAAATCCTTCACGAGTTATTTGATGAAGGTCAGAAAAATTTGTGACGAACTTGCCGTAGTTGGAGAGAATGTTGAAGACAAGAGTTAGTAAACAAGGCATTGAATGGTTTCTCACCTCAATGGGAAACATTGTCCAAAGTATTTGTAGTTAGGACAACCTTCCTTGATCGAAAAGATTGTGGGATGGCTGTATCCAAGAAGAGACACGAATGGAGCCTAAGGCCAATAGGAAGGGAGGCCCGACAGTGACCATGCCCTCATTGATAAGGAAAAGAAGGGAAGAGGTAAAGGACCCAACAAGGGTAAGGAAAAAGTGATGATTCAACCTATAAGGGAAGAAGAACTTAAGTAAAATAAAGTGCTTCATATGTCATAAGAATGACCATTATGCATCATAGTGTCCAGAGAAGAAGGGTAAAGAGAAGCAACACATTAGGTAGCAACCTCATTTGAAACTCAGATAAATGAGTTTTCCTCCAAGTTTGAGAAGGATTTCTCGATGGTATCTTGCCTCTCTTCCAACACTATGCCGAAGAATGCATGGTATGTGGAAAGTAGAGCATTGAGTGTTAACACTTAAATTTTGTCCACCTACCATGTCATTAGCTTCACCACACATATACATCATTATCATGTTTCATTTCCATTCCCTTGGAACTTCATTAAAAAAAAATCAAAGTCACACCAAAAAAGGACTATTTTACAAATTAAAATGTTCAATTACCTTGCAATAAATGAGAAACTTATACCCTGACTTGATTTTTGGATGTTTCTCTTTTGTACCTACAACAAAAAGAAGAAGCTTGACACAACTCTTATGATAGACCAAATTGGAAAAGGTTTATAAAAAAGTGAAAGGCACAAAGAAAATGGGAAAAGCCAAAAATAAAAAATAAACAAAAAAGAATCAAAGTTTGATCCTCATCCTAAAGCTATTCAATGTGCCTACAAATAAACCCTTAAGGTCCATCACTCAAGACCAATTCTCCTTTCATTTCTCAAGTCATCACTCTACTACAATATATCTAAGATCTAAACTTCATTCTGTGTTCCTTTCTCACCTTGCTAGAGATCATATACGTGACGCGTGGCCATAGAACCATGGATTGCTAGGATGTTAGAATATGATAACTATAACCCAAGATTACTAAAAGAAAGCAAAGCACAAAAACAAAACAATGCGTGGAGCTTGTTTAACCATGATGATACACAATCATCTCCCAACCATAGACACAAGAACTGTTTGTCTCCCCAGAGACCAAACCTTCCAATAGAGATCGATGTACATTCAGATAATAGTAGCACAAACTCTAAATCAAGAGAGAAACTTCTCCAAGGCGGAGAATCAAAGAAAGCAGTCTTTCTCTAGCAGTAGTGAAATTCTTCTCTCTCCTTGAGTGAACTTGCTCGAAAGCTTGATTTCCAAATGAAGGAGGGTGCCTTCTATTTATACACCAAGGTGCTGGAATTTTATTTTTCCATTGGGGACGACTTTTCCAATTTAACTAGGGTCGACTTGTACAAATAATAATGAAAATCCATTTTATTATTATTATTTCTAGGCTTACTTGTGTGAGGATGCCTCACATGGATACTAAAACAACACTCCCTCTTAGCCACTGAGGCATCATCAATATTATCATACTCGAACACATCTGGATATTATCAGCACATCACGATCATCTCAATCATATCTATATCATAAGGAAGGTCTTTCGACACAATTCCAGTATGTGGAGAAGTGTCCATCAAACTACGTGCGTTGGCTCAATCCAGTTTATCGGAGAACATGCACTACCTCCACAAATCTTCCCACTACATCATGAATTCATATGTGCATCTGTTCAACCTAGTTTGTCAAGGAAGCATGCACCAAAACAACATGCTTCATCTCAACCCAGTTCGTCAGGAAAGCATGCACCAAGCCAACATGCTTCAACTCAACCAAGTTTGTCGGGGAACATGCATGTTATCAACGTGCATCAACATGACCCAAAGATCTCACTAGGACTCTCATTGCTAGTGAGTCTTCACCACATCATAGGCCACAACCTCCTTAAGACATCCATAAGGACTACAATCATATGAGGGCTCATAAGGGCCATACTTTTATGTGATATTTTCATCATACTTGTATGGGCTACAACCCATAAGTATATAACTAGCCACGTTTCAAGCTGAGTGTACCACTACAAAGTCAGTCCTCTTTCATACTAAATGTATCTCTCAGAAGTGCCATTATTTTTTCATACTAGAAGTAAGTCACATACGCCTTCCTCTAGAGCCAACCTTCTTTCAAACTGGATATGAAAACCACACATGTTTCACAAAGTCAGCCTTGTTTCATGCTGGATGTGAAGACCACATATGTCTTTTGGCAGAGCCATCCATGTTTCATGATGGATATGAATACTACATATGCCTTTTGGTAGAGCCAACCTTGTTTCATGCTACATATAAAGATAGCTTCGCACATAACCAACGATGTGACTATTACTCCATCCCTAGGTTGAGTCTCAAATAGTCAGGCATAATCATCAAAAACCTTGACTATTACTATCATTTCTAAGATGAGTCTCTGATAGTCCTCGGATTTCTTGACTATGCACATAGTCATCGGAGACTTTGAACATTACTCCATCCTTAGGATGAGTCTTTTATTTTCCTTAGAGGCCTTGACCATGTCTCTACTCATATGTGCATATAGAGTCATGTACCATTACTTACTGGCATCAGATCTATATATAACATCACTTACCAGTGTTGGAGCTAGGTACTCTGACATGAATTATCCAATGAGCTGCAGAGCCATGTTGCATGAATTACTGGTATCAGAGCTATGTCTAACATAACTGACTCGTATTGAATCCAATTATCACTGCATGGCTAAGTGTCCACACGCACAAGACTCAGGAATTCAAATAGAATCATCATGATAGTCCATAGGTTTGCATATCAAAATTCTCACCCACAAATGTCTACCTAGAACTTAGGTGTACAAAATTATTGTCATAGTTCATAGGTGTAGAATCGCTTGTCCTCGGATGTGTTCCTAGAACTCAGGTGTACAAAATCACCATCACTATTAATACGTGTTCACATTCGGATAGCAAGTTCACACAGAACTCATCCTTCCATCTTAGCGAGCGATATACTCATGCACTACTCTTGGAACCAATATCCCCACTCCATCACAAAGTATCATGGAGTAGAGTATGGTCCCATCCTGTGTCATATAGGTATCAGTGTGTCCAAACCTCTCCATCTCTTTTTTAGGACGTCCGAGATATCTCATCACTCCTTACAGAGTGATCGGGAGAATACCTCTCATAGGGTTCTCTAAGAGAGACTATAGTCCCAGTCATCTAGAAGAGGCATCAAATATATTGGGGCAAACATTTCTGTCTTTCCCTATTCTAGATATAAAAATAATAACATATCATATCACTGAAATCATGTACCCGAGAGAGAGTGTCAAGAGGCTAGTTTCCCCAACCCATCTCAGGGTGTCCAAGAGTCCTCCCTCTGTGTTGGAGAGTTCTACTCCCTCTGCATTTGAGCATCCTGCTCCCTTTATAGCTGATTATCCTGCTCCCTTTCTGGAGAATCCATAGATACAATGTAAGTATCCATCCTAGTGACAACCATGTACATCAAGGATCCTACAACTATTTGTATGGATCAAAACAAAATTGCCATCTGTGTAGCCACAATCATCATACTCGATCTGCTCCAGATTTCAACTGTGCTCTTCCTTAAATTAGGAAGACTTCATCATATTTTCACCGCACCATCCATAAGCAATGCAGTAGGCCATGATCCTCATCTTAAGGACTAACTCCTTCTATCTCCTCATAAATTGGATGAGTAACTTTTGTCCTCCATAATCCATTTGTCATGACTTTGACTAAAAGGTAACAACTTTTCATAGTCGTCGAAGGGACAAATAACTGTAGCAGAGACACCGACATCTATTGAATCCTTCTGCTTCCAATCACTAATATCTACATGAGATCATATGGGCTTGTGGATCATGTGTCCATGTATGTATTTGTCCCTCATCTGTTTGTTGTCATGACTTCCACTTAACTGTTTCGACCAGAAGTCATCCTTCTTTCTGGGATGAGAGTCATGCTTCTAGAGGATTTTTTCTTTCGATCCATCTGCATATCAACGAGATCACTTGTCCTTCATACCAAGTTTCATCATCATTTTCTTGTAGGACATAACATTCCCTACAAGTCAAATCTTGTTAGATGGTTAAAAACATTGCATAATCAAATTTATTCAATGCAATATCAATAGTTCAGCTAGGTATGTAGGCATCTTTTAGCTAATGCTTTGACACAACATACACATGGATATTATTTTGATTCTTGCAGTCTCCATTGTAACATAGCATCAAGAGTGTGCACTACTCTGAGCATGTTAGAAGGAGATGTCATCCAAGAGTGATCCATGAAATGTTGTGCAACATTACATGATAAATCATAATACATGCTACATGAGCCTACTATACATCAATAAAAGAACTATATCACATGCCCAACAACTTTTAGGAATTTAGATCTGCATAATACATATTTAAAACAACCAAAAGTAATCTACTGGAGCATGTGAAATCAAATACTTATCTTTTATTGCTTTGTGGGTGGCCTCCCACAAGCTACTTTGAGATTCCACTGATCTTCATTTTCTTGCTGAGAGTCCACCACCACCTGCATCTTAATATCATCGCCTCAAGATAAGGATTTTTAAAAGAAGAAATCCGTTTGATCCTCATTCTTTGACTTCTTCTGAGAGGTGTCTTCATCAACATTTGCAGTTGAGGTTTCATGCTTCCTCTTCTTTAAATCACAATCTTGGGTGTAGTGTCCAAGTACATTGCATCTATAGCAACAGACACATGAAATATCTTTCTTCTTCTTTTGATTTGAAGTAGGAATTGATCTTCCACCCTTGCCTTTATTGCCATGAAACTTCCTCCACTTACCCTTTCCATTTTTTACATGAGATGTAAGGGACTGAATTTCTTCGTGCTAGGTGCCATGTATCCTACTTCTCGTTGCAAGTATCGTCTCTTTTTGCATACAGTCTTCCTAGATATGATCAAACTTAGGAAATTTCGGTTTCCCAATAAGACTTTGAATGAATGCCTCCCTAAATTAAGGAAGACCATTAAGAGTGTTCTTGACAAGTTCTTACTCATTAAATGGATCTCCAATAGTATTTGATTGATTATTCAACTTTGAGATGCTCATAAAGCAAGATGAAATTGATTTTGATCTTGACATCTTGAGGTTTGATAGTTGATTCCTTAGGGAAAGATCATGGTTGATATTGTTATCTTGGAATAGATTCCTCAAGGCTCTAAACATCTTCATGGTGGTCGTCTTTTCAGATATCCGAGAAACCAAATTGTCCTTCCTTGAATCTACTAGGATTCTCCTTTCCCTAGCATCATTCTTTTTCCATTGAGCCTTCTCAACTTCCTGTTCTGGTTATGGAACATTCTCATTCATGAAATTCAAGAGATCATTCTCTAATAGGATAAAAAGAACCTTATATTTCCATGAGCTGAAATTGGAAGTCCCATCAATCCTATCTTCAACATTCATCCCAATCATCTTAACTGCAAAATTGGACTATAAACTCTAGCAGGAGTTAGGTCATGAATGAAGTATGGAGGATTGAAAAAATGGATCCACGAATAGATGTGCCATATTGAGGTGAGTTGGAGAAATATAAGATCAATTCAAAACTGTGAACGCAACAATAGAAATGTCGAATCTCGAGATCTTGACCCCGACAATATTAGGTCAAAAATTGAACTTTATCCAATAAAAAATTGGCCTCCACATAAAGATGTGCCATAGGAGGGTGAGTTACTTTATGCTCCTTTTGGGATGATCTGAGGTGGGAAACAATCCAAAACATGGTTTCGTAGTTTCTGATAATGGCTTCTTTTAGCATTGCTCTGATACCATGTTAGAATCTGAGAACGGTAACCCAAGCTCACTAAAAGAGAGGAATAACACAAAAAGAAAACAATGTGTGGAGCTCATTTAACCACGATGATACACAATTGTCTCCTTACCATAGATAAAACAATTGTTTGTCTCGCCAAAGCTCAGACTTTCTAATAGAGATCAATGCGCATCTAGATAATAGTATCACAAACTCCAAAACAATAGAGAAACTTATCCAAACTTATCCAAAGTGGAGAATTCCATAATACAGTCTTTCTCTTGCGGTAGTGAACTTATTCTCTCTCCTTGAGCAAAATTTCTTGAAGTCTTGATTTCCAACTAAAGGAGGATGCCTTCTATTTAATATTTATATAATAAGGCATTGGAATTCTAATTTTCCATTAGGGTTGACTTGTCTAATTTAACTGGGCCGACTTGTACAAATAATAATAATAATCCCTTTTATTATCATTATTCCTAGGATGACTTGTGTGAGGAGGCCTCACATGGCTACTACAACAACACATGAGACTAAGAGGACCCTCCCACAAACATCTGGAGGGGCCCCTTCTACTGCAACGTGACACTTGCTTCCATATGTTTCCATTATTAATAAAGTACATTCTTTGATTCTTTGAAATGCTACTTTTCAGAGAATGTAGAAAAATGTTAGATTATATTTGTTTTAATTTTATTTTATTTTAGTTTTGCTTTCTATTTTGCATGTGCTGGTGTGAAAACACCAGCAATAGTTTTTGGCAACTCGTTTGCGGACCGCTCTTCAGTTGTGCTCGTCCAATCTTTCTGGAATTTATTTGAGTTTTGTTCATTCTACATGATCTCACCATTTGTATGTCTATTTACTGTTGTTTGAGTGATTGAAGTTGAAAAACTGGCATGAATCAACCCCTTTTTATCAAGCTAAGCCTCTGCCTTACTGTTTTTTATTTTTTTTCGGTCTGGGTCACACCTTGATTTGTAGTTAGCGTGACCTAAATCACACCTTTTTCCTTGATAAGAGCGAACCATTCGTGAAAGTGAATTTTTCACCGAGGTCACGCTTGTTTCTTTCTTTTGAACGACCTAGATCACACTATTCTCCCCGATAGGAGCAACCTGTGTTCTATTTTTATTTTTTCAACAGTTTTCAGTGTTCAGGCTATTTTTTTGCCTTCTGTTCCTTGTAGATAAATTTTTGTTTGTTTGTTTATGATTGCTTGCAGTACCCCTTTAGTCCTATTTGTGGTTATTTGATTGCCATAGTAGTCTTTGTGTTCATATTTTTTCAGAAGAAAAATGGCTTATATTTGAGTATTTGTTGCTTTTATGGTTATGTTAAAGATTTCTTTTGACTGCATATTTACTGTTTCGGTGAGTTCTTGTTGGAAAATCGATCTTTTTATGTTTTGAATGATAAATGATTAGTCATAGTCTTTCTATGTTGAAATGATGTTTCCAAGAAAATTTTAAACTCAGTATTGAAATTTGTTGGTTTCTCTTAAGCATTTAATTTCTTAGTTAGTAATTGTACACATTGCTAGTGCGCAAAAACACTATGTAAATCAAACTATCATTTGGTTCATGTCACAAAGTGGAGGATTAACATAAATTAACACACATTAACCTCACTTAAGGAAACAAATAATCTTGTAGTCACGTTAGGACACTAGGGATAGACATCCAAACAATTCCCATTTGTCGGTATACATTTGAAACATAATGTTTGTCTTTTTAGGGATCTGAAATCCTCCAGTGCGTGTGACACAATTTGAGGCCAATTTGTGATGTGAGCTTATCCTAGGAGGGAAAATGGCTTAGATCAAAACTGATGGACAAGTGGTTCAACATCTCCACTGAGTACTGAAGTTCATCCAAATCGTTGTCTTTTGATTGAAGCTATGGAATACTCATCTTGACATGACCCGAACGAGGTATCCTAGAGACCATTTTTATTAGGTATCTTACCCATATGCCATCCCCTTCGATTGGGGGATACCTAGGATAGATGGAGTTGGATGTGGAACTAGATATGTAATTGTCCTTTTGATCTTCACTTGTTGGGTCCGGATAGGATTGATGCCCCTATCACGGTTTATTAATTGGAATACCCGACTCAATTTCTTGTTTGTTTTTTTCTAATGGGGAGGTGATGACCACACAAAGGAAAGGACCCAAAGAAGATTATATTTTGTGTTTTTATTTTTGAATGTGTCGATATCTGTTAGGATAATGAGTATTTTTCCTTTTTTAGGATTACTACTTGTTGCCTTGTTAATCTCACCTACTACACCCTCAATTGCATTATGTGTCTTGAGCTTCTTTTGGCTTGCTTTCCATTTTGTTGAGCTCATATGCTGCACACTTAGTTGCATTAGGTTTTTTGATCTTTCTCTTATCTTGAGTTGCACTTGTTTAGCCTTACATTGTTGGACTAGTTTAGATGAGACTTCATCAATATTGATCCTCCAAGGTACTCTTGGAGGATTCAGGGCCAACCCCCTCAATGCAAACTTTTCTATTCCACTATTGGATCCTAACGCTAGACCTTAGTTCCACACACTGCACAATCTCCTGATTTCAACTCCTTACAATTAGAGTTTCTTACACAATTACATACTAGTAGCACCATGGTTGTTGTCATCCCATCATTTGGAAGAGGGAAATCTCGTCCAATAAATATTCCACCGGGAATCCTCCATTGGGGGACCCTGCACCAAGGAAACCCCCTTTGGGGAACCCTTCCTCTAGGAAACCCACCGCTAGGAGGCCCCATGTCTATGAAATTACCTTTCATGGATAACCTCATCCTCCCCAATTTGGTGAGGTCGATCAATGATCTGATCTGCCATGATCCAAATTAGCCCCTTAGAGCTGATTTGTTAAACCAGTTTAATTTTTTTGAAGAAGATAAGGCTGGGAAAAAAGTGATAGAAGTTGAGATAGGGAGGAAGAGAGAGCTTGCCAATGCCACTATGAGGAGATCTAGATTAAATGAGTTTGAAGGCTCTTCCTCTACCACTTATTCTGTTTGTAGGGACCCCTTCCATTATGTTTTTCCCTCATGTCCAAACATTGGTGATATTCAACACAATTTTTATATACCTTACCCCTCCTTTGCAAGTGCCAATGCCTCTCAATCTCAATTTCAACTGATCCAAATTCACTCCACCTTACATGAGCATTGGAAAAAGAAATGCAAATAAGTTGCTTATGAGTACATTGCTAGATGGTGGTACGATTCAGATATCCCCTTTAATGTTTCCCACTCACTTTATCATTAACCCATGTGGGATTCCATTTTTGTTGTTGGTAGGGGCTTCAAAGGCCCTAATATGCATGACTTGAGGGGATTAGTTTTGTAGAAGGAGGTTATGTCCAAAAGTGAATACTTGCAGGGTTTTATGGAGTCATGGGCCACTATAGGATGTACCATCATGTCATATGGATGGATTGATACAAGGAACCATACAATAATCAATTTTCTTGTCTCTTTCCCTCAAGGAACCATGTTTCTGAAATCAATTGATGCATCTGATAGGGTGAAAGATGCAAACTTGTTATTTCAGCTAGTGGATGAAGTTATTATGGAGGTGGGGGTGACAAATGTTGTTCAAATCATCACAGATAATGCCTCTAACTATGTTCTTGTTGGTAAAATGTTAGAGAGCAAACAAAAAACCATATTTTGGACCCCATGTGCTGCACACCGGGTAGACCTCATGCTTGAGGATATAGGAAAACATGATTGGGTTAAGGATGTCATAGAGCAGACCAAGAGAATTACAAAATATATCTACAACCATTCACGGGTCTTTAATATGACGAGGAAAAACATTGGGACCAAGGAACTTGTTAGGCTTGCCATCATGAGATTTGCAACTCACTTCTTGGCACTGAATCTCTTATTTCCCAAGAGGAAACTTGCAAAATATGTTTTCATGTGATGAATGGATTTCATCTAAGTGAGATTGTAGGAAAGATGCAAAAGAAACCAAAAAGAAAGTTAATGATAGTGCATTTTGGAAAAAAGAAGCAGAGGTTGTGAAAATTGTTGAGCCCCTTGTGAAGGTGTTGCGGTTGGTGGATGGGGAAAGATTGGCCATGGGTTACATTTATGAGGCTATGGATCAGGAAAAGGTGAAAATAAAGGAAGCATACAAAGACAGAGTGGCCAAGTATGTCCCTATTTGGGAGATTATTGACAACATATGGAACACTCAACTCCATCGCACTATACATTCAACTGGGTATTTCTTGAACCCAAGGTATCATTACAGAGTTCGGTTAGTAGATGATCTAACATGGGAGGTCACAAATGGTTTGTATGAGTGCCTAGAGCGCATGGTCACTGATGAGAGTGAGTAGATGGAGATACATAGACATAAAAAATCTTTCAATCAAGCCATGAGTAACTTTGGAAAAAACCTAGCAAAGAAGGAAAGAGACGAGGACCAACCAGGTAAACAATTTCAAATTTCCAAGAATCCAAAGTTTGATTAAGTTCAAGTTCAATTGTTTTAGTTTAAACTTTTATTTTAAAATTTTAAGTTCAATTGTTTAAGTTTTAGCCTTTAAATTGTTTAAGTTCAATTTTCAATCTAATTTGTTGAACTAACTTTGTCTCTACAACAAGCTGGTGGGAATCATTTGGTAGCTTATGTGCTCAATCGCAAAAGTTTGCAATTCAAATCTTTAGTAAACTTTGCATTGCTTCCGGGTGTAAGCGTAATTGGTCTGTCTTTGAGCGGATTCACACAAAGAAGAGAAATTATTTTAGAACAAAAATGGTTAAATGATCTTGTCTTCATGCAATACAACCTTCGGCTAAGGCGCAACCAGTTGCTAAACAAAAGACGTGATACAAATGCCATTGTGTTGGAGGATATTGATCCAAAATCAGAATGGGTAGTGGAGAGTCAATCGACAGAGTTTGAATCTGATTTTGATATTGAATTTGAATATGAGTTGACGTGGGATGCTTCAGATGCAGATCCACTACTTGGTAGGGATACAGGTGCAGATCCAGTCATTGCAGGTAGTGGTGTTGCTAGTACTAGTGGCATTAGATGACCTAGTCGTGCAGCCTGTGCTTCTACTAAGGTTGTAGATGTCCCTAGGGGGAGTCCTTTGAGGAATCTAAGCTAGATTTTGATGTTGAGCATCCCATTTCCAACAGTGGTATTGAGTTTGATGATTTTGAGCATCCCATTTCCAGCAGTGGACCACTTGTTTCTCATAGGTAATGAGAAACTTATTGAATGGTGTAAGCAGAAGCTTGCCTCTGAGTTTGAAATGAAGGACCTTCGATTGATGCATTAATTCTTAGGACTAGAAGTATGGTAGAGGTAGAAGGAAATTTTCCTAAGTCAAGGAAAACACACCATTGATATATTGAAGAGATTCAAGATGTTGGATTGCAAGTACATGGCTACTCTGATGGATGCAAATATGAAGAAGTTGAGGGAATCTGCTTCATATTATGATTTGATTGATCCCACCATGTATTTCCAGTTGATTGGATCTTTGATGTATCTGATGAACACCAGACTAGATATAAGTTTTTCCATGGACACTCTCATCTAGTTTATGAGTGATAAAAGGTATATTCATTGGGTTACTGCAAAGCATGTTCTCATATACTTACGTGGCATTGTGGGATATGGACTAAGATATGCTTCAGGATGTGATTTGACACTGTAAGGATTTCTTGATTTGAATTGGGTCGAATGTGCTGTAGACAGGAAGAGTACTTCTAGATGTTGCTTCAGTTTGGGTCCTGCAGTAATTTCCTAGTGTAGCAGGAAGAAGACATCAGTAGAACTTGACACTGCATAGGCTGAGTATATGGATGCTTGTACAACAACCCAAGAAGAAATATGGCTTCGAAAACTCCTTGAAGGATTGTTTGGTCATATTCCAGGACCAACTGTCATTCACTGTGGTAATCAAAGTTGTATTAAGATGTCAGTGAATTTTGTGTTTCACGAAAAGACGAAGCATATAGAGATTCGATATCACTACATTTGTGATATGGTGCAGAAAGGTGCAGTCGAGTTACAGTATGTTCCGACAGATGAATAGACTATAGACATTCTTACCAAGTCTCTTCTCAGGACAAAGTTTTATAACTTTCGTAGAAGACTTGGAGTAGAAGAAAATGATCCCTCATGGAGAGGGAAAGTTGACACAGACATCTACATTGCTTTCACACTTGTGCCTGTTGGTCACCCTATATGCTAATCAATTACAACTAACACAGAGAATGCTCAATATGAATTGTCAACCCAGGGAAGGTTTTTTGTTTTAAAGATAATTGGCACAATCTATGCCTAAACACTTAATTAGATGATTGAATGAATGCAAGCTTAATCGTCATACCTATCTGCTCAGTCAAACTCTTCTCATGGATAAATTTAACCTAAATTATCCATCTAAGAATTCAGAAATGCATTTATCCTCCTACAATCATTACTCTAACAATTATTGATCTAGAAAGAATTAAGCTAGATGTACTCTTGCAGAAAGTATAAACTATGAAAGTATCAAACAACAGGACCCAACCAAGATTTGTTTAAATCATCTAGGATGCAAATTATAAATAATAGTAAAGAATCACACCACTTGCAATAATAATATGACTAGTTCAATAAATTCCAAGAAAGATAAGTAACATAAATAAATTAAATCTAAGCTTGACTATAATAGCTAATTGGCATACCTTGCATAAAGACAACTATCCTAAACAGTCGACTGCCACACCACATAGTTGCAACTAATTGGAATGCAATCATTAACTATCAAAGGAAAACACCATCACCAATCCTCATTGTTGCAACTAACTATAAAATGCATCTATTGTAATTCCACACCACACAACAAAAATAAACTAAGCATCTAATTAAATCGACAATCTCTGTGGGAAGGCGGGCCCAACCTTCAAACAAAGACGTCGTGAACTAACATGTATTAAAACACCAAGATATGAAGAATATGCTCCTTGTATTAAAAATGGTAGTTCAAAGTTACAACTCTTTGTTACATCTTACACAGTCTAATGTCAATTAGCCAACCCCGGGATTAGATCGCCTTCCCGTATTTATACATGAATAACATAATACCAATCCACTAATATCGGGAAACCATGAAGATATATGATATTCAAGCATCCTTATTACAACAGGTTGTTACAGTTGTGAATGAAATTGAATGGAGATATGGAATATAGGGAGTAACTCTGGCCATTAATGGATCAACATAATCAATTGGAAAGGAGATGCTCTGGCTGTTGCAGTGATGCTCTGGGTAGCAGCGCGCTGTTGTAGCTGCCATGTGGAGGGATGATCATTGTTTCTATTCAGTGTATGGAACTGAGACTGAAGAGTAATAACTAGTAGTAAATATCCCTTTCTTCTCTAGACTAAGTGGGACGCTACACCTGTGTTCCTCAAGGATTGGAACTATCTTTATACAATCAATATATATTAGCGTAATTCAAAAAATAGACTTCTGACCCTAAAAATCTTAGGCATTAATAGAATAAGACAATAATAAGTCACACCTGTAAGGGTTTAAGCTGAATTTGAGGAAAAACATCTATTTGGTGTATGGAAATGAAGTGGGACAAGGAAAAAAGATATAATTGGTATGGTAAAAAATGGGATATTTTAGGACCCAACATCTCCCCCCCAACTATCCAGTTGCATGTCCTCATGCAACAACTTCCACTATTCTAAGTTTTATTCTGGACCTCGTTCATGGAGAGAGGAAAAATTGTAGGAACTTTCAGGTAGTTCACCCCCATCCATATATCCATTACAGTTAGCCCAATATCTCCAACACTGCCTCTCCGATGCCTTAGTCAGTGTATAATCATCCCTTTATGGATTTGTTGGCCACCATATAAGTTGAAAATTGTATCTGAGTCCCAACCAGTGAGGTCCCCACTTCTTCATGCAGTCAACATATCCTTCCAGGCTAGGGAGAGTTTGTTTAAAATTCCTGAAACAATAAGGGTCCCTTTTTTTTAAAGCTAAAGAGGAAGTTTGCCACCTGTTCTTGCTGCCTTTCAGGAAAAGATGCTGTTGTTTAGAGATCTGATTAACACAGGTGTAATTAACCTTTTCTTGCAGTTCCATCAATTGTTGAGTTTTCATGGGAGATATGAGCCTCCTTTCATTGAACGTAAGGAGAATCCGAGGAGATTTAGGTTCACTCCTAATCCACAAATTGGGGCTGGCCTCATTCTAAGAGATTCTATGAAAAACATTTTCCCATTGTACATGATTATTAACTAAAGAGGAAAATGATCTCAACTGAATATCTCCCAAGTAAGGAACAAGGTTAGAGTAAAGGTCCATGGGACAAGCCATCTCATGCAAATAGAGTTCACACAACATATTCTGTTCAGTGATACTACTCTCCACAAAGGTCTCCAAGAACTGAGCAGAAGGTGTGAACTGCCAAGGTCTTCCCTACTTCATGGATTTTAATTTAAACAGTGTCATTTATTCATACAAGAACACCATATAAGAGGGAGATTGATTTGTAAAGATTATCAATTCCCGAGAGAGAGCATACAATTGATCTTTTTCTTTTTGCATGGATTTGAATTTCTTCAATTCCTTCAATTCTTTTCACACCTCCTCCCATCGAAACCTTTGAAAACTTAACTCTTTTTCCCATTTCTCCCTTAATTATTTGATAGTCCTTCTGTATTAAAAAAGGGGAACCATCCCTTCTTGACATCGGTCAACATGATTTTTCCACTTCTTCACTTCCAACTTCAATAGTGAAAGATCTGCATATTCCTCCTCATCAGAATATGAATTAACAATTTCTCGAGAAATTTGCATCCCTACCTTGTCACCAGATGTCTCAGCCTTCGCACCTTGTATCGACAGTGTAACAACTTCCTCTTTCATCAATGTTGCAGCAACCTTTGTTTGTGTAGTTGCTTCAACAAAAAATTTGGGGAATGTTGGTTCTTGTGTGACAACATCCTCTTCCATCAGTGTTGCAGCAACCTTTGTCTGTGTGGCTGCTTCAGCAAATAATTTTGGGAATGCTGGTTCTTGTGTGACAAAATCCCTCTTTTGAATCTTGTCCCTAGAAACTTTAGTCTGTGTTGCACTCTCGACAGATAATTTTGGGGATACTAGTTCTTGTGTAACAACATCCCCCTTCTGTAATTCAACCATGGCCACTTCAGTTTGAGTTGCATCTCCAGCAAATTTTTTTGAAGATGTTGGTTCTTGTGTTTTTGTGTAATAACATACTCTTATTGTGTCTCAATCTTAGCATCTTTTATCTGAGTTGCAGTTTCAACAAGCATCTATAAGGATGATGGTTATTGTGTGACAACCTCCTATTTTTCAATTTCTTCCGACTGCTGAGGTTGCTCTTGAGTTACTTCAATGTTTCCTTAAAAATGAAACTAATCCAAAAATACTTCAGTATCCCTTGATGGTTGCAATTGCATTTGTTCATCTTCTCCTAATTCCAGGTCACGGATTATTTCAAATTCTGGTTCATTTTCATCATTTGGCTCCACTGTAGGTACTTCTCCTCCTTCATTTTCCTGTGCAGGTTTTTGTGCAGCAAATTCCCGCACTGTAACTTTATATCCAGGATGGTTAAATATTTCACCACACTCTAGACACACTGCTTTTTCTTGTTCTTCACCTCCCTCAATAGTAGGTGAACCTTCCAAATGATCTACAAACTCTACCAATGTATTCAACCATTTCTCCACCTGTTTCTTACATGCTTATTTCCTATTCTCCAATTCCCTCCGAAGCATTTGCACCTCTTATTTTAGCAGGCCATTCTCATACAAAAGACCCTCAATTTGAGGTTCTTCTGCAGCAGGTTCTTGTGGAGTGACATTTGATCAAGGTGTTAGAATGGGAAATTCAATATTTGCTTCAATGTTTGCCCTTTTTACCCATGCCTTTTCTGCCGCTGTAACAGACCTAGTTCTCCTTCTCTTCACCTGCCATGATGACTGACCTTCTTATTTTGATCTTTTGCTTCTTCTGTGTGGTACAGGGGTTTCCAATTCTGCGACTGGTATAGAAGGATTATTTCTCAATCCATCATCTTCCCTTCTTTTTGCCACCACAATTTCTTCTTCAATTAAAGTTCCCCCCAACTCAAGGGAAGATTCAATGTTAAAAATATCCACATCCTCTTCTTCCATTGTAGCTTCCACAACCGAAGCTTCCACTTTTACGACATGTAATGCTGCTCTAGTGTTAGCTTCTGCTTATGGAGCTTCCATAATAACTATTCCCTCTACAGGGTTTGCTGCTGTTGCAACCTCCTCCAAATATTCCTCCTAATCATTTCGATTTTGGTTTGCTACTGTCTCATCCTCCCCCCCAATTGAATTTGAGGGACTCTGGTCCTCCTCTTCTACTTCAACACCACCCAACTGTGTAGTTTCTCGAATTATCCTAGGTTGAGAAAGAAATTGTGCCCAGGTTCGATTCTACTATGCTAAATACCTTAAGATGAGTAATTTAATTAGGCCATGGTTGGTAAGAGAAGCAACTCGGTGTCAGGTCGTTCTCACAAACCTTGCCATGTAATGTAGGGTTTTCAACAAGTAAAATGGCATATTGAGGAGGTTATCATGGCGTAGATGAGACAATAAGGAAAATTTAGAGAAGTAGACAATTGGGACCTACCTTCACAGGTGATATATTTTTTCAGGTTGACTGCCACTTCTTTCCAAGGACGAGGCAATGATTCTATTGCTATCGCACAGACTCCTCGATGAACATGTTCACCGGCTGCAAGAAAATTTTGCAATGCAGTTGCATTGTGGGTTTTTTCGTCCAATCCAACTCCTTCCTACTTGAGGAAAACCAGTAACCTCCGCCACAATTGCTTATGTGACATCTATGCGCACACCCTTGACCTCTGAATGGGTGTCTGTGAAATTAAGGATGAACTGTAAAGGTGTTTCTGTGTGAAAACCATTTAAGCATTGAAAATACCCACTCCATCTAGCCTCTTAAAAAATGGAATTCTTTTTTGCGTTCCTACATAGGGCCCCTTTGTTCATGGGTTCATGTCAGGCTGGTTTATCCATATCACCCTTCTTCTTAGTTCCGATAGCGAATCGATAAATTACAGATCCATAAGTGGAAGCTGTAGCACAAGAACATTCAACAAACAACCGGGGTTGGGATTGGGTATTTTAGGAAAGTTAATACAGTTATGAAAAGCAAATAATTGGCAAGATTTGGCACAAATTAGGAAAAAGGTGACGGTCGTGTAATAATCCCAAGTACCAATTAGGACATATTGATTGACAGTTAAATGGGTACAGGTTTGCTGACAGGTACACGAGACAAAGCATGATTAATTTTTCCATATCCAATTTATGCTTAGTCACGAAAATGGTCAGAATCCATACCTTCACGATATAAAATGAGTCTTAACTTTTGATAATGGTTAAACTTGTCATCGCGACCATGAATTGAAAACATAAATGCGCATGTGCTATTATGATCTTACCCCCACCACTTCGATGGACAAGTACATCCATGTTGGCTGGCACTCGTGGCAAATCAATAGTTGTCTTTTCATTCGTGGTGGAACTATGGTTGGAGCTATGAAATGAGTTGGAACCCAACGAAGTTATTGATGGCGAGATTTATGGACAAATCTGACAGAGTCACAGTTGTTTTATGGACAAATATGGAGGAGTCGTAGTTGCAAAAATAGGAAAAGTAGGCAAAATATAGAGAATCACAACTAGAAAGTAGGGCATATATGGTAGAGTCACAACTGCGAAAATATAGAAATAGGAAAAATTTGGTGGAGTCACAGTTGGAAAATAGGGTAAATATGGTAGAGTCATAGCTGTGAAAATAGAGAAATAAGAGAAATTTAGTGGAGCACAGCTGGAAAATAGGGAAAATATGGCGGAGTCACTGCTGTGAAAATAGAGAAATAGGAGAAATTTGGCAGAGTAGTAGCTAGAAAACAGGGCGAATATGGTGGAGTCACAACTGCAACAATAGGAAAAATAGGTGGAATTTGGTGGAATCACAGCTGGAAAATAGGACAAATCTAGCGGAGTCACAACTGCGAAAAATGGAAAATTAGGAAGAATTTGGTGGAGTTGTAGCTAGAAAATAAGACAAATTTGGCAGAGTCACAACTGCAAAAAAAAAGGAAAAATAGGAGAAATTTGGCGGAGTTGCATCTAGAAAATAGGACAAATCTGGCAGAGTCACAACTATGAAAAAAATGGAAAATAGGAAAATCTGCATTTGATTGATTGCTGCTGCTGAATTGTTCATCTTCTTCAAGGAGTTATTCATAACAGGAAAATAAATTAGGGCACTCACAATCGTTTTGGACCAGTTACGACTACTGCTCCTCAAATAGATTCCTGTACACATTCTTCAAAAGAAAACCAATCAAAGCATAAAAGAAAATAAAATAAAACAGAACAACAATTTAATTATATACAAATTCTTATGCAAAAATTGCAGTGTTCTTAAGAATTTACAGGGGCAGAAAGAAATTCTTGCCCTTGTGTTAACTGACAATATCGGTTAGCTGCAACATGCAAAATGAATGCGTCCTTTGAAATTGTCTTATGATACAGTCGCAGCCTCTGACCATTAGCGAATAATGGCATCTGGTATAGTAATCAGGAAGACTGTGCCATTATCAAATACCTTGTCTATTTGGCAGGGTCCCAATCATCTTGTACGTAGTTTTCCCTTAAAGGCCCTCTTAAATATTGAATCATACAATAAGGCCCAGTCTCCTTCACAGAAGACTTTCTTCTTTATGAATCGATCATGCCACTTGGAATGCTGCTATTGAATTAACGCTGTCTGATGCACACCAGCTATGCGCTTCTCATCAAGTTCATTTAGCCGATCCAATCTATTTCTCTGAGCTTCTGTCAAGTCTAAGTTTTCTTCCATGGTTGTCTTTAAATTTTTAATTTCAAATTCAATGGGAAATACAACATTCTTACTGTACACCAATTCATATGGGGAGAAGCTTGTAGTATTGCGCCATGTGGTGCGATATGCCCACAATGCCTCTGGAAGTTTGTTAGCCCAGTCTCTACAATGACTTCTGACTATTTTTGTGAGGATAACCTCAATTACCTTGTTGGTACTTTCCACTTGGACATTGGCCTGTGGGTGATATGGTGAGGTTATTCTGTGCTGAATGTAATATTTATGTAACCAAGCTTCCAATTTGCGAGACACCAACTGCGTTCCTCTATCTGTAACAATGTCTTTGGGTACTCTGAAACGGGTAATATTTATCCATACAATAAATCCATTACAACTTGGTCATTGGCCTTTACCAAAGCTATAGCCTCCACCCATTTGGTCATATAATCGGCGCAAACTAGAATATACACTTTTTGCTTCGAGGGAGGGTTGATAGACCCTACAAAATCCAGGGCTCATCTGTCGAAAGGTTCAACCACTAGCTGTGGTTGAAGAGGCATATCATCTAGTCTATTGGGTTGGCCCATTCTTTGGTAACTATCACAAGCCTGAACATATTTCTTTTCATCCCTGAAAACTGTTGGCCAATAATAGCCTATTCGTAATACCTTATGACATGTTCGTTTGTCAACAAAATGTCCTCCATAGGGCTCATCATGGCCGCGCCTTTAAGATACTGAAAATTTCATCCTCCCTTACACATCTTTTGATTTCAAGTTCAGGACCTGTGTAGAAAAGATTCCCATTTATCCAACAGTACCTGGCACTCAGTTGTATAATTTTTCTTTTCTCTCTCTTTGACAAATGCGCTGGAATCTTTCCTGCAGCCAAATAGTTAGCAACATCTGCGTACCAAGGAGAATGAGATGAAACTATAAACAAATGTTCATCAGGGAAGGAATCGTCGATTGATAAACTATCATCATTGTTAGTAAGTCTAGATAAAAAGTTAGCAACACCGTTTTCCTTCCTAGGCCTGTCAATAATTGTAATGTCCAATTCCTGTAACAGTAACAACCATTTAGTTACTCTAGCATTAGTGAGTTTTGTTCATTAAGTACTTAATGGTTGAATGGCCAGTGTGCACATAAGTGGGGTATCCAATAATATAGTTCCTGGATTTATTAATGAATAGACATTGGAAAGGAATTCCTTTTCTATGACAGTGTAGTTGAGTTCAACAGGGGCCAAGATTTTACTGATGTAATAAATTGCATATGGGACATAACCATCCCGATGTCCCAATACTGCTCCAATGGCAGTATCAGAAGCATCTAAGGAGATGTGGAAAGGCAGAGCCCAATTGGGCCCTTCTAAGATAGGGGTTGTGGATATCCTTTTCTTAAGTTCAGTGAACATTGTTTTGCATGCATCATTCCAATCAAACTGTACATCCTTCGTCAATAGAGTGAATAAAGGAGAGGCTATCTTGGAAATTTTTTCTATAAATATTCTATAATAAATAGTATGCCCTAAGATCTATGTACCTCTTTTTGTGTTCTAGGAGTGGCTATGTTTTCAATTACCCTGATTTTGGATGGGTCTACCTGAATACCATCAGTAGAGATGAAGTGCCCTAGAACTACACCCTCGCTCATCATCATATGGAACTTTTAAGTGCTTAAATATAGCTAGGTTTGTTCACAATGTAATAAAACCTCTTCTAAATTTTTCAGTGCTTCCTCAAAGCTACTACCATATGGGGTAAATTCATCCATCGAAATTTCCATGCTTTCGTTAACTATCTCGGAAAAGATTCCAATCATGTAAGTTTTAAACCCGTGCAGAGAAGGAAAGCATACATATTATTTTAAGCAAAATAGAGATCACAACACATCATTCACACATAAACATAGAGATTTACCCTGGAAACCCTTAACCGAGAAAACCATAAAACCTTGGAGCCACACCTCCTATTTTCTCTTCATTACATTATGAAATCCTCACAATACAAAATATAGGTATTTTGCAACATCCAAATACCCTAATCCATTAACCCGGATTAGAAAAATACTCCAATCCCTTAATCGGGATTAAGTTACATATTTTTAGACAAATTCTAAAAATAGCCACAAACAACTATAAATAGCCATAAAATCTATAAATAGCCAAAAACCTTTGTTCACAATGTACTAAAAGTGCTTAAAGATAGCTAGGTTTGTTCACAACGTACTAAAACCTTTTCTAAATTTTTTAGTGCTTCCTCAAGGCTACTACCGTATGGGGTAAATTCATCCTTCAAAATTTCCATGCTTTCGTTAACCATCTCGGAAAAGATCCCAATCACAGCTCTCTGAAAGGTGGCAGGTGCATTACATAGACCAAATGGAAGTACCCTGTATGCAAATGTAACCCAGGGACAGGTGACGGTGGTCTTGTCTTGGTCCTCGGGAGTAATGTGGTTTTGATTGTAACTGCTGAATCCATCCAGAAAGGAAAAAAACTTCTTCCCAGACAAGGTATCAAGTACCTAATCAATAAAAGTTAGGGGAAAATGGTATTCCTATGTTGCTTTGTTCAACTCCCTATAGTCTACGCATATTCTCAATTTCCCATTCTTTTTTGGCACTATCATGAGTGGAGAAACCCACTTATTGTCTGATATTGGGTATATAAACCCTGCTTCCAAGAGTTTTTGGATTTATTCTTTCTCTATATCCCTCAAGTTAGGATTCGTCCTTCGTTGTGGTTGACACACAGGTCGGGAGTTGCTTTTGATGTAAATGTGATGGGTACATAGATTATAAGGGATTCCCTTCATATCTATGTATTCCCAAGCAAAGGATCCTTTGTGTTGTTTCAGCAGAGTGATCAGGAGTTCTAGTTCACTGGGAGCAAGATTCAGATTAATGTTCTATGTTTTTCCTGGCTCCATTTCAACTCGAATTCTTTTCGAGTTCTTAAGTACTGAAATTATGTTGGCATCACTGACTAGGGTCTCTTATGTTAGATTTTCTTGTTCTTCTTCACCTAAAGTACTGTTCAAAATTTGATAAACATGTTTGTTGACAGATGTGGGCTCACTGATGAAACTATTAATAGTGTTGTCCTCTATTTCATCCTTAAAGGTTAAGGATTTTCCTATCGTTAATAACGGATGAACGCCTTCTTCCTCTTCCAAATACATCCATAGTGGAGTTTCAACTTCTAATATGGGTCGAGTTGGAGGGTATATGGTCTAGATTTTGGTATCAGTCCCATTTGAGATAGTCATGGACCTTGACTGACCACTGATACAAGCATTTGTTGTGCCTAACCAGGGTCTTCCTAGGATCAGCGAATGCCCCCCTAGCTGCGACTTTGGTTGCAAAACCAAGAAGTCTGCAGGGTATTCCCACGAATCAACTGAGACAACGAGGTCATCGAGGATTCCCTCAGGTTTGATTGTGGACCTGTCAGCAAGTTCTAATATAGTAGGGGTTGGCCGAAGATTAGTGAGCCCAAGTTTTTTCACACTTTCGGTGGTTATAACATTGATAGTTGCGCCTATATCTACCAAAACATTAGGTATCTGAGTGTTTCCAATGTGTACTGTAATAGTATGAATTCCATGATCATCATACTTAGCCAAGAGAGTTTTTCCCATTATTAATTCAGAGAGTTTTCCTATTACATGGACAGTGGGAGGATCCCTAAGCTTTCTCCTTGGTTTTCTTACACACATATCTCTAACTGTTTTGGCATAGATGGGCACATCATGAAGGGCTTGTAATAGTGGCATTTTGACATATAAATTCATTAATTCCCCTAAGAGATTAAACTGAGGTTGTTCCACTATATTTTGTAGTATCCGTTGTTCAAGATATGGTGGCTCTCTTATTGTTTGTGTAGGCCATGTTTCAATAAGTGTTTCTTTCGGTGTTTCTGCTGGTATTTCCGTAGGACTCTTAGGACCCTTAGTGATGTGGATTGTTGGATTTTTAAATTGATGATTCATTCTTGCTTCAGTTGAAGAATATGTGACATCTTCAATGGCTAAGGGTGTGACTACCGTCCCTGATCATAGGCATATGTCATTGCAGGGAACTAAGGTAATGGAATAAGCAAGCATGTTGGCAGTCTAAAATTGATGAACTGATTTATTATTCGGGTTAGGGATAGGTTGGGTAGGTAGCTGTGGTCATAGCAGCATGTTCATTGGTGCAACATTATTTTGGAGTTGCAGTTGCGGCTGCTGGTATTGTTGGTGAGGGTATTGCTGAGGAAGATATTGTTGATGAGGAAACTGTTGATGAGGAGGTTGGTTATGAGGAAAATGATTTCCTAGATGGGATTTTCTCCAACTAGGAGACCAAGAAGTTTGCTGGTTTGATTGTTGTGACCAAGGTGACCAAGAGTTAGGATTGTACATAAAAGTTTGAGATGGATTCCATTGATTGTTAGAATAATGCGAAGGGAATTGTGTACTTATATTATTCATATTATTCCAAAAAAGTAATGGTTCTGGATTCATCTTTATTTTGAAGCCGCCAAGGCTTCTTTTGAGCAATGAAGTAAGATTTCTCCACATCAGAAGTAGATGCCTACAGGACTACCTTAACTTGGGGTAGTGAAGGAAATTCCTTAGTATCATGATTCAATTCACAGAGTTGGCATACTTCCACCTTGTCAAGTGGACATTCCTTCATTGGGTGCTTCTTCCTCCATCTAGGAAAAAATACACCAAGTGTAAAATATTCTACAACTTTCCTCTTCTTTGCTCTCAAGATGTCCAATTCTGAGGAGATGGAACTCATCATTTTTGTTTTGAAATTTTCAAGAAGGTTTCCTATTTCTGTCTGAGTGGCTCCACCACTAGATGGATTTTGTGTTATAGTGAAGATGTCTCATTCTAGGCCTTTGTCTTGATTGTTGGTTCTGGAGGATCCTCTCGAATATCTTCAACATAATTCGAAAATCTTATCAAAAGGTTGTTTTGAGATATCCCCTTTTCCCATCAAATTCAACATATCCAGGAAATCCTCTGATCTGAAAACAAGATCTTTGCTACTCTATGACGTTAACATGAATTGCATAAAGAGCATGAATGAAGCTCACAAATCCATAAGAAGAGAACCAAACAGCATAGACAATACTCACATAAAGACAACAAGTTGATAACGGAGTTCGTCCAGGATGGACTACGTCTCCGGTCCTGCTTCTCAATAGGAGGGCCGATCTATAATCTCAACATGAAGGCAAAATACATGGCAATGATACAATGATACCTTGGCGACAATGGTCAGGAAGAGAACTACTTCCCAAAACACAACAAGACTGCTTCTAGCAACTCCGAAGCCTGAAGACGGTGTAAAATGAGTATAAACACTCGTACCTTCCTCCTGCAGAGCTACGCAATCTCCCTTCTCTCCTTTAGCTACAAAGTCTCCACTCCAAAGCATGAATGGGAAATGGAAAATGAATGGGTTTATATAGGTTGGCTAGCCCTTCTTCACATGACTCTCATGGATTTCTTTGGTTGCAACTAATTTGCCTATCTTGGCCTTGGTTACAACTTCTCCAAGTTGCATGTGGTTGGGTTTTTTAATAAATAATAAACAAACATATTTAAAATACCCTTTTAAAATGGCATGCCCTTTTGGTTGGCTTTTAATATGGTTAAAACCATATTATAATAACCATACAACCCACTTTAAAATCCATAACCAATTCGAACCCATTTAAAATCCATAACCAAAGTTTTTAACGAAAAGCACATGTGGTAGGGCGTGTCCCACATGGTGGCTCCTCCATGTGAAATACATGTGTTAAGGCGTGTTGAATGGGGTGGCATGTAATCCTTTTGAAGATTTATAAAACATGTGACCATGCGTTACCTTATCGAGAGTTGACTCCAACATGATTTGTGGGTTGGAGTTGTAACAAACTCCCCATGTTCCTTGCCACATTGAAAACTATGGGTCAGGGCTTGCCCCGGCCCCCTTTTTCAGCCATTAGAAACTTTTTCAAGCTTAAATAAAAGAACCTTAACCCACATACCAAGGACCACATGTAGCCTGAGTGGTGAAGGCACTTCGCATCCTTGGCAGAGGTCATGGGGTCGAACCCCACGGAGGCCATTATTTTGCATTTGACCATTTTGGCCAATTCGGGCCTGCCACATGGCAGGCACTGATTGGTCCAACTCATCGGCCAATTGTCGGCCAGCTCAGCTGAGTCATCTGCCACATCGTCGAGTCGTACTACCATGTCACCATCCATACGTCCAGTTAGTAGTATGCTAGCTCGGATCCATACTACCATGTGTCACCTTGTGATTGGTCCGTACTATCACGTGTCACCTTGTTAGTGGTGCCACGTGGCACCCCCATTTTGCCAAATTTGCCTGTTTCATCAATACAACAGAATGCAATAACTTTATCATACGGAGCCCATTTGAGGTGAAATGAATGTCGTTGGAATTGTCTCGACGAGCCCTTTGATCTAGTACTGGTTTTGCTAAGATTGGAGGACTTCAAAAAATTTTCCTTCTTGGATCCTCCTGGATCATTCCTCCCCACTGAGAAGCTTTTGGCCTCCAAAAGCCTTTACTAATCAACAGATAGGTGAGGGAATTGCTCCCTCACTTTCTCCTTCTCGATCCACTTGGATTTTCTTGGATGAGTGCCTCTGATGCCCACTCGAACATAATCAACATCACCTCTGCGAGAAGGGCCTTGTCCTTCTGTCCAAGATGACATCTTCCTTTAGCTCATCCATGTACTTAGGAGCAAATTCATCAACTGATGGAAATGAGACATTCTCCCCTTCATCCATGATCATGGGAGGCTCATAGAGTTTCAAGTTCTCCACATTCACCACCGAGTAGATCTGCATGTATGGCGGTATCTCTAAGCAAAAAGAATTCGTCCCAATCTTCTCCAAGATGGTGAAGGGACCATATCTAATAGGCTTGAGCTTCTTGCCTTCTCCTTTCATCCTCTCCTTGCTGATGTGAAGCCACACTTGATCTCCCACTTGAAATTGATGATCAACTCTATGCTTGACTCTTCTCCAACTGGGCTTGACTCTTCTCCAACTGCTCTTGCACTGCTTGATGTACCTTTTGAACTCTCTGAATGAACCTGCGGGCTTTGTCTTCATCCTTGGAAGCGCTTGAATCAACCTCTCTCCCATAATCCAAGTCCAATGGAGTCTTTGGAAAGTACCCAAAGCATGTCTCAAATGGCGAGCTCTGAGTGGAAGAATGCATAGCCTTGTTGTAGGCATGCTGCACATACTGGATCTGTTCATCCCATAACTTAGGATGCTTGTTGCAATAGCCTCGAAGCAAATGGACAAATTTCCTGTTGACTACCTCTGTTTGTCCATCGGTCTGTGGATGGAAAGTGGTGCTCCTCTTCATCTTGGTGTCCATCATGCACCATAACTTTGTCCAAAACTCTTCAAGGAATCGGGAGTCTCGATTCGAGATAATGGATGTAGGAAGTCCAAAGTGAACCCATACATGCTGAAAGAAAAGAGAAGCAGCCCACTCTGCAGTGACCTTCTTTTTACATGGCATAAGAATACACATCTTGCTAAACCTATCCACGACCACATACAAGTAGTCATGACCCCTCCTAGACATAGGCAAACCCCCCACAAAATCCATGGAAATGCTTTCCCAAGGATGGAAAGGAACAGGAAGTGGTGAGTACAGCCCCAATTTTCTATTAGTGGGCTTACAAGTAGAGCACATCACACACCCCTTTACATATTTTGTTACAATGTCTTTCATGCGAGGCCAATACATGAGTCTTTGCAAATGAGCCAAAGTCTTACCTACCCCAAAATGAACTGATACAAGAGAAGTATGAGCTTCTCGTATTACATGGACTCTTTCACTGATAGGAACACATAACTTGCCCAAATGATAGAGCAACTTTCCCTACAAATAGTAGTCTTCCACCCGTGTGCCAATGGTTAGCTTCTCATAAATCTCCTTGAAATCATCATCAGTAGCATACTGCTCAATATAACTTTCATGGGACAAAGAAGCATTTTTCAAAGAAATAGATGCAACAATAGAAGGTCTAGAGAGCATATCTGCCACTTTGTTACTAGTACCCTTCTTGTACTTGATCACTAGATGGAATTGTTGAAGGAATCCCATCCACCTGGAATGACAAGCTTGTTGGAGCTTAGTCTCGGACTAGAGATACTGCAAGGGCTGATGATCGGTATGGATGATTGTCTCCTTACCCATCAAGTAGTGTTTCCACTTCTTGACACTCTGAACCAAAGCATACAACTCTTTGTCATAGGTGGGGTAGTTGATCACTGCTTGAGTAGAAGTCTCTGAATGGTAGCAAATAGGTTTGCGGTGCTACATCAATACTTCCCCCATGGAATATCCACTGGCATCTGTCTCTATCTCAAATGGTTGTTGCAAATCAGGCAAGGCTAGGATTGGGGCGGTGCTGATCTTTCCCTTCAATGTGTAGAAGGATTTCTGCTGCTTACCTTCCCACTGGAAGGATTTCTTCACACTTGTTAAGGCATGCAGAGGAGATGCTATGTATGAGAAGTTCTGAATGAACCTCCTCCAATATTGAACAGCTCCTAAAAAGCTTCTCACTTCAGTAGCGTTAGTAGGGTTAGGCCAATTGACAATTACATCAACTTTTGAAGGATCAATTTTTAAATTTCCACCTCCTACAATATGACCCACGTAAACTAATGAAGTTTTGCCAAATTCACACTTTGACAATTTTACATACAATTTCTCCTTTTTCAAAGTATCTAATACTTGCTTTACATTCCCCACATGTGCTTCCCAAGTTTTGCTAAAGACCAAGATATCATCTAAGTATACAATGACAAAATCATCTAAGAATGGATGGAAAACATCATTCGTTACCCTCATGAAGGTTGCAGGTGCATTGCAAAGCCCAAAGGGCATCACCAACCACTCAAATAGACCTTGCTTGGTCTTGAAGGCCGTCTTCCACACATCACTTTCTGCAATTCTGATTTGGTGGTAGCCATTGCGCAAATCCAACTTGGTAAAAAACACAACATCTTTCAACTGGTTGAGCAAGTCATCTATGCGAGGAAGCAGGTATCGATTCTTGATCGTGATCTTGTTGAGAGCCCGATAGTCAACGCACATTCTCCATGTGCCATCTTTCTTCATCACCAACACAATCGGCGAACCACATGGAGAGGAGCTAGGTCTGATCACTCTGTGGTCCAATAAGTCTTGAACCTGCTTCTTAATCTCTGCCATTTCAATTGCGGACAACCTGTACATGCCCACATTAGGAAGATGGGCATCTTGCTGGAGATGAATCTCATGTTGAATCTCCCTTTTGGGAGGCAAACCTGTAGGTTCCTGAAATATTTCATCATAGTTAGCCACAATATCAATCATAGCCTTTTTATGAGAAGGATCACAACCTTTGAAAGCATCGGATGCTTCAACATCTTTTGCTCTCACAGCCATGAGCATGTATCTCTTATTAGGGTTGATGAGCTGCTTCATCTGTCCTGCATAAACAAGAGTGGTGTTAGCCTTCATATTGTGAGCTCTCACAATGTACTCCACCACATTTTTGGTGAGATGGTACTTGTTCTCATGACGGAAGAATACTGCTTTTTGATCATACAAGTATGGGCTTCCCAATACGATACCACATATGTCAAGAGGAACAACATCTAAGTCCACCTCATCGATCAAATTTGAAGCAATAAAAAACCTTAACCTGCATTGCTTAGTCACCTGTAGTTTAGCATTATCACATACCCATCCAAGAGGATAAGGCTTGGGGTGAGGTTTAGTCTGTATGCCCAAATTCTTAACAGTTGATTCTGAGATCAAATTTACTTGAGAACCCGGATCAAATAATGTTTCAATATTTGTATGCTTAGACACAACTATGATGTGAAACAACTCACTTCTTCTTTTATCATTTTCTTTAGAAACATGAGTAGAACTTGAACCAGTATGAGGAGTTTTGTTACCTTGCATTCCCATGGCTGTAATCATGGTTTCGTCACCTGAGTCAGAACCCAAATCTCGTTGCGCTGTTGTAACGGTATTTTTCTTCTTTTTTCCTCCATAATGTTTTGGCCTCTGTTCAGGATGCAACTTCCAACAACTTTCTTCATCATGCCCACCAGTGTCGCAATGTTTGCAATGGAGCTTTCCTCCTTCCTTCTTGGCAGTAGCTGTCTTCTTGCTCTTGTCTTTCGTTTTGGACTTGTGGTTGTTGTTGGGCTTGAAAGGATTCTTTGGATGGTCCTCTTGCAAATGCTTCCCCCTGCTCTCAAGATGAGTAGCCTGAACACTTGCTTCATCCACACTAGTAGAATTCAACAACATCAAAGTATGGCATAGATAATGATGAAGAGCACCAATGTACTTCAAAAGAGTGTCAGGAGAATCTAAATAAATATTCAACTCTAAGGCTTTCTTTCTAAATTATTCAGTAAAATTATGAACACTCTGACCCTTGCCTTGTCTAAAACTTTGCCAATCCATCATAGCCTTTTGAACATAACCCAACGGATAAAATTGCTTACGTAAAGCAGAAATGAAAGCAGACCACGATGAGAGAAGATTACCCATTTGTTTGCTACGTTGCTGAAGCTTGCTTTCCCACCATACAAGTGCGGTGCCTGTTAGCCGAAGTGAAGCCAACTGAATCTTCACATCTTCTTCTTTGATCTGCTGGACTCTGCAATAGACCTCAATTTGCCTTATCCAATTGTTCAACTTCTCTGCATTCGCTTCCCCATTGAACATGGGCAAATCAAACTTCACATCGAGCTTCATTGAAGGGATTCTTTTGAGTCTCTTTGTGAGGAACCTTGGAATGCTGAGAATGAGATGAGGAAGAAGCACTTGAACTTGTGCTTGAAGCTGAAGGTGAAGAGGGAGGATCAGGAGGCTCTTCACCACCTCCTCCTTGGTTAACTAAAGTGTTTCCTTCGTCCTTCACTTCTTTGTCTTCCTTCTTTACTTCAATGCCTTTTCTTTCTTTTGCCATACGTTCTTCATAGTCTGCAAACAACTTGTCTACCTTGTCGGCCATCATGTAGAAGACCTTGTGAAAGTTTGTCTCCATCTCGGTGCATGCATCATTTGCATCCATGTTCCTCCTTCGGTGTGCACGTCCGATCTCGGAATTGTAAGGCTCTAATGTACCTTCACCAGCTTGCAGTTTAGTCCTCGTGAGCATCCACACTCACAATCCAATGTCAAATAGTCCTGCTCTGATACCACATGATCCGAAAACAAGATCTTTGCTACTCTATGACGTTAACATGAATTGCATAAAGAGCATGAATGAAGCTCACAAATCAATAAGAAGAGAACCAAACAGCATAGACAACACGCACATAAAGACAACAAGTTGATAACGGAGTTCGTCCAGGATGGACTACGTCTCTGGGCCTGCTTCTCAATAGGAGGGCCGATCTATAATCTCAGCATGAAGAAAAAATACATGGCAATGATACAATGATACCTTGGTGACAATGGTCAGGAAGAGAACCGCTGCCCAAAACACAACAAGACTGCTTCCAACAACTCCGAAGCCTGAAGATGGTGTAAAATGAGTATAAACACTCGTACCTTCCTCCTGCAGAGCTACGCAATCTCCCTTCTCTCTTTTAGCTACAAAGTCTCCACTCCAAAGCATGAATGGGAAATGGAAAATGAATGGGTTTATATAGGTTGGATTGCCCTTCTTCACATGAATCTCATGGATTCCTTTGGTTGCAACTAATTTTCCTATCTTGGCCTTGGTTACAACTTCTCCAAGTTGGTTTTCATGTGGTTGGGTTTTTTGTTAGAATATAATCCGTCAGGATTATTGTAAATAAATAATTAAATAGGAATTTGAATAGTTGCCCGGGAAGGTGAAAAGGCTGGTTCTCAACCGCCTCATTGTAATCTATAAATTAATGTTTTAGTCGTGAATAGAATATAGAATCGGGAGTTATTACCAACAAGTGGTATCAGAGCCAAGCTCCATAACTCCTGCCTGCCAGTCTGCCTGCCATTCTCCTGCTTCCTTTGCCGGTTCAGCTCTGGCATATGCCCTCTGCGTCTTCTTGCGAGGAGACGTTTCAAAAATTTCTGCCTGCAGTCTAGAATGTGCTAGTCTGGAATATTCTCTGAGTGCATGCGTTATTGAGATGTTTTACCAGTCCATTGTCATAAACCCTAAGAGACTGCAATCAGCGCCAGTCCATATTGTTGGAGAATGTGCTGAAGTTTGAGACTGTGTTTAACTGATATCTCACCATTGCGTTGAGAGACTGCATATTGATGCATTGAGAGACTGCATAAACCCTAATCCTTTTTTTTACCTAATAAAGTGACTGCCATCGTGAAGGGTGTGCCTGCCGTGTGAAAGCTTAATATATTACCAGCGTGTAGGTTGTGTAACTGTGTAACTGTATGGTTTTCAACCTACGTGGAGTTATTACCAGCGTGAAGATTGCGTTGTGTAACTGTGTATATCTCCTCCACCTCGTAGAATAGAAAATGAATATCTTATATACTGCGTTGAAGGCCTGTTGAAGGCTGCGTTGGAGGACATTCTCGCTCTCTCTGTCTTTGGAACTCCTTCGTGGTTACCGTTTTGTTTATGTGCGCAACAAAATAAATCCAGTACTAAATACCTATCAGTACCTGCATGAAAACTGAAGTATTGAAGACTGATATATTGCTGCCTGCGAGAGATGTGAAGACTGTGCGCTGCGTGGAGAGATTGTGCAGTGGGAGACTGCCTGCGTGAAGCCTGAAGAGCCCGAGCTGTAATGCTGTGGAGAAGAAACAATGCGTTGAAGCGTGAATGGTGAAGGTCGTGAATGGTTAAAGCTGCGTGCACAATTAGAGACTGCGAATCATTTTAATATACTGTGATTTTTGATATATTGTGATATGTTTTTGTGGGGAATGCACAAACCCTAGATTGTTTTTGTAGACTGCGCACTATTGTATCACTGTTGGAGACTGCCTATTTATCAAAGCGACTTGCTGTTGATAAATGAGGTAGGATTGGTGTGACTGCGTTGAGCGTGGAGTCTGTCTACTGGTGGCTGCGTTGAAGAGAGTCTGGTGACTATTTTGAAGGCTGCCTTGGTTTTATTTTATTGACTGATATAAAAAATTGAAGACAGACTGATATATGCTGACTGATATATATGCTAAGTATATATACTGCTTGGAAACTTTTATATGTTGCTGGTGCTTTGAGCTTTGTAAACCTAGACTGCTGAAAACCTATTGAAGGCTGAGTTGTAGGCGGCTGAAGGCTGAGTTGTATGCTGCTGAAGACTGTGTTTTATGCTGAAGAATATCATCTATTTCTAGAGACTCATATGTGAAAATGCTGAATGCTGTATAACTGACAGTGTTATATTTTGTATCTACTGATATATTTACTATAAACTTGCATTGTATTCACCTTGGCAGAGACTGTAGACCTGCAAGGTTATTAATTTTTGGTTTCTGATAGTTGTAATAATGCAATCTATAGCATCTATAGTCGGTGCCACTCTCACCGGAAAAGACACCTATTCAGAATGGTGGAGGAAGATCAAATCTGCCTTCATCTACAATGACCTTTGGGACGGCATTTGTGAAGGCACCACAATAGAGACAGCAGCCGGAAAGACCATAACCACAGACCCTAGACCTCCAGAATCAGAGAAAGAGAAGGCCATTTGGAGAACTAAAGACAAGAAAGCCTTAGCTGTAATCACTGCCACTGTCAGTGAAGAGGTGAGCCAGCACATATTGCCTGCAAAATCATGTTTTGAAGCATTAAAAACATTAAAAGAACTGTATGATTCACACAGTGAAATGGAAGTTATTCAACTAATGTTAAAATTATTCAATCTTGAAGTAAAAGACAACGACCCTATGTTAGTTGCCTCTGAAATCAAAGCCATCATGCACAAGATTCAAGCCTCTGGTATGAAACCAGATCTTCCTCTTGCAGCATTTGTAAAATCTTTGTATCCTACACACTCCAACTATCTTGAGTCATTGCAAGCTAGTGACAAGTTTAAATCACTAACATTTGACACCCTGGTAGAAAAGATAGCTGACAGAGAGAAAGCCTTTGGTAAGAAGACAACCGAGCCTACTGGAGAATCGCTTTGCTTTGCTCAAAAAGCAAAGAACCATGGAAAAGACCAATCCAAATATCATGCCAAAGGAGAGAGCAGCAAAAGAGGACGAGGAAGAAGAAACTTCAGAGGCAGAGGGGGCAGAAATAACTTCACCAAAAGATCAGATTTGCAGTGCAAGCGGTGTGGAAAGAGTGGTCACACATCAGATCAGTGTTGGGCTTCATGGGACTCCATCAAAGACAAGCACAGCCAAAAGAAAGATGATAATAAACATCAAGATGCTAGTAAATCTTCTGATTCTGCTCATTGTATTGTTGCAAATTGTAATCTTGGAATTAATGAAATGACTTCTCTTTCATCTTATAAAGATTGTTGGCTGCTTGATACTGGTGCAACATCACATATGACATTTAGAAATGACTGTTTTGAAGAACTGAATGAAACAATAGATGGCATAGTTTACTTTGCAGATAAGTCAAGTATTAAACCAAAGGGAATGGGCACCATTCGACTGAAGATGCCTGGATTCCCCGATTTCTTGTTGAAGAACGTTCTCTATCTTCCTGAGTTGCAGAGAAGCCTGCTGTCCATGGTGGAAATTCGACAGCAAGGCCATTCCATCCACATGTTTGATGGAATAGTTGAAATAAGAAAGTCCTCTGACAACCAAGTCATCATGACTGGATACCAAGATGGAAAGCTGTTGAAGCTCAAGGGTTCATCCGCAAGATTTCAGAACTATGCCTACCTCTCTTAGCATGGAGAAGGTAATATGTAATCTAGCTCATTGTGGCATGCAAGGTTTGGTCATTTAAATTATAACAGTCTTTAC
>LPNX011205424.1:74266-145665 GCA_001517045.1 Pseudotsuga menziesii | reverse complement strand
GCCCGGGAAGGTGAAAAGGCTGGTTCTCAACCGCCTCATTGTAATCTATAAATTAATGTTTTAGTCGTGAATAGAATATAGAATCGGGAGTTATTACCAACATTTTTTAATAAATAATAAACAAACATATTTAAAATACCCTTTTAAAATGGCATGCCCTTTTGGTTGGATTTTAATATGGTTAAAACCATATTATAATAACCATACAACCCACTTTAATAGCCATAACCAATTCGAACCCATTTAAAAGCCATAACCAAAGTTTTTAACAAAAAGCACATGTGGTAAGGGCGCGTCCCACGTGGTGGCTCCTCCATGTGAAATACATGTGTTAAGGTGCGTTGAATGGGGTGGCATGTAATCCGTTTGAATATTTATAAAACATGTGACCATGTGTTACCCTATCGAGAGTTGACTCCAACATGATTTGTGGGTTGGAGTTGTAACAAACTCCCCATGTTCCTTGCCGCATTGAAAAATATGGGTCGAGGCTTGCCCCAGCCCCCTTTTTCTGCCATTAGAAACTTTTTCAAGCTTAAATAAAAGAACCTTAACCCACATACCAAGGACCACATGTAGCTCGAGTGGTGAAGGCGCTTCGCATCCTTGGCAGAGGTCATGGGGTCGAACCTCGCGGAGGCCATTATTTTGCATCTGACCATTTTGGCCAATTCGGTCCTGCCATGTGGCAGGCACTGATTGGTCCAACTCATTGGCCAATTGTTGGCCAGCTTAGCTAAGTCATCTGCCACGTCATTGAGCCGTACTGCCACATCACCATCCGTACACCCAGTCAGTAGTATGCCAGCTCAGATCTGTATTTCCATGTGTCACCTTGTGATTGGTCCATACTACCACGTGTCACCCTATCAGTGGTGCCACGTGGCACCCCCATTTTGCCAAATTTTCCTGTTTCATCAATACAACAGAACGCGATAACTTTCTCATAAGGAGTCCATTTGAGGTGAAACAAATGCCGTTGGAATCGTCTCGACGAGCCCTTCGATCTGGTGCTATTTTTCCTGAGATTGGAGGACTTCAAAAAATTTTCCTTCTTGGATCTTTCTGGATCATCCTCTATGATTCCATGCAATAAGATAATTTGAGTATATCTTTCCCATATCGGTATGTCCTGCCCTTTGTACATTGATAGAAGTCTCTCCCCATATCGGTATGTCCTACCCTTTGTACTTCCACCTTGTCAAGTGGATATTCCTTCATTGGGTGCTTCTTCCTCCATCTAGGATAAAAAATGCCAAGTGTAAAATCTTCTACTACTTTCCTCTGCTTTGCTCTCAAGATGTCCATTTTTGAGGAGATGGAACTCATCATTTCTGTTTTGAAATTTTCAAGAAGGTTTCCTATTTCTGTTTGAGTGGCTCCACCACTAGATTAATTTTGTGTTATAGTGAAGACATCTCATTCTAGTCCTTTGTCCTAATTGTTGGTTCTGGAGGATCCTCTCGAATATCTTCGACATATCTCTCCCCATATCGATATGTCCTACCCTTTTGAGTATATCTCTCCCCATATTGGTATGTCCTTCCCTTTGTACTTCCTCCTTGTCAAGTGGACATTCCTTCATTGGGTGCTTCTTCCTCCATCTAGGACAAAATACGCCAAGTGTAAAATCTTCTACTACTTTCCTATACTTTGCTCTCAAGATGTCCAATTCTGAGGAGATGGAACTCATCATTTCTGTTTTTAAATTTTCAAGAAGGTTGCCTATTTCTATCCGAGTGGCTCCACCACTAGATGACTTTTGTGTTATAGTGAAGACATGTCATTCTATTCCTTTGTCCTGATTGTTGGTTCTGGAGGATCCTCTCGAATATCTTCGACATAAGTAAAAAATATTATCAAAATGTTCTTTTGAGATATCCCCTTTTCCCAACAAATTCAACATATCCAGGAAATCCTCTCTGATTCCATGAAATAAGATAATTTGAGTATATCTCTCCCCATATCGATATGTCCTACCCTTTGTACATTGTATAGAAGTCTCTCAACGAAGTACTCTAGACTCTCTTCATCCTTTTGCATCATCTTAAAAAATTATTCTCTTTTGTCCTCAGTCCTACATTACTCTTGATATTTTCCAAGGAACACTTGTTTCATTTGTTCCCAAGTGAAAACAGCTTCACCACCTAGGCTCATGAACCAGTGCAAAGCATTGTCCTTTAAAGTAGAAGGAAAGAGTTTTAACGTTTGTTCACTGGAAGTGTAGTCATAGCTGTGATAGAGGATGTCAAATTCGAAGAGGAACTCATCTAGATCCTCTGTGGCTTTCCCATGAAAGCGTGGTAATACTGATGGTGTATGTTCTTCATGGCAGTCGGTCTAGTTGTTTGTTGAATGGGGGAACTGGAGTGTAGAAAAAATATCCTCATGCTAGAGGTTGCTATCATGGTGATGGTTATCCCCTACCTCTTCTTCACGATCATTAGGGTGACTTTCGTTATTCATGTTTTCCTCTCCCTCATCCTATCTTCGCTTCCTATAATTTTCCAACTCTTGCTGTAACTTTAACCACTCCTCCTTAGTAACCTATTTTCCATCAATATGGTAAACCACCTCTGGTCTACTTGCTCCCATAGCACTGGCTCTATCTTTGTCCGTAGGGACACCAAATGGTGTCGCAGCTCCTACTATTCTCTCCACTATGGAAACTAATACTTCCAACCTAAGAGTAATAGGGATTCTTCTAACAGATGATTGTCCTTGATCTCGTGCCCTAGTAGAAGAGTTATCCCTGGCCACTAAGTCATCAATGAAGGTTCTTCTCCCTAAGGCTGGACTGCTTCCATGACCTTGAACACCTGCAAAGTTAGTATTCTTGGGAGTTCTAGGAGTTCTGGGAATGTCTCGTTGTACTCTCCTTGTATTCATACAACCCAAAAATCATGCAAGCTAAAAAATGCTGAAGAAAATGAATAAATATAACTACTATTGTGTCTATCAATTATCTTCCCCAACAATGATGCCAAAATGTTGGTCACCCTATATGCTAATCAATTACAACTAACACACATAATGCTCAATATGAATTGTCAACCTAGGGAAGTATTTTTGCTTCAAAGATAATTAGCACAATCTATGCATAAACACTTAAATAGTTGATTGAATGAATGAAAGCTTGATTTTCCTACCTATCTTCTCAGTCAAAATATTCTCATGGCTAAAAGCTTACCTAATTTATCCATCTAAGAATTCATAAATGCATTTACCCTCCTATAATCATTACTCTAACAATTACTGATGTAGAAAGAATTGAGCTAGATGTACTCTTGCAGAAAGTAAACTATGAAAGTATGGCAAACTACTAGGACTCAACTAAGATTTGTTTAAATCATCTTGGATGCAAATTATAAATAACAAAAAAGAATCACACTACTTGCAATAATAATCTGACTAGTTCAATAAATTCCAAGAAAGACAAGTAACATAAATAAATTAGAATCGATCTTGACTGTAGCAGCTAATTGGCACACCTTGCATAAAGAGAGCTATCCTAAATAGTCAATTGTCACACCACACAGTTGCAGCTGATTGGAATGTAATCATTAACTATCAAAGGAAAACACCATCATCAATCCTCACTTTTGCAACTAACTATAAAATGCATCTACTGTAATTCCACACCACACAATAGAAATAAACTAAGCATCTAATTAAATACGCAATCTCTGTGGGAAGGAGGGACCATCCTTGGAACATAGATGCCATGAACTAACACAAATTAAAACACCAATATATGAAGAATATGCTCCTTGTATTAAAAATGGTAGCTCAAAGTTAGAGCACTCTGTTACAACTTACACAATCTAATGCCAATTATCCAACCCCAGGCTCAGATTTCCTTCCCGTATTTATACATGAATAACATAATCCCAATACAATAATATCGGGAATCCATGAAGATCTATGATATTCAAGCTGCCTTGTTACAATAGGCTATTACAACCATGAATGAAATTGAATGGAAATATGGAATATAGGAAGTATTGTTACTCTGGAAATTAATGGATCAACATAATCAATTGGATGGGAAATGCTCTGTTTGTTGCAATGATGCCCTGGGTAGCGGCTCAGTGTTGCAGCTACCATGTGGAGGGATGATCACTGTTTCCATTCAGTGTATGAAACTAGGACTGAAGAGTAACAACTGGTACCAAATATCCCTTTCTTCTCCAGACTAAGCGGGCTTCTACACCTGTGTTCCTCAAGGCTTGGAACTATCTTTATAAAATCAATGCATATTAGCGCAATTCAAAAGATAGAGTTCTAACCATAAAAATATTAGGAATTAATAGAATAAGACAATAATAAATCATACATGTAAGGATTTAAGCTCAATTTGAGGAAAAAACATATCTGGTACGGAAATGAAATAGGACAAGGAAAAAAGATATAATTGGTGTGATAAAAAAGGGGCTATTCTAGGACCCAATAGTGCCTCTACTCGTTCCAATCCTGGTATGGGATAAATCCCATCGACATTGTGAGACAGACATGTAGCAGATGGTTGCATACATTGGTAACCCATAATCATTTTGGTTCTCATTCTGGTATGGGAGAAATCCCATTGGCATTGTGAGGGGAACATGTAGTACATGGTCGTGTACACTGGTGGCCTCTGCTCACCCTGGATCTCAGCCTTGTATGGGATAAATCCCATCAACATATTGAGACGGGTAGTAAGTAGATGGTCATTTGCACTGGTGACCACTACTCATTTTGGTTCCCGACCTGGTGTGGGAGAAATCCCATTGGCAGTAGAGACGAATTGGTAATAGATGGTCATGTACAGTGGTGACTACTATTTGCCCTAGTTCTCATCCTGGTGTGGGAGAAATTCCATCGGTAGTTGAGAGGAACAAGTAGTATATGGCTATGTGAAGCATGTCCTGGTTCTCGGTTAGAGGCGGACTCGTAGTAGATGAGATGTTGATTATTGTACTCTTCGATGGACTATGCAGAGTTACACAATTGATGGATCTACCGATGGACTAAGTATATACATGATGACACCTCTCGATGAATGAAGACTGTGTTAACAACCTTTAGTATGTATAGAGATGGCCAAGACAGATGAGATGTACAGAAGAGACCCAGATGTTAGTGATGCTGATGATGACCATATCCAAAGAATACCTTCTTTGTTGAGAGGGAGTGTTGTAAATTGTGCAACTTTAGAAGTTATTTTTATTTTACTTGTATTGTATTTCCTTGTACCTCCTAAGAGATATTATACTGATGTAATTAGTCATGTAAACCCTAGAGATAATCAATGTAAACCTTGGGGAAATATTACACAAGGAAAGAATAAAATAAAATTATTTTTTTGTATTTCCCCAAGGTAGGTTGGCCCCAGTAAGGCTGTCAAGTTGGCCTAGTAAAAATCCACTTGGAAAATCGATATAAATAGGAGGTGCCCCTCATTTGTTGTTCACTCACTCAAGTTTGTTCCAGCATAAGGAAGTGCGCTACTGCAACCAGAATGAGTATTTTTTTGGGGTTGTATCTTAGAGAGAATTTTCTTCTCTCTCTCTCTCTCTCTCTCTCTCTCTCTCTTTCTTCTTCTCTCTTCTCTAAGAAGCTATCACATCTATATGAATTTTTGTTGGGTTTTTCTCGATTGGGTTTCTTAGGATAAATTCTTGTGTTTTTTGTTTCTGTGCTTTGTCTTTCTTCTAAAGATCCTATTGTTTATTTGCAATTAAGTTATACTGCTATAATCTTGTAAAACTAACAATTAGTAGGGTTTGTTGGAGGGAAGTTGGTGCACTTTTTAGACATGTTCCCAATTTCACATCCTAATAGAAACACATTTCTAATAGGTGGGCAATCGTATGCATGAAACAACAGTCAGAATCCTTATTTGGGCATATTGTGAGTATATATGGAATTATTTTATATGTACACCAACCTTAAAACTTGTTTTCTTTGGCATTTAAGAGTGCCAAGCAGTCGGATAATCAAATCCAAAAGTGAGACACTTTCTGTAGCAACACAAATGAACAAATATGGACATATATCATTAGTAGAGAGGATTAATCCACATTTTGGAGGCTTGTCCTCTACTTTCACCTATCATACATTAGTATGGGTGTTGTCCTTTGTGCTTGGAGAGGAGCATTATGCTTAAAATAATCCTCCTTGTTTCTTATGAGTCCTCGTGAATTGTGGCATCATGCTTCATAGCGTGTTTTCTAGACTCTATAGGCCATATAGCCTATAGGATATAGGCCTCATAGATTATGTATGTTGTTCCAGATCTAGTCTCTTATATATGTATTGCACAACACACTTTGTGCCATTTTGATATATTCACTCTTATATGGTATATAAATGAACAAAATTTGGATATTTTGTCTCTAATGCTTTGGAATCATGGATTAGAATATTGAAAATATTGTTTTTCCTTAAAATTTAAAATTTTTATGTATTTTTGAGTAAATTGGGTCATTAAATTCAAATCGGTTGAGTCATGATCAATTCATTATCAATTATAATTCCGATTCCTATTTGATCCTTAATTGATTCCAAGTGCAATTTTGATTTTTAAAACTATGGTTACCACACAGTCCCATTGACCTACTTACAAAGTTTAACCAGTTTGATAGTGTTGGGTGAAGGTAGAAAACAAGGCTTAAGGTAAAATGATGATGACTTCTAGTTGACCTTGACCATGTGATCTCTTTGAATAATAAGAAATACACACAACCACAATGACATATGCATGATAGAGGACAATAGGGAATGGTGTTGTCTCACAAATGGATAATGTACTTGGGCTTGTTTCCTTTAGGCTCCAACAAGTATCCATTTAACAAGATTTAAAAATTTACAACATTGAAATTCAAAGGCATTAATCAATTTAGGATAAGATGCTAGCCAGCCTCTAAAGGCAAGTGCCCTAGAAAGTCTTATGGGCTCTAGAAAATGACTAAGGCCTAGCCCCACTGCTAGCGAGCTTCCATAGGACTGATGGGTTTTCCACCCTGTTTCCATGTAGGGACAAATGAGCCTTACATCATACAATGGATGAGTGCTCATCCTTTGACCACCGACTAGTTTTATAACATTTACATTTAGGCATTAGTGCCTAAAATCATTACTAATCACAACTTTCCTTTTTGCATAGTTTAGATATGGTGTTTATGTGTTCCGATGGTTTAGTGTCTAAATACACTATTGGTAGGAGCACTTGCTTTGAGGTAAACCATTCAGTGATACATACCAAACATCATTTCCACAAGGAATCATACAAGCAGAAGGCAAGGAACTTGGCAACATACTTAAGATCCAAAGACACAAAACATGGGGCCCATCATGCATAGGGGTCAAAGTAGGGGAAAGGATATTCAATATCACAGGTCTCAGTCATAAGTCAAGGGATAAAATAACCTGGATGAGGGTGGATGTATAGAGAAAAATGACAAAGTGGAACAAACATATCAATATATATTAAGTTTTGTGCAAAGCATGGCATAAACAATGGCCTTCAATATTATACTCTCCAACCATTTAAAACTCAAGTTAGGCATCCATAAATATATCACATAAGCATAGGTCACCATAATCATCATAGCATAACAAGATAAAGGTGTTAGTATACATCAGACAGTAAACATCCTACCAAGAAGCCGTATACCTGATCTCACCATATGCATGTCTCTACCTAAAGTGTTAACTTGTCAATAATGTACCATCTCTACTGCTTTGCTTGAAAGGGCTATGCCATCACCAAGTTCATCTCAATGGACAAGAAATCTTACTCACGGCTAAAGAATGCTCTGCATCTGCTACTAAAGAAAGCTCTGAATGGGTCATAATGTAAAAATGATCCATGTTGTATCCCCATCAATAAATATGGATCAAAAAGTGAAGAGATAATCCATATGTTGCATCATGGTAACCCAAATACAATGTATGTGATAACATCTAGCTCCAATTGGGACAAGCTCTCTAAGGGAGAGAGCGCTTGAGAACCTCAGCAATATATTCTTTGCAACACCATCTCATCATCGAGTATCTAACACCACAACTTTCTGCTTCATTTTCAAATGTACCTATTCCTACACATGTGGAAACAAACAATACCAGAGCAACATGTATGAGACAAAAATAATACTGAAAATGAATGTTGGAAATAAAATGTTGAAACAACAAATCTAATCTAAAAATTGTTAAAGCATTTGTAAGTTTTATTTAAAGACACTCAAACCAATTAAGTGGCCAGATACAATGACCAAGACTCGACACAGAAAAAAGAAAAAGAGACTCAAACTACTACTCAAGTGAGCAGAAAATTTTCCATCCACATGGGTGGATGTTGCATGCTCATAATTTTTATCTATGTTATTTAATAACTTCAAGATCTGATTTATTGAGTAAAGAAGCATATGAAAACAATCACCTAGGTCTTGAAAATTAAACATTGTATTAGAGCATGTCCTTGATTGAGACTCTAAGGGATTTACTTTGGTTAGATTAGTCGTGGGAAACAAAGGACTAGCAACGATGGTTTCATTAGTTTTTTCTTTTAGAGTTTGAACTTTATATCTTAGAGATGGCATTAGCTAGAGTTAATTTTGATGATAGATTGGATGGTGCCTCGAATTTCCTAGCATGGAAATTCAGGGTAACTATTCTATTATGAGAAAATAACCTTTAAGATATCATTAAGGACGTGGTAGATTCACCAACATATCCTCATTTTTTGGTAGCTCACAAGATGAGAGAAGTGATATCCAAGTGGATTATCATGGATGACATAAAGGATCATATGTCAATTCCCCCATGTATCAGATAAGAAGACAACATAGGACATTTTTGATGCCTTGGTTAGACTTTACTAAAGTGAGAACATTAATTGGAATATGATATTTCATAACAAGATCAACTCCATTGAGATGACAAGATCAAACACCTTCACGAGTTATTTGATGAAGGTCACACAAATCCATGATGAACTTGCTGTAGTTGGCGAGAACGTTGAAGACAAGAGTTAGTAAATAAGGCATTGAATGGTTTACCACCTCAATGGGAAACATTTGTCCAGAGTATTTGCACTTAGGACAACCTTCCTTCATGGAAAATATTGTGGGATGAATGTATCCAGGAAGAGACTCGGATGGAGCCTGAGGCCATAGGAAGGGAGGCCCGACAGTGACCATGCCCTCATTAGTAAGGAAATGAAAGGAAGAGGTAAAGGACCCAACACGGGTAAGGAAAAAAGTGATGATTCAACCTCATAGTAAGGGAAGAAGGAATTAAGTAAAATCAAGTGCTTCGTATGTCATAAGAATGACCATTATGCATCAGAGTGTCTAGAGAAGAAGGGTAAAGAGAAGCAACAACATTAGGTAGAAACCTCATTTGAAACTCAGATAAATGAGTTTTCCTCCAAGTTCGAGAAGGATTTATTTATGGTATCTTTCCTCTCTTCCAACACTATGTCGAAGAATGCATGGTATGTGGAAAGTAGAGCATTGAGTGTTAAAACTTAAATTTTCTCCACCTACCATGTCATTAGCTTCGCCACACATATACACCATTATCATGTTTCATTTCCATTCCCTTGGACCTTTGTTAAAATAAAAAACAAAGTCTCACACCAAAGAGGACTATTTTAAAAATTAAATTGTTCAATTACCTTTCAATAAATGAGCAACTTATACCCTGACTTGATTTTTGGATGTTTCTATTTTGTACCTACAACAAAAAGAAGAAACTTGACCCAACTCTTATGATATCCCAAATTGGAAAAAAAATATAAAAAAATGGAAGGCACAATGGAAATGTGAAAATCCAAAAATAAAAAATAAAAAATAAAAAATAAAGAATCATAGTTTGATCCTCATCCTAAAGTTATTCAATGTGCCTACAAATAAACCCTTAAGGTCCATCACTCAAGACTAATTCTCCTTTCATTTCTCAAGTCGTCACTCTGCAAAAATATCTCTAAGATCCAAACTTCATTCTGTGTTCCTTTCTCACCTTGCTAGAGATCATATACATGATGCGTGGCCATAGAATCATGGACTGCTAGGATGTTAGAATCTAATAACTGTAACCCAAGATCACTAAAATAAAGACAAAGCACACAAACAAAACAATGTGTGGATCTTGTTTAACCATGATGATACGCAATCATCTCCCAACCATAGACACAAGAATTGTTTGTCTCCCCCGAGACCAAACCTTCGAATAGAGATCGATGTACATTCATATAATAGTAGCACAAACTCCAAAACAAGAGAGAAACATCTCCAAGGTGGAGAATCTATAGCAATAGCGAAATTCTTCTCTCTCCTTGAGTGAACTTGCTCGAATACTTGATGTCCAAATGAAGGAGGGAGCCTTCTATTTATACACTAAGGTACTGGAATTTTATTTTTCCAGTGGGGCTGACTTTTCTAATTTATAGTAGGGTCGACTTGTACAAATAATAATAAAAATCCATTTTATTATTATTATTTCTGGGCTTACTTGTGTGAGGATGCCTCATATGGATACTACAAAAACACTCCCTCTTAGCCATGGAGGCATCATCAATATTATCATACTCGAACACATCTGGATATTATCATCACATCACGATCATCTCAATCATATCTATATCATAAGGAAGGAATTCCAACAAAATTCTAGTCATTTGAGAATTGTCCATCAAACTACGCGCATCAACTCAATCTAGTTCATCAGAGAACATGCACTACCTCCACAACCCATCCCACTACATCGAGAATTCATATGTGCATATGCTCAACCTAGTTTGTCAAGGAAGCATGCACCAAAATAACATACTTCATCTCAACCCAGTTCATCACGAAATCATGCACCAAGCCAACATGCTTCAACTCAACCAAGTTTGTCGGGAAACATGCGTGTTATCAATGTGCATCAACATACCCCAAATATCTCACTAGGACTATCATTGCTAGTGAATCTTCACCACATCATAAACCACAACCTCCGCAAGACATCCATAAGGACTACAATCATATGACGGCTCATAAGGGCCATATTTTTATGTGATATTTTCATCATATTTGTATGGGATACAACCCATAAATATTTAACTAGCCATGTTTCAAGTTGGGTGTACCACTACAGAATCAATCCTCTTTCATACAAAATGTATCTCTCAACAGTGCCATTCTTTTTTCATACTAGATGTAATTCACATACGTCTTCCTACAGAGCCAACCTTGTTTCATGTTGGATATGAAAACCACACATCTTTCACAAAGTCAGCCTTGTTTCATGTTGGATGTGAATACCACATACGTCTTCTGGAAGAGCCATCCATGTTTCATGATGGATATGAAGACTACATACATATTTCGGTAGAGCCAACCTTATTTCATGCTAGATATAAAGATAGATTCGCACATAAACAACATTGTGACTATTACTCCATCCCTAGGATGAGTCTCAAATAGTCAGGCATAGTCATCAGAGACCTTGAATATTACTATCATTTCTACGATGAGTCTCTGATAGTCCTCAGAGTTCTTGACTATGCACATAGTCATCGGAGAATTTGACTATTACTCCATCCCTAGGATGAGTTTTTTATATTCCTCGAGGCCTTGAGTATGTCTCTACTCATATGTGCATACGGAGTCATGTACCATGACTAACTGGAATCATAGCTATATATAACATAGCTTACCAGTGTCGGATCTAGGTATTCCGACATGACTTACCCAATGAGCTATAGAGCCATGTACCATGACTTACTAGTATCAGAGCTATGTCTATCATAACCGACCAGTCTTGAATCCAAGTATCACTGTATGGATAAGTGTCCACACATACAAGACTCAGGAGTTCAAATAGAATCACCATCATAGTCCATAGGCGTGCATATCAAAATTCTCACCCACAAATGTCTACCTAGAACTTAGGTGTACATAATTATCATCATAGTTCATAGGTGTAAAATCGCTTGTCCCCGGATGTGTACCTAGAACTCAGGTGTACAAAATAACCATCACTGTTAATACATGTTCACATTAGGATAACGAGTTCACACAAAACTTGTCCTTCCCTCTTACCGAGGAGTATACTCATGCACTACTCTTGGAACTAATATCCCCAATCCATCATAGAGTATCATGGAGTAGAGTATGGACCCATCCCGTGTCATATAGGTATCAGTGTTTCCAAACCTCTCCATCCCTTTTTTAGGATGTTCAAGAGATGTCATCACTCCTTACGGAGTGATCGAGAGAATACTTCTCATAGGGTTCTCTGAGAGAGACTATAATCCTACACGAGAGTCATCTAGTAGAGGCATCAAATATATTGGGGAAACCATTTTTGTCTTGCCCTATTCTAGATATAAAACTAATAACATATCATATCATTGAAATCATGTACACTAGAGAGAGTGTCAAGAGGCTAGTTTCCCCAACCTATATCAGGGTGTCCAAGAGTCCTCCCTCTGTGTTGGGGAGTTCTACTCCCTCTGCATCTAAGCATCCTGCTCCCTCTATAGCTAGTCATCCTTCTACCTTTCTGGAGAATATGATAGATACAATGTAAGTATCCATCCTAGTTACAACCATGTACTTCAAGGACCCCACAACTATTTGTATGGATCAAAACAACATTTCCATATGTGTAGCCACAATCATCATGCTCGATTTGCTCAATATCTCAACTGTGCTCTTCCTTAACTTAGGAAGACTTCATCATATTTTCACCACACTATCTATATAAGCAATGTAATAGGCCAAGATCCTCATCTTAAATACTATCTCATTCTATCTCCTCAGAAATTGGCTGAGTAATGTTTGTCCTCCATAATACATCTGTCATGACTCTGACTAAAAAGTAACTGATTTTCATAATTGTCAAAAAGACGAATAACTGTAGTAGAGAGACCGAAATCTATTGAATCCTTTTTCTTCCAATCATTAATTTCTACATGATATCATCTGGGCTTGTGTATCATGTGTCCATGTATCTATTTGGCTCCCATCTGTCTGTTGTCATGACTTCCACTTAATTGTTTTGACCGAAAGTCATCCTTCTTTCTGGGATGAGATTCATGCTTCTAGAGGATTTTCGCTTTCGATCCATCTGCATATCAATAGGATCACTTGTCTTTCAAACCAAGTTTCATCATCCTTTTCTTGTAGGCCATAACATTCCCTACAAGTCAAATCCCGTCAGATGGTTAAAAACATTGCATAATAAAATTTATTCAATGCAATATAAATAGTTCATATAGGTGTGTAGGCATCTTTTAGCTAATTATTTGACACAACATACCCATGGCTATTATTTTGCATAATAAAATTTATTCAATGCACTATCAATAGTTCATATAGGTATGTAGGCATCTTTTAGCTAATTATTTGACACAACATACCCATGGCTATTATTTGGATGCTTGCGGTCTCCATTATAACATACCATCAAGACTGGGTATTACTCTAAGCATGTTAGATGGAGATGTCATCCAAGAGTGATCCATGAAATGTTGTGCAACATTACGTGATAAATCATAATACACACTACATGAGCATACTATACATCAATAAAAGAACTATATCACATGCTCAACAACTTCTAGGAATTTAGATATGCATAATACATATTTAAAACAACCAGAGCTAATCCACTGGAGCATGTGAAATCAAATACTTATCTTTTACTGCTTTGTGGGTGGGCTCCCACAACCTCCTTTGAGAGTCCATTGATCTTAATTTTCTTGCTAAGATTCCTCCATCTGCATCTTCATATCTTTTCCTCAACATAGGGATTTATAAAAGAAGAAATTTGTTTGATCCTCATCCTTTGAATTATTCTGAGAGGTGTCTTCATCAACATTTGCAATTGAGGCTTCATGCTCCCTCTTCTTTAAATCATAGTCTTGGGCATAGTGTCCAATTCCATTGTATATTTAGCAACAAACACATGAAATATATTTCTTCTTATTTTTATATGAAGTAGGAATTGATCTTCCACCCTTGCCTTTCTTGACATGAGATGTAAGGGATTGACTTTCTTCATGTTGGGTGCCATGTATCCTGCTTCTCGCTTCAAGTCTTGGCTCTTTTTTCATACATGCTTCCCAGATATGATAAAACTTAGGAAACTTCAGCTTCCCAATAATAATTTGAATGAATGCCTCCCAAAATTAAGGAAGACCATTAAGAGTGTTCATGACAAGTTCTTTCTCATTAACGGGATATCCAATATGATTTGATTAATTATTCAACTTTGAGATCCTCATAAAGTAAGATGAAACTGATTCTGATCTTGACATCTTGAGGTTTGATAGTTGATTCCTTAGGGAAAGAGCATGGTTGATATTGATATCTTAGAATAGTTTCCTCAAGGCTCTAAACATATTCCTTGTGATCGTATTTTCAGATATTCAAGGAACCAAATTGTCCTTCACTGAATCTACCAGGATTCTCCTTTCCCTAGCATCATTATTTTTCCATTGAGCCTTCTCGGCTTCCTCTTCTAGTTCTAGAATACTCTCATTCATGAACAGCAAGAGATAATTCTATTTTAGGATAAAAAGAACCCTATATTTTCATGAGCTGAAACTGGAAGTCCCATCAAGTCTATCTTCAACCTTCATCCCAATCATATTAACTACAAAATTGGACCAGAAACCCTAACAGGAGTTAGTTCATGAATGAAGTATGGAGGATTGAAAAACTGGATCCACGGATAGATGTTCCATATTGAGGCGAGTAGGAGCAAGATAATATCAATTCAAATATGTGGACGGAACAATAGAAATGTGGAATCCCTAGATCTTTACCTCAACAATATTTGGTCAAAAATTGAGCTTTATCTAATAAAAATTTGGCCTCTGCATAAAGACGTGCCATAGGAGGGCAAGTTTCTCTATGCTCCTTTTGGGATGATCTGAGGTGGGAAACAATCCAAATCATGGAGTCGTAGTTTCCGCAATGGCTTCTTTTAGAACCGCTCTGATACCATGTTAGAATATGATAACGGTAACCCAAGCTCACTAAAAGAGAGGAAAAGCACAAAAACAAAACAATGTGTGGACTCATTTAACCACGATGATACACAATCATCTCCTTACCATAGACAAAAGAATTGTTTGTATTCTCAGAGCTCAAAACTTCTAATAGAGATCAATGTGCATCCAGATAATAGTAGCACAAACCCCAAAACAAGAGAGAAACTTATTCAAAGTGGAGAATCCCGTAAAATAGTGTTTCTCTTGTAGTAGTGAACTTATTCTCTCTCCTTGAGAAAAATTTCTTGAAGTCTTGATCTCCAACTGAAGGAGGATTCCTTCTATTTATATAACAAGGCGCTGGAATTCTAATTTTCCATTGGTGTTGACTTGTATAATTTAATTAGGGCCGAATTGTACAAATAAGAATAATAATCCCTTTTATTATTATTATTATTCCTAGGCCGACTTGTGTGAGTAGGCCTTAGATGTCTACTACAACAACACAAAACTAAGAGGACCCTCCTGCAAACATACAAAGGGGCCCCTTCTACTGCAACATGAGACTTGCTTCCATATATTTCCATTATTAATAAAGTACATTATTTTATTCTTTGAAATTCTACTTGTCAGAAAATGTAGAAAAATGTTAGATTATATTTGTTTTAATTTAATTTAATTTAATTTTTTCTTACTATTTTGCACATGCTGGTGTAAAAACACCAACAATATTTTTTGGAAACTCCTTTGCGGACCGCTCTCCAGTTGTGCTTGCCCAACCTTTTTGGCGTTTATTTGAGTTTTCTTCATTCTACATTATCTCACCCTTTGTATTTCTATTTACTGTTGTCTCAGTGATTAAAGTTGAAAAACCACCATGAATCAACCCTTTTTTATCAAGCTAAGCCTCTGCCTTACTGTTTTTGAGATTTTCTGGTCTGGGTCACACCTTCTTTGTATTTCATGTGACCTAGATCACACCTTTTTCCTTGATAAGAGTGAACCATTCTTGAAAGTGAATTTTCACTGAGGTCAAGCATGTTTCTTTGTTTTGGATGATCTAGGTCACACTATTCTCCCCAATAAGAGTGACCTGTGACCTAGGTGATTGCATGTTGGAAAATTGATCTTTTTATGTTTTGAGTGATAAATGATTAGTCATAGTCTTTCTATGTTGAAATGAAGTTTCCAAGAAAATTTTAAAATCAACATTGAAATTTGTTCATTTCTCTTCAGCATTTAATTTCTTAGTTAGTAGGTGTACACACCGCCAATGCACACAAACACTATGTAAACCGAACTATCATTGGTTCATGTCACGAAGTGGAGGATTAGTATAAATTAACACACACTAACCTCACTTGAGGACAAAAAAATCTTGTAGTCATGTTAGGACACTGGGGATAGGAATCCAAACAATTCCCTTTGTTGGTATACATTTGAAACATAATGTTTGTCTTATTAGGGAGCTAAAATCCTCTAGTGCTTGCAACACAATTTAAGGCCAATTTGTGATGTGAGCTTATCCTAGGAGGGAAAATGGCTAGATCGAAACCGGTGGAAAAGTGGTGCAACATCTCCACTTAGTACTGAAGATCATCCAAATCATTGTATTTTGATTGAAGCTATGGAATACCCATCTTGACGTGACCCGAACAAGGTAGCCTAGAGATCATTTTTCTTAGGTATCTTACCCAGAGGCCATCCCCTTCGATTGGCGGAGACCTAAGATAGATGGAGTTGGATGTGGCCTTAGATCTATAATTGTCCTTTTGATCTTCACTACTTGTGTTCGGATAGGATTGATGCCACTATCACAGTTTATTAATTGGAAGACTTGAGTCAATTTCTTGCTTCTTTTTGTCTAATTAGGAGGTGATGACCACACAAAGGAAATGATCGAAATAAGATTATATTTGGTGTTTTTTTTTATTTTTGAATGTGTCAATATCTATTAGGATAGTGAGTATTTTCCCCTTTTTCGGATTACTACTTATTGTATTGTTTTTCATTTTGTTAAGCTCACCTGCTACACCCTCAATTGCATTATGTGTCTTGATATTCTTTTGGCTTGTTTTCCATTTTATTGAGATCATATGATGCACACCTAGTTGCATTAGGTTTTTTGATCTTTCTCTTATCTTTAGTTGCACTTTTTTAGCCTTACATTACTGAACTAGTTTAGCTAAGACTTCATCAATATCGATCCTCCAAGGTACTCTTGGAGGCTTCAGGGACAACCCACTCAATATAAACTTTTAGATTCTACTGTTGGATCCTCACGCTAGACCTTAGTTCCACATCCTGCACAATCTCCTAATTTCAACTCCTTACAGTTAGAGTTTCTTGCACAATTAAATACTAGTAGCACCGTCGTTGTTGTCATCCCCTCGTTTGGTAGAGGGACCCCTCCTCCAATAAATATTCCATCGGGGAAACCTCCACTGGGGGACCCCCCATCAAGGAACCCCTATTTGGGGAATCCTCCTCCAGAAACCCTCCTCTAGGATGCCCCGTGACTACGAAATTACCTTTCATGGATAACCTCATCCTGATTGATTTGGTAAGGTTGATCAATGATCCAATCTGCCATGATCCAAATCATCCCCTTATGCCTACCAAAATATTATTAGACATCCTGAAGTTTGAAGGGAAGGTTGGGGAAGACCCCAAAAATCATATCATGTCATTTCACCTATGGTGCTTGTCAAAAAACAACGTAAACGATTCCATCAGGCTATGCCTATTCCATAGGACTCTAGCTGGTACTTCTTTTAAGTGGTACATTAATAAACTGCATGGGAGACATCCCAACTTTGTGTCCTTAGCCTCTACTTTCTTGCAGTTATTCAAGTTGTTTGTCTAGTATGACGACAGAGTAGAATTCCTTCTCTCTTGTCAGAAAAACTTCGCTACCAACATCACCGACCACATCCCTGAGTGGTGTAGGCATCAAATTTTGTGTAAAATCAAATTCGATGACAATATATTTTTAGACTGGTTTCTAAAGTCACTCCTTGCCATCGCCAAGTACATGGCCTCCGAATGACCCCATACCGAGCAAGATGATATCCTCAAATCCCAACAGTTAATTCGATATATGTGCAGTCGGGTTATTTGTATACCATAATCCCTAATGCCCCTTGTGAAGATTCCTAAAATAAATATTTTTTGGGGGCATCACATGCTGTGGATGGTGTCATTGGAATTGTTGCATCCTGACCCATATTGTATGTATATTACCCTCCTTCTATGATTGGTTATGCATATGGAATTGTTTCTAAAATTGTGCATCCTCATCAAGTCTATTTTTCCACTATGAGCTATGGCATTGATTTTCCCGTGCGTTCTGCCATTTAGGGATGATTACCTCTTATTAATCTCTTACCTTGTCTCCCCATGTTCATGGGCCCTCTTGTAGTGTCACCATGTGTGGCAGTGCTTCTACTTCCTTCATGGCCTCTCCGACCATGAAATCGTACTATGTATTTCTTGTCCCTCCTACAACTACTCTGGTGCAACCACAACCTATTGCTCCTCCTTCACTCATGGGAAAGTGTAAGTCCAACAAAAGATGCATTCCTAAGCTGCACCCAATACTCGATAAGAGAAACCCAAGAAAAAGAATCAAGGAAAAAACTAATGAAAAGGAGGTGGAAAGAAACCTGCGAATGCACTTGATAACACTAGTACAAGCCCTGCATATCAAGACACTAATAATCTGCCTAAATAGGCCAAAATCACCCAACTATGGACTAATAATATGTGTTCTCTCTACAGTGTGTATGGGTATTACACCCACCACTTTACTGATTTGGAAAAGGATCACCAAATGTGGAATTAGTAAAACTAATGTGAAGTGGCGACCTCCCCATAGGGGCAAGCAAATCCACCTTTGCATCATCCCACTCAACCTCAAAGTGCATTCCTCAGAATTCCTTCGCAGTGCAAGGAGTAGTAATGGGACAACCTTTGGCACCTTATGCACCCCAAACAACTTCATCGAGTAAACCTCATAACTATGAGGTTGATCACCCATTCAAATTTTCTGCTAATGTGAACCTTCAGATGTGACATAATTGGTACGGTTAAACCCCTAAAAATTCCACTACTAATAAGGGAAAAGACATAACTCCGGTTAATGAAACCTTGCACCTGCCAAAATCACCTACTAAAGAGATCCCTAAAGTCCTCAATTTTCCTTTACATTACATCATAAACAATCCCAATGCTCAAGATTCTCCTAATTATAATATTGTGGACAACATAGCACAGTATCCTTCTGCCATGTCAACTTTGGAAGTTCCCAAGAATTGACCTACGCAACACATATATATATATTGTTAGTGCTAGGTGTGATTGATCAGTCTGACTTTAGTTTGATGATGTTCGATCTGGATCAAGAAGAGAAACATATGCACTCTTTATTATCCTTCCAAATCTCGATTACCATTCGTAACTTGGTGATTCATCAATGCATTGTCGATGAAGGTCCCTCTACTTATGTGATGTCAACTCAAACTTGAAAAAAATTTGGATCTCACAAATTCATGCCATCTGTCATGACGTTATGTGCCTACGATGTTCATGCAACTCAATGTTAGGGCCTTCTCTAGAATTTCGCTATAGGGTTAGTTGGAAAGACAATGTTAATTTATATTGAGTTTTCCAACCCTTAACTTGATAATCTCCTCCTTGGGCATAGTTATATGTACGCGATGAAACTAGTTGCCCCATATGTATTTATACTTATGAAGTTCCCTCACGATGAGAAGACTGTTCAGTTGGACCAATTAACATATTAAGATCCTAGGGGCCCAACTTTCTTGAAAAACGCTTTATCCACTTTCAATAGCAATATCGGTTGCACTTCCATCCCAAATTTTACTTGTGTTGGGACTGACGTTTTTCAGAGTGCCCCCATGATTGGAAATTTTAATGCTCTTCCTCCTCCACCCCCAAAGGTGGAAGTATCAGATCTATGTACATTTTCCTCTAGTAAATCTACGACTCAACCTTAAACTCAACCCCAAACCCAACCCGCCCCCTCTCCCATCCAATTACTTGGGAACCAATGGGGAGCGACACCTATTCAAAAAAATTCGTTCTTGTTTTTGAAATCTAGAATTATGAGCATGCAAATCATGGTGACTCTTAGTCTCCTGGGTTTGATTTTGTGCCTCCCTATTTGGTATCTCACCCCTTCTAATCCACTGCCCAAACTATAGGTTGTTTTAACACATGTGTAGCCTATTGGTACTTCCAATCATCCTTCTCCGGGAGCATCGAAGGAAACACCTACCCCCCCTCTCCCGAAGAATAAAACTGGGGGGAAATCGATGAGTGAAAAACCACCAACAAATATGAATAAATATTTGAACCCTTCCCCTAAAGCCTCAATGCATGCACCCTCGCCTTGTTCTTTGTGTGATTCTTTGGGCTATGCTACCCTGAACTGTCCAAAACTACATATCATGTGCATTCATATCCAAACGTTAGACGATGAACCTGGAGAAAATATTATGAAAGTCCATCTTTCTAACAAACCTAAGATGTGTAAAAATTCGTTGTACATCAATAATCCTTGTGTAGTATATGTTCTCCATGACCATTATTCACACAATTTCCTAGATTTTTTGGAGTATTGATCGGTACTTACTAACTTGCGTCATCTTTCCACACAACCCCAAGTCACAGTTATAGAAGAATTTCACCCTCTGACATATTCTTCGAGCAAGACGAACACCATTTGCTTCATCTCATATTTTGATGTGCCTTCCTTGTCATCCCATCCCGCTATAGTTGTATGTATAAAAATGAGTACCTTTGACCTATATGTTCAACCCTTCTAAGACTACGAGGAAAACCCATGTCCAGAGCATGAGGCAGTCCCCCAAAACTCCCTACTCATCATCATCATTGTCATCAGTGATATTGCGGGATCCACCCCATAGAGGGAATTCCCCCTTGTTATCTCACCAATTTTCTGTGCCACCATGGCTATCTACCTCATGGTACACCCTGCTTCTAGAAATTGATCAATTCCCTGTCAATACATTTCCAGGAGAGCATCCACACTCCATCAACAACTCTAGGCTAGGGGGCATGATCCATTATCTTGACCCTGAGACAAGGAGCATGTCATTTTGAGTTTTCCCCATAAAATCTATTTCAGTATTTCAATGAATCCATAGTTGAACCCAACACATATGCAATATACAATCATGAACCCCATGCCCACATCATGGGGGTATTCCATTTGGCCTTCTTACTCACATATGTGATCTTGACCACTTCTCTATATAGTGCTTCACTTGTAAACTAGATTTTATTTCCAAAAGAATGTTTACGCCTGGGTATCCTTTACATGTGTACAGGGACATGTTATGAAAAAAATCACCACTTCCATTCTGTAACCAGTCTCTACATGTATAACACTTCAAACTTGAATATAGGTAATCACCCCTACAAAATATAATATGAATCAACCTTATCCATCCCCTTTTACGCCTATAGAATCCTCCATTATATTCGGGTAAGTGTCCCATCCCAGCCACTCTTGCATTCGTACTCACTTGACAGTTAGAACCTACCTTACATGGGTGACCGATTAATACCCCTTGTCATTCGGCACCCATGCTGTTGCAATCCCCATAGGATTACGAGTTCATGTAGTATGTGATCTTTCACAAACCTACATATTACTCTATCTCTAAAACTCATAAACCTACCCCAAAAACTCCCACATTTTTTATTGTTATGGCATTCTGATGATTTACATTGCATACTCATGAGACCACCGTTTCTCCATCCATACTACAAAAAAGTAATTTTATTGTTCCTCCATTGATAATCCCTCAAGGAGGTTACCACTAGTGTCGTCTTCCTCCATCAAAACTATCATATGCAATCATTCAACCAGTTGAACCATTTGATCAATTCATTGAAAACTTAAGTCTTTTCCCATCATTTTACTAATGTGGCCTTTCACCTCACCATCCATTATACAACAATTCTTTTAAGAACCCCCTTTTTCCAAATACCTTTGCATCTGAGAAACCATGATTTGAAAGTATCACTCCACTACACGTTCAATGACCCATGCATTGGAGAAACCATTTAACATATGGTGCACCTCAGCACCTTTGCATATCACATATGGTCCCTATTTATGGAAGCATCCTTGGTCACCTTTGTTTATATTTTCTTGTGATGTGTCACCCTTGGAGTCACCTTGACATCATGTTTTCCCAAATTCATGTATCAGTACCCCCCCTCTGAGTTTCTCCCATCGTAGTCATAATTCCCAGTATCCCAATTGTGACCCTCCTTGAGATCAATTATATATATGTTTCTAGGTCATCCTTCCATGGAAGTTTGAGTCCCTATTACTCATTTGCACTCGTATCCCCCGACATTTTCTCAAATCCCATGTTTAGTTCTATCTCTCCTTGGTTGTACCCCTCATGCTTCTGTCAAGAAAACATCATTTCCTTTCTAGAAGTAGGTCTCCCTCCGTTGACATCAACACATTCATTCCAGAGGATATAACTAGAGGTACACTATACCTTAGCCTCATAACTATCATTGATGATCCCCTTGGACCACCTGAAGGGAGACCCTATTTCATTTTGGAAAGATTGTTTCTCACTTGCTTGACACCAACTAAATTACCACACCAAAGAGATTCATACAAGTTGATGGTTCTCTCATTATTTGGTCGAAGACCATGGAATCGACCATGGATTCCACTTGACTCTAGTCCATTGGTGAGTCTATATGGAAACCCCACGATATTATGTTTCTTGTTATATCTATGCTACGTTGGTGAGAGTGTTTGGAAGCCCTCAAGTTGCATGCTTCCTTGTGTATCCAGTTCATATGCATTTCATTATACTCGTTAGATTCAAACTCTTAGTCATTTTAGTCATTACAGATGTTGGATCCTTCATATCAAACAATGCATTACCATTGTGATTCAACATTCCATGAGAATGCCATTGTTAAAGTACCAATTCTTTAGATCAACCATTATTAGACTTTAATTACACTCTAGATTTCATTCCATCCTAGACACTTATGATGTACACAAGAGTTATCCATGTATCAATCAGGTCCTTTTTAGGCCTTGATCAAGTTTTTAGTTTGATACGTTGATACGAGCATGGGAATTCCCACGTCGTCCATATATTTGATATTGTATGCACTTCATTCATGTTGATTTGTGTATTTGCAGGTAAGGACCCTTGTAGTCTCATTGAAGGGAAAGTTACCTCTGACGTAGTCTTCATTCTCTAAGCCACCATTATAATGGAAAATAAAATCCTATGATGTATGTCGTACATATGATGAGCTCATGACCTCACACATCAAGGGGAAATCTATGAACACTTAAATTTTGACCACTTATCATGTCATTAGCCTCGTCACACATATACATCATTGCCACATTTTATTTTCACTCCCTTGGACCTTCATTAAAATAAAAATCAAAGTTGCACACAAAAAATGACTATTTTACAAATTAAATTTCTCAATTATCTCAAAATAAATGAGCAACTTATGCCCTAACTTGATTTTTGGATGTTTCTCTTGTGTACTTACGATAAAAAGAAGAAATTTAACACAACTCTTATGATAACCCAAATCTGAAAAATTCATAAAAAAAGTGAAAGACACAAGCAAAATCCAAAATCCAAAATCCAAAAATAAAAATCAAATCCAGATCCTCATTCTAAAGTTATCCATTGTACCTACAAATAAACCCTCAAGGTCCCTCACTCAAGACTAATTCTCCATTCAATGCTCAAGCTTTTACGCTGCAAAAATCTCCCTGAGATTCGAAATCCATCTTGTGTTCCTTTCTTACCTTGCTAGAGATCATATACGTGATGTGTGGTCAAGGAACAATGGACTACTAGGAGAGCAAGCAGACCCTTCCTCAGATAGTTATAGGGGGGCCTTCTACTACAACTCAGAATTGACACTTGCTTCCATGTATTTCCATTATTAATAAAATACATTCTTTGAAATGGTGCTTGCCAGAGAATTATGTAGAAAAATGTTAGATTAGATTTGTTTTAATTATATTTTAGTTTAGTTTTGCTTGCGTATAAATAATTTAATTTTTGTTTGTTTTTATCTTTTATCCTAAAACTATACTAGGATTAGCACAACTCCTAGTAGATTCTCTTTTGCAGGTGTTGGTGTGAAAACACTAGCAACATTGAGGCCTATGAAATCAGCCCAAGAGTTATTTTCAAGTTTGGAAGAGCACAACTTTGGATTTTAGGTCGAGCTTGGTGTTGATGCTAACTATCCATTAGGAGGAGTTGGTACCATTCCTTTCCAACTCTACTCAAGTAGCTCTTTATACATTGACTATGTGTTATTTGTTTGAGGTTTCAAGAAGAATCTTCTTTGAATTTCAGTCATGGAAGATAAGGGATATGCAATAGAGTTCAAGAACCAACAAGTTTTGATTAGACCAAGGGACTCTAGCTCAAGATCAACTCATGTGATAGGGGTTAGAGAAGGAAACATGTATAGATTATAGGGTGAACTTGTTCGAGCCCTAGTTCATAGCACATAGAATTTTTTAGATTTTTGGCTCAAGAGGGGGGGATACCTACAACATCAAGTGTTGCATATTCTGAGGGTTATTTTAGTATGCCTTCTAGATTTCAACATTGAGAAACAAGTTATTTGTAGAGGGAACATGCTTAGCAAGCATGCCAAGGATACTTTTCCAAGAAATGGACACAGATCTAAGGGGGTCCCAATTCTAGTTCATTTGGATGTGTGTGGACAAATGCTAGTAGCATCAATCACATGAAGTATGTACTATGTTTCCTTTGTTGATGATTTTTCTTGCAAAACATGGATCTACTTCTTCAAAACCAATGATGAAGTCTTGAGCAGGTTTCAAGAGTTCAAGGATCTTGTGGAGAATCAGCCTGGTATTGGAAGGTGCAATGTTGATATTGCAAGTGTAATGATGTCTAGTGTGATGTCATAAGATGTTATGATGTCTTATATAAAAAAGTAAGACACACTCCTCTCTATATTATGTAAAATGATTTATTCTACATGCATCATGGTGTAATATTCTCCTATTACCATTCTTTATATAAGGAGGTGGAATATAATTTATTTCACATGTATTATGAGATGTTATTTTTCCATACCTCTAGCTATGTCATAGAAGTGAAGGAGAACCTTTGGGTAATAATGATGAGATATATTCTGCACATTATTTTTCTTCATGATAAAGCATATGTGGAGGAGCTCAAGTATAAGATTGGAGATTTCCGAAGAATAAAGAAGACCATACATTTTTGTGGTTTTTTCCCCATTTGTGGTTTAACTACATATATTTGGGTATTATTTCCTTTCTCTTGTCTCTTAATTACTATTTGATTATTTGGTGTTTATATGGATAGGAGACTAGACTATGTTAATTTTTCTGATCTCGTACCTAGATAAGAGAATTATTAGTGATTTCCTTAACTAAATATTACTTAACAATTCACTATTTAAATTATAATGTTGAGATATATTAACTAAAAGATAAATAGTGGATGCAAATAACCAAGAGACAATACACATGTGCAAACATAATTTTTGGGTAAATACCTTTGGAAAACCCCCTAAGGGAAAATCAGTATTGAGATAATATTATTATTATAAAATATGGGCTCCCATCCTAGGATAATGGCCCATATGAGGAAAAATACAAAACATCAATACTAGACTATCACATATCAAGATATTCCCTTTGATATTGTTGGATGCTACTTCCTATACCGCTCCTTTATCCCTTCCTAGAACCCTACTCCTGTATCCTTGGATGAAAGTCTTTCTCTAACCAATACAATGCGATCTCAATATCTCATTCTGAGTGTGTGTCCTCATGTTACTTGGGATTCCTTTTATAATCTTGAGATGAACCAAAACCCTATCTCCAACATCTGAGATTATATTTCATTCACTTGAGATCAATGTCTAAGATTCACTTAATTAAATTAAGTCAATAGAGCCTAAAACTTAGACACTTTAATTAATTAATCTCTCAATTAATCTAAAAAGGCATTCACTTTAATACTCACTTAATTAAAGTGTTTTTCCTAAGATTGAGGGGTATTAGTAAGAAAATATGCCTATTAGACACAAAACCATGTGGAAGTTCTTATTCAAAGAGACAAACATAGACTCTTCCTCTTGTCGAGGGAGGTATTTTTGGAAGAGCCAGCTGGAACTAGATGTCCCTATGATCTTGCTACAATATCCTACACATTATTTTGCACCATAACATCCTACCATACCTACTGATATACTTCTTTCTCAAAACTTGAAATATCATCATCAATGGTTATACTCATGAATTCGATATGATTATTTGGAGTATTTATCTCCCATAATGTTCTCCTAGGTTCCTCAACTTTCTCATGAGAATCCCTCAATGTCAGTTCATACCAACTGAGAGTGGGAAGGGTATAATTCCCTCTTCCCATCTGAAGGTTGACTCCCCATACTTGAAGTATGTGACCTTTGCTCACCCTTAAGACCCTCCTATTTTTCATACTCTATCATTGATATTGATCCATGGTCCAATAGCCCCTTGGATCCACCTACATGATTTCCATTCAACCTGTATAAATTTATCATTCTAACCCAATGCTTTCTATTATATCAGGTATAGCTCCCTCTATATGTAAGATTACTTTCCATTTATTGATTGTGATGGAAAAACTATTGTCCTTCAAAACTTATAATGAGAGAAAATTATTCTTCATCTTTGGTATCCAAAATGCCTCCTGATCCTCCAACCAACCTCCTAACTCAAGTTGGAACCAAATATTTTCCACCCCCTTCACTATATACTTGGAATAATCATCAAGATCAACATGCGCCACTAAGTCCTTCTCCGTAGAATGCTGAAAATATCTTGTGCTTCAGTCATGTGATGCAATGCACCACTATCCAAGTACCAAGCACTCCTTTTGTCGATGTTGATGGAGAGACAGGAGACTAGTGAGAAGTAATTCTGAAATTTTTCTCCAAACTCATTCTTTTGCATATTTGTTGATGCTGTTGTTTTCTTCTTCTCTTTCTCACCATTATTATTATTCTCTAGAAACTAAGATGCATAATGGAAATTCTTGTGGAAAATTAAACACTTCATTTTACTCAATTATTTCTTCCTTGGTTGTGAGGATAATCCCTCACTGTTACCCTTGGAACCTTTTTATTTCCTTTTTTGGTTTGATTGACTAGAGCCAGGTTCTCCTCATATTTTTTCTTGCGTGCTTTAGAGTCCTATTGAGTATATTCCTAGATGCAATCATCCCAAAACCTCTGCCAATCTAGAATATTTTCTTGTGCTACAACTCCCTTGACAAATGGATCGCAAGACTTTTGGAAACCATTCAATTCCAAATTCATGAGTTTTGTATCAAGAACCTTCTGCCCAATAGCTGCAAGTTGATCATGAATATGGGTGATTCTCATGATGTAATTGGTAATATTATGAGTCTTGAACATCCAAATATCTCTGAACTTGTTTCTCAAGATCATCTTGTTGTTCATGTTGACACTCTGGATCACTCTCTAGGCTTTGATATCCTTTATTTTCATAAGTGCCCTTCTCTATAATGCCCCAAAGATAATGCTCCTTCAATAACAAGACTACTCTTTCCTTCCATGTTAGGAAGTTAGATGTTGCATCTAACCTGTTTTAAAATATGAGATTAGTTGTTTCCATGAACAAACATTTCCATGTGCTTAATCCATCAAGCAAAAAAATAATATGATAACTTCTTCTAGTTGTACATACCCTTTTTTGGAACCCTATTGTTTACTTCCCTAACTTGTTACTTGTTGCTTGGATATATTGCTCGTTGCTCAATTTTTTTCCTGCTACCCAGACCTACTGCTAGAACCCTATATAGTCTTCCTAAGGCCCCTATGGCTTTAATCCACTCTCTACAGGTTCCCAAGCTTATTTGGGGTCACATGTGTCTCTTTTGCTGCTACCTAGGGTTTGTTTGAGTCTTTCTAAGATTTATGTGGTTTTCCTGACAATCTCAATGGTCTGCTGTTGCCTTGGATGGTTTGTGGCCCTATTGGTAGTTGTACCTTCTAATTGGCTAGGAATTGATAGCCCTGTCGATGACTACTCCCATGATGGCTTGCTATGAGTGTCTTGGAATCTATACCCACAACCTTCACCCTATGCTCTCAATCGTCACCTCTGTCATCTCCTCCACCTCCGCCTCTGCCTTTTCTTCACTCAATCGTGCACTTGCCATGTCTTGCATTAGTGGCCACACAACTCGACAAGTGTCTTCTTTTGCTGCAATTTTCATGATCCCTTGCGGATTGACCTACTAGAAGTTACTACAAGCCCCTTCACTTGTGATTCTCCTATCATCGACTTGTTCAATGACTCATACCTCTTCCCACAGCTCCACGACCCCTCATGCGGCTGCAACACCCATATTGAACTTGAGACCTCTCTGAAAAAACCGACGACTTCTCACTTAGGTGTCTGCTTCAATGCATGCATATGATGTGGTCGTATGACTGTTGTATGGAAGTTGCATGATACTCTTCTCCTTTCAGAAATAACCTACATCTTGAGAAAATAAACCTTTCTAGACTATAGAAAAATACTACTTGTGCATTTGGTCCTTATTCAGAGATCATGGGTTGATGCCTTGTTAATTTTTTTGGTTCATATTAGGAGAATTCCTAGTGATTTATTTAGCTGAAAATTACTTAACAGTTTAATGATAAATTATACAGCCGAGTTCTATTAATTTAAAATAAAAAGCAAACGCAAATAATGAAGAGACCATACACATGTGCATATGAAATTTTTGGGTAAATACCCTTGGAAAAACCCCCAAGGTAAAATTGGTACCGAGATGATATTATTATTATAAAATATGGGCTCCCATATTGGAATAATGATCCATCTAAGGAAAAATATAAAACAATAATAATAGCCTATCACACTTCAAGATCTATCCTTTGATCTTGTTGGCTACTATTTCCTCTACTATAGGCTTGCTCCCTTTCCTAGACCTTTCCGTTGTACCTTTGGATGAAAGTCCTTCTCCAACCAATATAATGAGATCGCATTTTCTTGGTCTTAGTGTGTGTCATCCTCTCACTTAGGTTTCCTTTTATAATATTGAGATGAACCAAAACGCTATCTCCAATGGTTGATATTAGATTTCATTCACTTGATATCAATGACTAAAATTTACTTAATTAACTTAATTCAGTGGTGCCTAAAACTTATTCATTTTACTTAATTAATCTCTCAATTAATTTAAAAAAAATCACTTTAATGATCACATAATTAAAGTGAATTTCTGAAGTTTAAGAGGTATTAGTGATGAATTCCAGTTGTTAGACAAAAAATGATATGAAAGTACATGTATGATGCTACAAACATCAACATACGAGTAGATTATTTCTATTCATTTACACATTAAAAAATATATTGTTGTATGTTTATGCATATTTCTCAATATTCTAACATGGTATCAAAGATGGTTACTATGCTATATCTTCTTCACTAAATTTTGTTAATTTTTTTAGTTGCAAACATCAAGTTCTTCAATTTTTTTGGGGCCCTCCTTGTCTAATAGATTTTCCATAAGATATAGTCATCCTTTGAAGTTTTTCTTTAGATTTGGTATATTTCTACATGTTTGAGAAAAAAAATTTTCCTAAAAAAAACGTAACCCACACCATTTATTTTCAAGTTTTCCTTAATTTTTCCTATGTTTCTTGCAACAAATCTGGTGTCTGTTTGTCTTTAGTTGTGTTTTGTCATAGGTGTCCATCCAGATAGTGACTAAATTCACAAAATTTTAGTTTCAGGTACCCACACACCTTTCCTTCACAAGAAGTGCATTTACACATGTCATGTACACTAGAAAAGCATGTGGTCCTATTACCCACACTCCCTGGCCACTGTGAAAGTGCGTGGGCTCTATTTTTTTTGGGGAAAAATTTGTTGAAACTTGTATTTTTGTTGTTTCTGTTGTGGGTTTGCAGACCAGTCTGTAAGGTGTTAAAATGTTTCATCATTGGTGAGAAACTTCATTTTTATTCACTGTTATCTTCCATTGGAGGAAATTTCATCTCAAAATGGGCCTTTTAAGCCTAATTCAATTTCCATGTCATCATGTGTTATCCAATGAAATTGATTTAAATTTGAAATACCGTATAGGTATTAAACAAATTTTTAATATAAATTTAGGGACAGGTATCATAAAAAAAACTACGTTTTTTGTTTGTATTTTCGACATACCTCCCTATGTTTTTACTCAAATTTCGATCGGGAGAGCTCGTTGGATGCAGAATTAAATTCCGCATCCAATGAGTACCCACTTGTCATACATCATCATCACTTTTTTTAGGTATTTCTTGTTTTTTTGGCAGAAGGGTCCATCAAAAGTATGCTAAGTGGGTACTCATTGGATGCGGAATTTAATTCTACATCCAATGAGCTCTCCCAATCGAAATTTGAGTAAAAACACAGGGAGATATGTCGAAAATACAAACAAAAAAGTAGTTTTTTTTCTTTTCTTCCTACAAAATCAATAAATATTATTTTATTATTTTAACTATTTTTTTATTATTTACCATAGGAGGCCCATTTTGAGTTGAAATTTTCTCTAATGTAATCATTATCTTGTTGTATTTTTTTGCAACAAGGTTTAGTTTCTTGTTTATTGCAATGAATTTAGATGTAGCTTCTATTCCTAAATTAGTTGGTACTAACTATCTTGCTTGGAAGAGAAATATGATTGATGTTTTCAGGAGTAAGAATGTCTGGCACTTAGTTAAAGGCAAACAATTGAAACGAATTGATTCTAAAGACTTAACTATATGGTAAAATCAGTGCGATCAAACAGGATGACTCATGGTAATGATTCAATGTTTGTTATTCTTGTGGAGAAAAAGTTACCTTCCGCCTTTGATTTGGTAATCCAAACTAGGAATAGGGCCATTACAATGTATAAATGTTCTATTCCAAACTCATTTGAATATTTTTGTAAAGGTTTGATACATAAGAAAGATAGATTAATTGCTTATGGTAAATTCATAATGCTAAAGCACTTATCACACATGGTAAAAATAATTGAAATTAATTTTTCAATAAAAAAAACTAAAACACATACTAAGGGTCCAACCCATCACTCTTTTAATGATGCCTCAAATGATGTCCCAAAAAATAAAGTGTTCAATCCTTGTAATTATTGTGGCAAAATACACCACTATGAGAATATTTACTTTAAATAGAGATGTGAATTTTCTAAATCCAAGAATAAATCCTTCGAAGAACAACATGTATCTTTGTGTGCTTATTATGTTCACCCTAGTAAATACTCTTCTTATGTGGAATGGATAATATATTTTGGTGCTTCTAATCATATGATTGACACAACTTATTTATTTCCATCTTATGACACTAAAAGGTACACAACACAAAAAGTTTGAATTAATGTTGGTAAACAACTTTCAGTAGTAGGATCCAATGACATTAAAGTTTCTAATGGTACAGTCGAAGATGTTTTTCATGTTCACAACAACCCCATCAATTTGATTTATATTTATCATGCTTGTCAAAAAGGTTATAAATTTGAAGCCTGGCCAAATAAATATGTCCTAAAATATATCAAATATAACTTCAAAGTTGTTTATTCTGGTCTTGTTGATCACGGTGTTGGTTTATATAAGTTTATTGGTTTTTTATTAATTAAAAACAAACATTTTACTTCATATGTTGCTCACATTGATGAACAAAGTATATAATGACATGAAATATTAAGTCACTTGAATTATGGTAAAATGGAAATGTTATCTAAAATGGTACTTGGCTTACCTACAATTTATTCCATTAAAGGTGCAACTTTGTGAAGATTTTGTACTTAGTAAACATCATAAGAAATATTTGATAAAGGTAAGTCTTGGTGTGCTAAAGAACAACTGAATTAATTCATAGTGATATATATGGTCCTCTTGAATCCCCTTCTTTGTACCGTGTCTTTTATTTTATTTTCTTTATTTTATTGATCATTATAGTAGAGAATCTTGGGTTTGATTTTTGAAACATAAAAGTGAAACTTTTGGTATATTTCAAGAATTTAAACCCTTGGTTGAAAATGAATCCAGTAAAAGTATTAATCCATTAAGAACTGATGACGGGGAAAATTCACTCAAAATGAATTTAATGTATATTTATCTAAACATGATATTCAACATCAAAATATTGTTTCTTATACACCTCAACAAAATAGGGTAGTTGAAAGGAAAAATAGAACTTTGGTTGAAATGGCTAGATGTATGCTTTATTCTAAAGGATTACATAGGATATTTTGGGATGAATCTATTTTTTGTTCTAACCATATCTTGAATAGAGTCCTTACTAAAGCATTTTTGCAGATTACTCCCGAATAAAAATGGAGTTGAAGGAAACCCAATAGTAGTATCTTTAAGATATTTGGAAATGAATGTTGGGCCCATATTCTAGATGAAAAATAGAAAAAGTTAGAGAAAAAGTCTCACTAATGTATTTTCACTAGTTATAATGAGGATTCCAAAGCTTAAAAGCTATTTGATCCTTCTACCAAGGTGTCATGATCCGATGATATGTTCAATTCAATGTAGTCTCTCCTCCACATAAGTATGATGAACTTCAATGTTACCTTGAATTTCCATTCATCTTCTATTGCTCCTATATTAATGACCCCTTCCTTTAGTTATGTTCTTGATAGACCCTAGTTCACCTTCTTCAAGTGATCCACCTGAATTCTCCAAAGATACTAGAGTGGTTCCCACCACTACTCCTCTGAATCCTATTTGGGCCCAAAAAAATCTCGAATCCATAGGTTCTAAGATTGTTATTCCATCTGATACTTGACATCCTACCAAATCTAAATTTTCTCTTATGACTAAAGTTTTGGCCACATATGATTTCTCCACATATGGTCAAGCTAAAGACAGACTTGAATTGAGAAACAATGGTTGCATAGTATTACTCATTAATGTAGAACCAGAATTGGACTCTTGTTTCCCTTCCTTTTGAAAAGAATTTAGATGGTTATAAATGGATTTATAAAAAAAAAACGTTTACAACAGAAGAACATATTGAAAAATATAAGTCCTTGTTAGTAGCAAAAGGCTTTTCTCAACAATAAGATATAAATTATATTGAAACTTTTTCTCCAATTGTTGAAATGAACACAATAAAAACCATACTTTCTCTTGTTGCATCTTACCCATGGAAAATACACCAATAAATGTCAAGAGTGTGTTTTTGAATGGTTATCTTCGTGAATACATTTATATGCAACAATCACTTTATTTTATCACCTTTGAAACTTCAAGTCTTGTTTTCAAATTAAACAAGTCTTTATATGGTCTTAAACATGCACCTAAAGCTTGGTATGAGAAAATTGATACTTATTTTTTGAATAATTATTTCAAAGAGTGTAAATTTGATCCAAATATGTATGTTAAGAACTTTGATAATTATGTCCTCATTGTGGTACTTTATGAGATGATCTAATCCTTATTGGCATCCAACTTACATATATAAAATAATTGAAGAATAATCTTAAGGATCAATTTGAAATGACAAATTTAGGCATGTTGCATTATTTTTTGGGTCTTTATATTTGGCATATGGTTGATGGTATATTCCTTTCTTGGCCTAAGTATGCTACATATTTACTTTCTTGATTTCATATGAGTGATTGTAATCCTTCACCAACATCATTTCAATGCGGTGTAAAGTTAATAGTTGATTGCGATACTCTTCTTCTTGATGCCTCTTTGTATTTCAATTTGTGGGGAGTTTGATATATTTGCACAAAGAAGGAATGATATTCCTTTTGCAGTAATCATGGTCTTGAGGTTTATGCAAAATCCTCATGAAATCCATTGGAAAGTAGAAAAGATAATTCTTAGATATTTAGAAGGGACATTACATTATGGTGTTTTCAATTCTAGTAGCGCTATAATTTCACTTCTTAGTTATACAAATTATGATTGGGCAGATGATAATTCAAATAGAAGGTATACTACAACATACATTTTTTAGATTGGTTTAGGTATGATTTCATGGCCTAGTAATACGTTGAGAACTCTTTCTCTTTCTTATTGTGAAGCTGAGCACACAGAAACTGAGGAAGCAACTAAAGAAGCAATGTGGATTCAAAATGTTCTTACAAATATTGGACTGGTTCAAAATTCTCTTACTAAGTTAAGATATGAGAATCAGATGCAATTAAACCTGTATACAATCCAATGTATCACTCCAAGATCAAACAAATAGGCCTTGATACCCATTACATTTGATACCTTGTTGCAGATTTTGTTATTTGTTTGGAGTATTGTATCACATAACAACAAACCCTAGATATCTTTACCAAATCCATGATAGAAGTGAAGTTTATGTATCTTCGAAGTTTGTTCAGAATGTGGGAAGTTGTCATTAAGGGCGAATTAATGTAATGTCGTTTTCCTCCATATTCTTTTCTTCTCCCTAGTCATCATTAAGGGAGAATGTTGGAAGGTGTAATGTTAATATTACAAGTGTAATGATGTCCGGTGTGATGTCGTAAGATGTTATGATGTCTTATATATAAAATGAAGGAATAATTCTCTCTATCTTATGTAAACATAGTTATACCAAATGTATCTTGAGTGATATTCTCCTATTACCATTATTTATATAACGAGTTAGAAAATCATTTATCTTACATTTATTATGGGATGTTATTCTTCCATGCCTATAGATATATACTAGATGTGAAGGATACTTTATTGAGGGAAAAATAGCCACAAGGGTGAGCCCTCTTGGAATTCCCTTGAGGTTGTAGTTAAAATATATAATATTGTAAATTGAGAACTAGTATTCCATGTGTAAAATTAGAAAGACCACAGGATCATTAGGATGGATTGAAACTCATAGTGAAAGAAGAATGAATGAGGAAGAATTTAAATTCAATAATTTCCAAACAATCATGGTGAAATTATTCATACAAGAGGAAAGAACTTGACAGCATGACCATATCTGAATAATCATTAAACTGTATGAAATACATCCATGATATAATAGAGATAATTTGAATCCTCTATGAGTGATTTGAATCCCATGACTTGGATGGACTCTAGACATCACTAACTGTGAAAAAATAATTGCTGAAGGCTCATTGGTGTAACTATGGACAACTGGAACATCTCACAATTAGTTAACTGACCAAGGTAGGTGAGAAAAGGTTCCTAAATCCTTAAATCATGTAAAAGTGGTGTTAGGACAACTGAAGGTGAACTAAATGTGTCCTATCAGAGCATAAATCAACACATACTAGGGTGAAATGATGGTGGGACTCCCATGATTCAGTGTGAGCTTCTAAAATCTAGGGATTGGTATATGGAGCTCTTAAACTCATGCATAAGCGAACATCAAGTTGTAGGTGGGACCCAGATAACTTCTCCATGGAACTAATGAAGTGGAAACATATTCCTAAGGTAGGAAAATGACATTTATACTATGGTGGAAAAGGGATGATTACAATAATAATAACACCCCCCCCACCCGCCCCCCTTAATAAAAAATTGGACAACCTAGGCTCTGGAAACTAAGACCAAAGGTCACCCATACAATCTAATGCAAAAAATTAACTGCTTAATAAACCAAGGAAATGGGTAAAACCTCTTGGAAACACCCCCCCCCCCCCAAAAAAAAAAAAAATGAACAGTAGGGAACTGGACTAAGCTTTCACACCAAGAGACAAATTTCTTCTAAGTAAAAAACATTTTAAAAAATTTATGCAGCCTACACCTCTGTAGACCAATAATGCAGTGTGGTGGTCCTTGTGTGCATTAGTTCCATGATACAGTGCATGTGAACCTCCTTCTTCCAATATGATTCCATATAAGAAAGAAGATGTTGTTGCTTTGTAATCAGACTTGTACCTTTTGAACCTGTGTGACAGTATGGAAGAGTTCAACTTGAGATGCCATGCCCTAGGTTCTTACATGAGCCCATAGAAAGGTTTCCCCAGCTTGCATACTAAGGAAGAATCATCATTTTACCCATTAGGTTGTTCCATGTAGATTTATTCTTCCAATTTACCATGTAGAAAGGAACTTTTGTCTCTTCTCTTTGGAGGAAGAGAGACATGATACAATGTCTCATTTTCTACACTAACTCATATTCCTTATCCATGGTTTCTTACCTTGGTGGATCATGGAAATCCACTTTGTAGAACTGTTGATCAGACCCCACCATCATGTAGCACATATATGGTATTTTATAGAAACTCTTTGCGAGAAGTGGATCTGTATGACATAGCGCAAGGTTCTCATCTTGAAACTGAGATCTAGTTCTCCTTTTGTTAGATGAATCTCCAACCATGTTCCCAGTATCCTCAATGACTTTATAAGTCCATTTAGATCTAGGATTGGGAGTAGGGACTAGATTTGGATATGGATATGTTTGAACTTCATCCTCAATATCAAGATCTGATTCAACTTGGTCCTCATCTTTGAATCTTGAATTTGAATCATCACAAGAAACATTATCATGCACAAATGGTTTAGGTAGAAAATATTTTCCTTCCCTTTTAACTGGTTGAAGATCTTGCAATGGATCTAAGTATTGGAAAAAAGTGTGAGATCTCATATTCCTTGGAGGCATGGTTGAAAACACCTTTAGCTATCAAATTCCCAGTAGATATATCTGAGATATCAACTATGTCAGGTTAAAAAACAACTCTCTTTGGAGAACTAGTATGTGTCATTTGGTAAACATATAACAAATTTGTTGCTAAACAAGGTACATACAAAACATTTTTGAACACTCCATGTTCTAATTGTATTGTACCATTCCCTTCAACTTGGATTTGAGTATCATATTCCATGTGAATACTTGGACCATCAGTGATATTTAATGAAGAAAATGATTCTTTGTAGGCAACCATGTGGTTGGAGGCTCTTGAATCAATGAGGAAGTGCATGGAATATCTGATGATCATTGGTCTTGCTTTCATGATTAGTCTTCCTTACTCCTTCTGGGAGGGAAATATTGTGTTGTTAAAGAAGTCTATCCATTTTATCTATAGTTTTATTCATACATTATTTCTTTGAATGGTTTAATTTCTTACAATAAGAACACCTGGTGTTAATATTATTTAATCCTCCCTTTACCCAACATAGTCTATTTGATCATTTTTCCTAGCTTAGGTCATTATCACTTTACTAGAGTTTTGGTGTCATTGGTGCCATTGGTGTCATTGGCGCCAATTCCTACATTTTAGGAACCCTCTCTAAGTGCCAATCATGATAAGTTAAGCTCCAATTTCCACTAGTAAGTTCACTACCAGTCATCCTAGTGCCAATATGCTTGTTTCAAGGGAGTGTGGGTGCCTTTTCTCACCTACCTTCATTAGTTAACTACTTGTGAATTGAATTAGTTATCCAGAGTTAAAATAGTGATCTTCAACTATGATTTTTCCCACACTGAGTTAGTAGATCAGTCAGTTTGAGTTGGTGAATTCAAATCCTATCCATTGTACTCGAATTATCCTTATTGTATGACTATTGTATTACTGACATGTTAGTAAAGATTGATGTAATGATATTCTGTCCAATTCTTGTCTGATTTGTGTGAAATTTCTATCATGAATCCATTGTTCAGTTTACATTGATTTGTCAATTCCACTGCATCCTTCTATTCAGATGGATTTCATTCTAGCTTGTAGATCTATGGTTCATGAAATTTAACATGGTATCAGAGCCTATGTTCAGGACAACAACAAACCTCACAAACCTCCATGCTTGCACTAGAAGTAGTTGATTTTCCACATAATTTATGGAATCATTGCATTGTTCTCTCTGTATTTTGTCAAGAGAAGGCTATCCAGGTGTGTTGGACTCATAAAAAGTGCTCATGTCGAGGTGGAGAGGTTTGAACTGACAATGTTTGTGAATTGAAGCGTTTTGCATTTTTTTTTGTAGGTACATTCATATTTTCTTGAAAATTTGCTGATCATTATACCAGTGAAATGGAGAATTCAGCTGCTCTCACCCCCAGAATCCTTACACCCTTCAATCACATTGATTGGAGGGCATATATGCAGTTTTAATTGAGAAATAAAGGCTTGTATAGGATGATAATGGGCAGAGAAGTTGAATCCCAACAATATATTGAGAAATCTAATTTTTTGAATAAGCTAGATGAAGCCTTCGACTTCATGTGCATCCACATCTCCAAAGATATGTTGTTCCACCTTGAGGGAATCAAAACTCCAAAGGAATTATGGGACAAGATGAAATCCTTGTTTGGAAAACAAGATGAGCTAAGGGGCCATATCCTAGAGAATGAACCGATTACACTCCATCCCTACAATTTCAAGACAATTCAACAATTCTTTTCGAAATACAAAGCCCTAGTCTTGCAATGCAAGCAATGTGGGATTTAGAAGAAGGATAAGCAACTTGTGTTCTCAATTCTGAGCAGTCTTAGCTCAAAGTTTTCAGTTTTTGTATCTACTTTCCACTCAGGAAGGCTATCCATCCCATATTGGAAAATTCCATCTCTAGATGCATTTGCAAAATCATTAATCCAAGAACAAGATGAATTGATTCAGATGGGAGTGCTCAAAGCCTCAAAGAATTAGTCCCTCTTACTTGGAGACTCTGGGAATGCGTAAGAAAAAGGGAAGCAAAGAGGGAAAGAGAACAAGAATACTGATTCGAAGCCCAAGGAGAATCATAATCCTTATGATAAAGCCTTTGTTTCCAAGAAGAATGAGAACAAAAAGTTTGAAAAAGCTAAATGTTCTTACTACATGAGAGGATTTCATCAAGAAAACTAGTGTATGAAGAAGACCATTGACCAATTGTCTAATATCCTTGAACATAACAACATTTCCCTTCCTCAAGTCATAAAAAATTATGAAGCTGGAAACAATATTGAAGGACATGAGAGGTGTCATGCTTTGAAATCAGGATTCACTCAATCAAAGGCCTATTTGATTGATTCAAGACCATCCAACCACATGGTTTCTTCCAAATAATTCTTCACTTCTATGGATCGCTTTGGAGGACCAAGCATCCATATGTGATATAATTCTCAAATCCCAGCTAAAGGAAAGGGTTTCATCAAATTAAAACATGGAGTGTTCAAATATGTACTCTACATGCCCTCTTTAGCTATAAATTTGTTATCTGTATACCAGATGGCACATACCGGCCCACCAAAGCGAGTAGTATTTGGTACCGACTTAGTGGAGATATCAGATATATCAACTGGGAATATTATAGTGAAGGGTGTTGCAAACCATGCCTCCAAGGTATTTGCATTCTCACACTTTCTTCCATTCTCAGATCCAGTGCAATCTCAACAACCATTCGAAAGGGAAGGTATAAACTATCTTTCATTTCCATTTGCAGATAATGATATATTGTTCAATGTTTCAGATTTAGAAGATGAGGAACACTATCAACATGATTTTGATATTGTGATTGAACCTTGAGAGGATATAGATCCAGATCCAACACCTATACCAAATCATAGGCTTTAATGGGCCCAAAAGCTCGTTGAAGCAACTGGGAATGTTGTTGGGGGTCCAAATGCTAGAAGAAGAATGAGGTCCCAGTATCAGAATGAACATGTTGCACTCTCCCATACATATCCAATTCTCCTAGAGAGGTGTTTCATGATGATGGGATCATATCCTCAATCATTCAAAGAGGATTTCCATGATCCAAGATGGAAAGCAGCTATGGATGAGGAATTTGGTTTGCTACAGGACAACCAAACCTGGGAGCTTGTCACCTTGCCACCTGGGAGGAAGTTAGTTCAATGCAAATGGGTATACAAGACCAAGCTAGCATCTGGTGGAACCAAAACTAAGTACAAGGATGGGTTGGTGGAAAAATGCAGATACTCACAAATCCATGGGATAGACTACAATGAGACATTCGCTACAATAGAAAGAATGGACTCCATTAGAATAGTCTTGGAAGTTGCAGGTTCAAAGAGGTGGGAGATACATCACATGGATGTGAAGAGTGTATTCCTCCATGGTGACCTGAAAGAGAAGATCTATATGAGATACCCTGAGGGGTACATTGAAGATTTATCCTTAGTCTGCAAACTGAGGAAATATATATAGTGGCTCAAACAAGACCCAAGGGCATGGTATTCCAAGATGGATTCCTTTCTCATGTCACTGAAATTTGAGAGATGCAAATCTGACTGTAGTGTCTACATGTAGTAGAAGTGGGGCTCATTATTGTTGATTGTCCTATATATGGATGACTTGCTCATTACTAGAAACTATGTTGCTGGATTGAGAAGCATCAAGTCATCTTTGAGTGAAGCATTCTCTATGATAGATCTAGGACTATTGAAAAAGTTCATTGGTCTCGAAGTAAGTCAAAATAATTCCAGAATCATGATTTCACAATCTAGATATTCATCATATTTGTTTAAAATATTCCACATGGAAGATTGTAAAGAAACACCTTTTCCCTTCCTATTTGGCATCAGGCTAGAAGAAGGTGGTCACTACACCATTGGTTGAAAACACTCTCTACATACAAATCATTGGGAGCCTACTACACCTCACACATTTGAGGCCATATATATCCTATGTTGTGAGTGTTGCTGCCAGATACATGCAGGAGCCACAAGAGCTGCACTGGAAGGAAACAAAGTGCATCTTGCATTATGTGCAGGTTACTAGAGACTATGGGATCCATTATTTAGTTGATCCATAGTTAGATCTCATTGGTTACATTGATTTCGACTGGGTTGGAGATCGAAATGATAGGAAATCTACTTCAAGTTTTGAGTTTATGCTGGGATCTGGGCCAATCTGTTGGTCTACAAAGAAGCAATCAGATCTTGCACTTTCTTCAACAAAAGTATAGTATAGGGGGGATATGAATGGAGCTATTTAGGCAATTTGTCTTCATGTCATTTTGACAGAGTTTGGGATTCACACTTTCCCTTTAGTAGGAATCTATTGTGACAACCAGAGTACCATCAAGATATCCAATGATCTAGTTCAAAAGTAGCAGACAAAGCATATTGAAGTACACATGCATTACATTAGGGAACCAGTGCATGAAAATACTATCACATTGCATTATCGCCCTGCATAGGAGAAATTGCAGAAATTTTTACGAAGTCCTTCATTGAAAAGAGATTTGTTTACCTCATACCTCTTTTTGGTGTAAAGGCTTGACTCTTTGTTCTTGATTTCCTGCTTATTTTGAGGGGAGGTTTCCCATGAGGTTTTCCCCATTTCCTTATTTATTAAGCAATATTTTTATTTCATTTCGATTGTATGAGTGAATTCTGGCCTAGATTCAAAGGCCCAAGTTGTCCAAAGTTAGGATTATTTAATCCTCCCTTTACCCAACATAGCCTATTTGATCATTTTTCCTAGCGTAGGAGGTCATTATCACTTTACTAGAGTTTTAGTGCCACCATGAATCTTGGTGCCATAGGTTCCATTTGTGTCATTGATGTCAGTGGTTCCATTGGTAGCATTGGTGCCAATTCCTACATTTTAGGAACCCTCTCTGAGTGCCACCTTTAGTTGACTAAGGTACGCATTCAGTCATGATCATTTAATCTCCAATTTCCATGAGTCAGTTCACTAACAGTCATCCTAGTGCTAGTTTCCTTGAGTCAAGGGAGTGTGGGAGCCTTTTCTCACCTACCTTCATCAGTTAACTACTTGTGAATTGAATTAGTTATCCATAGCTAAACTAGTGAGCTCCATGTGTGATTTTTCCCACAATCAGTTAGGAGATCAGTCAATTTGAGTTGGTGAACTCGAATCCTATCCATTGTATTTAGATTCTCCTTATTGTATGACTATTGTGTTAGTAACATGTTATTGAATATTGATGTCATGATATTATTTCCAATTCTTGTCCAATTTGTGTGAAATTTCTGTCTTGAATCCATTGCTCTGTTTACATTGATTTGTCAATTTCACTGAATCCTTCTATTCAGATAGTTTTTATTATAGCTTTTATATCTATTGTTGGTGAAATTTAACACTTGGCCTTTTCAAACCTCTTTTGTGTTGAAGGAGTGTAAATGTGAAAGATATTCTATTTTGTATTATTATTGTTATTACCTCTTTAGAGATGTTGTTCCTCTGATTAGGGATGGAATTGGTGTAATTGGTCATGTAAAGTCTTGAGGTAAAACCTTCGTTGTAATTCGGGTCAGTAGTACCCACAAAAGTATTATTAAAATGTATTTTTTAAGTCTTCTAAGGAGAATTCGGCCTTGTTTGGTTATTAGGCTTCTCCATTGATCAATATAAATAGGGGATTTTCCTCACTCATTTGGACAAAGACAGAACTTAAGCAATTGCGTTAAATAGAGAAGAAACAATCCATCTAGAGGAGAGGAAGCAGTCTAGTCTTTTTCTTTGGATCTTACACTGTACTTAGGTGAAGTCTATATAGAGGAATTTTTGCTGGGTTTTCTTCCTCACATTGGTTTCGCGGGATAAATATTTGAGTTCTCTTTTGTTATACTGTGTATGTTATTCTTTTAGTGATCCTTTTTTCTATTTGATTAGAAAACTTAATATGGTATCATATCCAACCTGAAAGAAGACATTGTGTAGCAACTCAACTTGCAATCCAACAAGCTTGGGTTCACTATTCCAAAGACGTCCCTCCACAAATCAATTGGAAAGAAGGTCCATTCAACTCTCCCTAGAAGGGAACATCTTTTTGTCAAAGTAGTTTTTCATTATGAGGATTTTCATTTTTTGACCTATCACTACTGCTAGGAGAAACTAGGGCATCATATTTTTCAAGGTTCCATCATCAAATTTCAGAAAAGCAAGATACAATTTAGCTCGCCTTAGGGAGGCACATTTTTTCTTCCTATAAGATATATAAGTGATCATAGCTGGAAAATTAGGATTTTCTAGTTAACCCCTAGGTCATCTTGAAGTTGGTTTCATAAAAAGTCCTCAAACTGGTAAGTACTATCTCATATGTTTCCATTTGAGGTTCGAATTCATTAAAAGATGAAAAATAGTACCAAGCTAGATGAAAAGATTGAGGGAGAAAATATTTTAAGAGCATTGAAGTATAGAATTGTGATGATCCTTAAAGAGCATGACCTAGATGGATACATCAAAGAAGAGGTCAAGGAACCAGAGGGAGAAGAGGAAAAATCCCCAAAAAATAAGGATATGATCAAATTCAAGAGGATCATATCCAACTCTATTAAGGATCACTTGATCTCCCAAGTGTCCTCAAATAATACTCCAAAGGAAGTGTTTGATGCACTAACCAATATGTTTGAAGGGAAAAACATCAACAGGAGAATGACCTTGAGAAACCAACTCAAGGGTGTGAATATGAAAAAGGAAGAAACCATGTAGTCATACTTCTCTAGAGTATCTAAAATCAAAGAACAATTAGAAGCCATTGGTGACATGGTAGAAGAAGTTTAAGTTGTGATGACCACTCTAAATGGTCTTCCAAGAGAATGGGATTCCTTCATCAAAGGAATATGTGCTAGAAGAAAGCTAACCAAATTCAACATGATATGGGACGAATGTGTACAATAAGAAGGAAGGTTAGTAAATAGAGAAGAGAATTTAAATGAAGATGAAGATCAAGCTCTAGTTGTGCATACAAATAATGGAATAAATAAAAGGAAGGATCGAGGATATCCAACAAGTAGATCAAGAGAACCCAAGAAAGTTAAGAAGTTTAAGAAGGATTACTCATCCTATGAATGTTATACATGTCATAAGTTAGGACATATCTCTAGACATTGTCCACTTAACAAAAACAAGTTCGAAAAGAAGAACAAAAGGTTCCATTCCCATGCATCCGAATAAAATGAGTCAGATGAAGAGAGGACCGGAGAGAATGAAGAATATAATGAATATTATGTCTCGGTATCAAACCTCACAGGATCAATCTCTCATGGAAGTGATACTTGGCTCATAGATAGTGGTGCCTCCAAACATATGACAGGTCACAAAGACTCTCTCTAATGCCTCATACAGAAAGATTATCCACACAAAGTACAGCTTGGAGATTACTATCAATATCATATCAAAGGAATGGGAGAAGCTTCTTACAAGATGAAATCCGATTAGTCCATGAAAATGAAAGAATTCTTATATGTTCTAGGTCTAAAGAAGAATCTTCTTTCTATATCAGCTCTAGACAAGACAAGATTCAAAGTTGTCTTTGTAGATGGTGAAGTTTTTATGTGACCAAAAGGAAAAAATATAGATGATGGAGTTGTAATGGATATTGAAGGAGGGCTCTACAATCTAAAAGGGAATACATACTCAGGTATGACATAGAATACTTGCTCAGGTAAAATACAAAGCATTACCAATTGTGAGCAAGGTAGTAACAGGTCTACCAGAAATCCAAATCAATAATGAAGGGGTACGCAAAGGATTTGTTCAAGGGAAAAACACCAAGAATCCATTTCCAAGCAATAATAGTAAAGAAAATGGGATCCTAGAGATTGTATACTCATATGTGCACAGACCAATGTCAACTACTTCCTTAAACAGGTATGTCTATTATGTTTCTTTTATTGATGACTACTCATGTAATACTTGGATATATTTCTTGAAAAGGAAAGATGAAGTATTTGAAAACTTCAAAGAGTTCAAATCTCTAGTGGAGAATCTCTCTGAAAAGAACATTAATATATTAAGATCAGATAAAGGAGGAAAATTCATGTCAAATGAATTCAAGTACTTATGCAAAGAAGCTGGGATTAAGAAGGATCTTAATACACCCTATAATCATCAACAAAATAGAGTAGAAAAAAGGAAGAATAGATCTATCATGGAAGAAGTCAAATCCATGGTTCATGATCAAGATCTATCCATGTATTTATGGGATGAAGCAACTAAGACCACAGTCTATGTTTAGAACAAATTATCCCACAGTGCGCTGGAAACAAAACTCTAGAAGAAATGTTTACTGGTGAGAAGCCTGAAGTTAGTCACCTGAAGATATTTGGCTGTCCTGTTTACCTACATGTTCCCAAAGAGAAAATATCAAAGTTGTACCCCTCAGGAAAGAAGGGAATAATTGTTGGATGTTGTGATCAGTCAAAAGCATACAAAATCCATATTCCAGGTTTTTGTAAAATTGAGGTGAGCATAGATGTCACATTTGATGAAGATGCAACCTTCAACAAATCCAAAAATACCCATGCAAATGAAGAAGAATAGGAAACTACCAGAGTATTAGAGATCAGTAAAGCACTACTTAGAGATGAAGAATATCCTATACTAGAATATCAGGACATGGTAGAACCAAAAGAACCTATAGAGACACCTCATGAAACAATCTAAAAAAGGAAAAGACCAGCTTGGGCTCGTTATATAATTCAAGAATAAGAAAGATATGGTGCACCAGAAGGAAGCAAGAGACTAAGACTCCACCCCAACTACGTAGCATTAATGTGTAACCTTGTTGACGAGGAACCTACATGTTTTGGAGAAGCATCAAAGAAGAATAAATGGATGGATGCCATGGTTGAAGAATATCGATTTATCTTAAATTATGATGTTTGGGAAGTGGTGCCAAGACCAAAGGATTAATTAATGGTCTCTTCCAAATGGATTTTTAAAACAAAACATTTAGTTGATGGTAGTATTGAATAGTTCAAAGAAATATTTGTCCCATGAGGATTCTCTCAGAAAGAAGGGATTGATTATGAAGAAAATTTTGCACCAGTAGCTAGATATACCTCAATCAGAACCCTTCTTACTTTGGCTTCCAAGATGAGATGGAAATTACATCAAATGGATGTAAATACAACCTTTCTAAATGGTGTCATATAAGAGGAAGTGTATATTGAACAACCTTCAGGTCTTGAGACACATGACAAGAAAGCACATGTGTGTCGACTAAAGAGATAATTATATGGATTAAAGCAAGCACCCAAAGCATGATACAGAAGAATTTATGACTTCCTATTGAGCCTAGGATTCACCAAAAGTAAAGAATATTCCAACCTTTACTATAAGTTTGAATATGACGGGATTGTGATATTACTATTATATGTAGATTATCTATTTTTGAAAGGAAAGGAGAAGCTCATCAGTGAATGTAAGAAGAATCTTGCGACATAATTTGAAATGAAAGATCTTGGCATGATGCATTACTTCCTAGGTCTTGAAGTATGGCAGTTCCTAGATGAAATCTTCCTAAAACAAGGAAAATATGTAGTTGCGATCCTAAAGATATTTGGGATGTTGAATTGTAAGGAAATGAACACTCTGATGGTGACAAACCTAAAGCTCCTAAATGATGACTCTTTAGGAAGAATAGATGTCACACTATATAAACATATTATCGACTCATTGATGTATTTGACAAATACAAGGACAAATATATGTTTTGACGTGAACAAATTAAGTCAGTATATGGTAGAACCAAGGAATGGTTACCTAGTTGCAGCAAAACATGTGATGAGGTACCTAAAGGTACATTGGATTGTGGCCTCACATATGCATCTAATAGTGAGTTTAGATTATGTGGCTACACTAATTTAGATTAGGAAGGAAGTGATGAAGACAAGAATATCACTTCAGGATGTTGTTTCAATTTGGGATCAGGTATGATCTCATGGCCTAGTATAAAACAATATAGTGTTGCACTCAGTACATCAAAATTTGAATACATTGTAGCATGTTCAGCCTGTAGTGAAGCAATATGGATTCACAAATTATTGATAGGATTGTTTGATACCAAAATGGATGCAATTGATATTTATTGTGACAACCATAGTTGTATAAAGTTAGTAGAGAACTCGATGTTCCATGATAAGTCAAAGCACATAAAGATAAAGAATCATTACATTCAAGATATGGTGCACATGAGAGACATAAAGATCCAGTATTTTCCCATAGAGGAACAAGTTGTAGATATGTTAACTAAGCCTCTATCTCATGTGAATTTTGAATATTTTAGATACAATATTGATGTAGTCTGACAGTACCTCCCTGGTAAGAGGGAGTGATGGTATGCAAGTACAGAGTTTTCCTTGATGAAGTTATGGATTTGCAAAAAGAAAAGGATGAGCCCCAGTGATATGATCACTGTATAGAGAGCTTGGTCATATCTTCATGGGTAGATCCCAATATGGTTGGTGACATCACCGAGGCTGGATCCCAGTATGACTGGTCGTATCACTAAGGGTAGATCCCATCATGGTTGGTGGCATCCTCACAAGGAAGATCCCAGGAAGGTTGGTCGTATCTTCAAAGAGGAAGATCCCAACGAGATGTGGTCCTACATTCATTTGTAGACATTGTGGTATGGAATTCATTTGAAGATGTTGTGGTATAGAATTCATTTGTAGACATTGTGGTATGAAATTCATTTGTAGACGTTGTGGTTTGGCATTCATTTGCAGACGTTGTGGTCCGACATTCATTTGCGGGTGTTGTGGTCTGGAATTCATTTTTAGATGTTGTGGTTTGGCATTCATTTGCAGACATTGTGGTACGACATTCATTTGTGGACATTGTGGTTTGGAATTCATTTGAAAACGTTGTGGTCCATCATTCATTTGCAGACGTTGTGGTATGGCATTCATTTGAAGACATTGTGGTCCGGAATTCATTTTTGGACTTTATGGTCTGGCATTCATTTGCATACGTTGTGGTCGGGCATTCATTTGCAGTTTCGACATTCATTTGTGGATTTTATGGCATGGCATTCATTTGTAGATGTTGTGTTCCTACATTCATTTGTGGATGATCATCATCTTTTGATGTTGTGGGTGATTTAACATTAAGTTGCGATTTTGTGTTTATTGCAGGTGATGTGATGAGATGTTATGCTTGTGATGATGTGACAATATGTAATGTTCATGACGATACAATGAAATGCGATGTGATGCTTATGATGATGCGACGAGATGCGATGCTTGTTATGATGTCGAGATACAATGTCACTTGTACGAATGTGTTCATGACGTGATGATCGAGATGTGATGCTCCATGATGGAGATATTCCACGGATAATGATAATGTTGATAGAGTTGTGAAAACTTACTATGACGTATAAAATTACTAGTCAGTTGTACATGTGTATTGTTCTGTTATAGAATACCTTCCTTGTTAAGAGGGAGTGTTAAAAAAGTGTAACTCTTGAAGATATTCTATTTTGTATTATTATTGTTAATACCTCTTTGGAGATGTTGTTCCTCCAATAAGGGATGTCATTGATGTAATTAGTCATGTAAATTCTTGAGGTAAAACCTCTATTGTAAGTCGAGTCAACAGTACCCACAAAAGTATTTTTAAAATGTATTTTTTGAGACTCTCAAGGAGAAGTAGAACATGTTGGTTTATTAGGATTTGACATTGATCAGTATAAATGACATGTCCTCGACCCTCCGACCGGCGAAGAGGATGCTACCAAACCATCGAACTGCCGAGCAACTAGCCCCATGAAGATGAACATGCTTATAATGCTGAAATAAAATGATTAAAATAGAAGACATGCAAGGATTCATAATTAATCAACATACAGTGGAAGCAAACATACATTCAAGCATCAACATGTTCACCATGATTCATTAAACAGTAAATGTAATTGCAGAGATGAATTAGTCAAGAATGTTTATCTTGTGTAGAATTCATCCCGCAACCAGCTACGTCACTGCAACAATCCACCCAACCATAGGCCAGCATGCTCATCAATCTCTCAGCAACACTGCCACCCCTGAGCTGGGAATGATCCCCAAGGAATAAGGGACTAAGCAGGTTTACACATAGCCAAGGATACACAAAACAACCAATTCAACACAGTTGGGTTTATCAGGCTGTTAAGGAGCTAGGAAAGGATGAATGATAAGCTGGTGAGCTCAACGAAGAGCTAAGGATGCCTACACCCAAGCTAGCCTGTCTTCTAAGACACCCACACACACCCAACACCAGGAATCAGTCCCTTCTCTGTTTCAAAATCCCTTAGGCCCTGACTTCCCTTTCCAATGCTATTTCGGGGTTGTGGAGAAGAAATCCAACCATCTAACTTTGTTTGTGTATCTCCTAAAGACCAAGTTTCTCAAGCATACCCAGTTTTCAATCCCACTCCACATAGTCCGAAGACCAAACACGGCATACCTGCAATAAAACCAAGCGATTCTTAGCCTTGCGAGGAACCAAAAGAAAACAAGGTGATGACCCAAAATGGTGGACGCAGCTCAAGCCAAGCAAGGAAATTTAGAGTTGTTCTTGGCCCTAGCATGGCCAAAACAACTCACCAGCAACCCAAAATATAATTGCACACATAGGAACCCAAAACCAAGGGAAGAACAACAGCCCCAATCTCACAATGAAACAACGGTAGCATTACACAGTCCACAAATGGGAGAGAATCCAGACTCCCAATATTAACAAAAAAAAACATAAACATAGACCACAATCAGTAAGGAGAACAAGCACACGCATACACACTGCATAGAACGTGAAGACTCATTCACAGGAGCTCATGGGTGACAGAACATGGCTTCCCCAAATCACTGTGTGATTCCAAAACAAAGGTGAACCTTGTGCATGAGGAGAAACCCTGTGCGTCATTGCGTGAGGATAGCAATGAAGATCTCCAACCTGTGCGTGGAGATATGGGTAAGGACAAAGGAATGACCCTAAATCAGGAGCATGGAGCCATGGAGATAATGGGAATGTCACCCCTCTGCCCTCGTGATGTGAAGCTGAAGAGTTTGCTGGTGGAGTGGGCACGTGGGCAAGGACTGGCAGTCCTACCACACCCACCACTACCCAGCAATAACTACCCCAACTAACATCAGGTGTTTAATGTGGTAGTTGGATGATGAGACAAGGAGAGGTGAGTAAGACAAAAAGGGTGGGTGACAACCAAGTGGGTTCAACAGCTGACACATGGCTTTCCCCCCCATAGGCTCAAAGCTCAATAATTCCCCCCCCTTATCCTTAGGAAGATCATGCCCTTTTCATTAACGTTGCACCTTCATAGCTGGTTGTAGGTTCATTTTAATTAATGTGCATATTTACATGATGCCAAAACTATAATGTGTCGGATAGCACGATATACCATCGGCAACGATTCCAATCGCCGAAACATAACAAAATCAAATTGATGGTGGGGATTTTGCCTTTATCTCCACACCACGATTAATTACAATATATACATCATGTATATTTTAATGCAAATGGGGTTAAAACCAGGACATTACAATCCCCTCCCCCTTGGAATAACACCATCCTCGGTGTTCCAATACATACGAATACATATGCAATTTGCACACCCAAAATTTCAAAATTTTGCAGATCTTTCCCACGTTCAATTATTTACTTGAACTTTCAGGACCAAGCCCCTCAGATTCCATGAACTTCTCTTGCTGGTTCTTAGCTTTCAGCTCATCCCCAATTCTAGGAACTTTACGGCTGCTACCCCCTTAATGTTCCCTCGCTGGGCAGTCCCGGCGGTAATGATGTCCTCCGCATTTCCAACATTTTGTTGGATGCTTCATCTTTACCTGCTCAATTTCCTTGGAGTCTTCATGCCTGGAACGCTTCTTAATGGACCGATTGGACGAATGCCCCATCATTGATCCACTTTTCTTTCCTTTACGGATTGCTCCCAGAAGGCTCTTCACCTCCTTTTGCAAACAAATAGAGTCTTGCAAAATCTGGTGGTTCATCTCATTCTACCTTTTCTGTATCTTGAGCATCTATCCAAGATTTTCTTGGGTCTTGGCAATTGTTTGAAGGATATTTCCAGCCAAATCCAACAACTTTTAGACTGCTACCATGATCAATGTGCACACTGGATTTCACTTTTCTCACCTGTGAAATGCATCATTGAAATTCTGTTAGACCAAGCATAACATAGGCATTAAAATCAGTCAATGAATTTCCCAATTGGCATGAAAGTCCAAGTCTTATCAAGGGACTTTCATACTTTTCATGCCTTCCCAACAGGAACATGAGCTCATTCATGTCCATTCTTGGGCAGGGAATTAACTATTCCAGCATTCACAATTTATTTTAAGCAAATAAACACATTCTATTTTCAATCATACATGCATTCAACAAACTTCTGTTTTCGCAATGCATAAGCATATATATATACATATCAAAAAAGGAAAGAGAAAGCAACAAGAGTTTTTTTCCCCTCTTTGTCTTGTTCCATTCTGGAACCCACACCACCACTGTGGTTTTCATGCTTTCAGCCTCTTTCACTTCACCATGAATGTTGGGGCAACCCTTCTTGGCCATGACACTTAGTGTCTCCACTCTATTCCAGCCCTCTCAACCATGGAGTCTCTCCACATGGTTTGTCTACAACTCTTTGGCTGCTAGGACCTTCATAGTCCCACTAGCACCTTTTTCATAATTTCTCGTCTTGAGCTCTTTAGGATAGTCACATGTCCACATGCACCCCTAGGATGCCTTCATGGTCCTCACTCCCAGCGATACCTATATTCAAACATTGAATAGATTCATATGTTTAGTTTATCCTCATCGGTTTTTATCTCTAAACAAGAGCTTAGAATATCATAACCAAATCATATGCACATGTATATTCATAAGCAAGAAGCTGCAAAATAATCCAATACTTATCTATATTGTGCATTTCCTCTCTAGTCCACAAGGTCCTGCTTCGCTTTGCAAGCCTTGGGATTGCATATGGACTTGGATGTTAGGTCAGCACAGATGTTGCTCCACAATATCCTTTTATACATATCAAGCACAGTCAAGCCAACCTACAGTTGGGTTTATCAGACCATCCAACCAATCCAATACACTACGGGGTTTATCAGGCTACTCAGCCAATCCATCTAACCGTTGAGTTTATCAGACTGCAGGTAGTCAAGCCAACACTATAACATTCCCACAATCTCCACAACATCAAATAATTTAATGTCCATCCAGTACATCTTCACGCCGACTGGGCTTGGAACTTTACCATGACCATTTCTAGGTTTCATTTCCGGCAGTGAGCTCTAATTCCACTACCCCATACAACACAAGAAACCACTCCCTTTTCTGCTCTTCAGTCACTCGTGAATGTATCCTTCTTTGTGCTCTTCAGTAGGAGGTAGGATGAGCCCCAAGCCATTGTCCATTTAGTGTGCAACACCAGACTACATCTGTTTATCTTGACAACACAAGCCATATAAGAAAACTCATCAACGTTATTGCTCTAAAACTATAATCATATTTCATATAATTCATTATCAAGTATTGAGACACCAGGAGTGCATCCACCCCCTAGGGTGTAATCAATATTGAAAACCCTTTCATGACTCGACATCAGGAAAGTGTGCACCCTTTTTCAGTGTGTGCCATGTAGGCCCTATTCATACTCAAGCAATTGGTCATAATGGAAATAAAATCAAAACCTGCTCTCCATATGGAATTTTAACAATTTGACATGCATATTCTTAGCTAGGGTCACAGAACACTTATCCATTTGCCGATGCAATATTCCTTCATTAAGGAGGAATGGGGGATCCCTTCTCTGAGTTGACATTCCCTCGGTTTTCCATCCCAACTCCTTTTTACATTTCATATCCACACATGTCTTACCAACATAATCTATACCATCTCACTCATGTTGCTTACAAACATGTAGTGCAGATGAGACATTTCCAAAATGTCCAATGGAGTTTCACCCAAAACCCATTTCCAAAATAGGGGAAAACCTCCCCATGAAGTTTGGCTCCTTCAGGTCATCACACATGGCCTTCCTGCAATGTGTACCCCTGGCACATTCATCAAGTAGCCAAACAATCAATCATTATCTGATAATACAATCCAAATTTGATTGTTCCATAACCAAACAATGACATTAGTAATTAAATTCAATAGGAATTTGCAACTCTGTCTACTACAAAAATTGATTTGCTTGGTAATAAGGTGATCCTCATTTGTTGGTCTCTTGTAAGCAGCACCACTATGCCCATTATGATTTTAGGATTACTAGCATAACATGAACATCCACTTACAACACGTCCTCCTTGTAGCAGGGATTTCTCCTTGCTACAGGGGCAGGAATGGCTCCCTTTTGTCTATAGGACAGAAGGGTAGGTTCTTGCATGTGGAAAGACTGTAAAAATGGAGAAACCGAATGTAAAGAACAATAAACTAAACTACGAACAAAAAGAAGAGAAATGACGGTGAACCCCTCTGCAAACAAGGGTTAGGGTTCCGCTTCCAATAACCTGCAAACAAATCCTAAGCTACAGTAAACCGAAATACTTGCAAAAAAAAGTTAGGAAACAAACCTGCAAATGAAATCATGGGTTAGAAAGCAAAGAAAACTAATAAGCAAATGCAAGAAAAAAAGAAAGACAAGCTATACCTTCTCTTTGGGTGGAAATGTGCCACCATGCCCTAGCTTGTGGAAGCACTTCTCTTGGATGGGGAGGCTATGGCTCAATGGAGATGGAGGAGAGGGAGTGTGGGTGGCTTGATAGGCAAAGGTGTCTCAAGGCATCCATGGGTAGCATAACAGTATGCAAGGGAGAAGTGTTTTGAGAGTGACCCCCCACTCTCCTTTTATAGCTTTATCTTTGGGTTTTAGGGTTTTAAGCCCTTGGTCAGGGCTTTTAGCCCCTTCCTCCCTAACTTTAGCTCCTTTTAGGGCTTTAGCCCCTTTCTGAGGGCTTTAGCTCCTAGGAGAGTATTTTGGGCTCCTTTTTGGGGTTTTTAGCCCTTTTCTTCATCCTTAAGCTATTTTGAGGGTGTGGGGGTCTAATGGAGTGATATGAGGGTTGTGAGATGGTGTCCTTGGGTGGTGTAGGCCATGGAGAGTTGAGTGGGGGATTTTTTGGGTTAACAGATTGCCCCCTGATGTGTGAGGGTAGGAGCTCATCGTATGGACGAAGAACATCATAGGGTTTGCTACATAGAGGTGATGCTTCCGGGGCTGGGGCATGGTGACTTTTGGTTTTTGTATTAATATGGTTCCCATCAATGGGTGAGATACAAATAATGTGTGACATGTATATGGACAAGGCGGGCATCCCCATGCTCGTGACAATGTCAAAATAATAATTTGATCTATGCTCTAAAATACAAGAGCCGATCATATACAACTAATGTTACAATAATGGTTGCCTCAATGTGAGGTTGAATACAATGCTAATCTGGTACATTGGACCCATGGCATTCTTATGGAATGCTATATCTTCATGACTGATGGTCTGCTGGATCTGGAACGGTACATAGCTATATGGACTCGTTGATTGAGAGTCAGAGTCTCTGTGGTACAAGTATGCTGCATCAATCATAAAGGTATATTGAAGCACTGATGGGGCTTCTGAACACTGTCTCCAATGCAACCCAGAAATCACAAGGGACATAAACTATTTAGGTCCCTCGAGTAGACTCACCAATGTGTTAGAGTCAGGTGACATCCGGGCTCTTCGACCAAATATTGTACGGACCAAACCATGTACGAATCTCAACGGTGCGATGATGTAGTTGGAGTCGAGCACGTGAGAAACAACCGTCCCGAGAGGCACTAAGGAATCCTCTAAAGTGGTCCAAGGAACTCAGCAATGAGGTTAATGAAACCAAGATACAAGGACCTCTGGGTCTATCCTCTGGAATATGTGTGTTGGCGTCGACAGAGGGAGACCTGCCCCTGGTCAAGGAAATGATGTTTCCTTGACCAGGAGCGCGAGGGAAATAACTAAAAGGTGTGAAGTATTCTGCGGACTGACTCACTGAATGGGGAGGGGGAGGAGGGAGAGATTTGAACAGGGGCAGGGGGAGTGTGGTAGACTCAAAATACCTTTGTTCAGAGTATGACAGCAGGGAGGACCATGCAGCAAATGAAACTGAGTCATGGGAATGGGATCATAGCTGTAATACCGGGGATATCACTGTAGGTGGGAAATACTTGGAGGAGGTAGACACTTCTGATATTGATGGGATCCAAGGAAGAAACATTGCAGAGTACTCTAAACAAAGGAGACCCAATGTGGGAATGTTCCCAAACTATTTTATGTGGGGTGGTGTCTAGGGACACCGTTATGGTACAATCTCATGGATTTTTGGCGAGCCCAAGAAGGTAAATGCTCGATGGTGCTTTCAATTTTAGAGAGTCTAGAAGCATGAAGAAGACTCCAGTGGGGGCTCTTTTTCGTTGGTAGTCTCATGTGCTCGAAAAAGGATAAAAGTATACATAAGAGAGCTCGCCGATCCTGTAGGGGATAAGAGGCTTCTTTACCGTTGGTAGTACAATCAGGCCGGAAAAGGTTAAACCTATATTGACTAGATGATCATTCAAATACTTTTATGAGCATGAACGAAACCAAGTTTGCTCAGCAATCTTTTCTTGTTGAGAAGGCTGGAAAAGAGCTTAACGACAACCCGTGTTGAGCTTTTTAGTAAAGTGCGGCCCCTTTGCCCGAGAAAGCATAAAAGTATGCAAAGGGGAATGGTCTTGGCTTGAGTGTGCCAAGGATGTCCTTTTCAATTGATGGTTTACATGGTCCACAAAAGGAGGTAAACGAGACGATGTAGATGCCCTTTCCTATACTTTAGCGAGCGAGAAAGGAAGCAACTGCGCTTGGCAATATTTTCATTGTTTTAAGGAGTCAGAAAAGAGCTTAAATGAAACTACAATATGGTCAACCGATTGTGGTGGCATAGGCGGTGCCCCATGTTGGGATGGTGGAAAGAGGTCCAAAGGTCATCTGCACAGTATGGATGGAGCAGAAGGCTCTCAAACATACCAATACATGCACGGGATAGATCACGGCAGAGGCATGCAAAATGAGGTGGCTTTCGGACAGAGGTCAAGAGAGTGTGTGAGAGTGTGTGTGTGTGATATAGTGGATGGACTTGACTACATGTGATGTGAGTGCAAGTTTGGGGGCACTTATATGTTAAATACATGCAGGAAAAAGAAAATGTTTTGTGGACAGTGGTCCAGAGGTCTACATAAGGTGTGGTGAATAGAAAAGACAACTATGTGTTAAAAGACAAAATAAAAGTAAAAATTACATTCCTTAACAGGTGGTGGCCTGAAAACTCGCATGAGTTGCAGTAGGGAAGTGTGATACAAGTATAGGTCTGTAGACACTCGCATCATCATGTCATGGCTCGTAACTCGAGGTGACTTCTGGGAAACGGTCCCAAAATTTATTTGTTAAACATGAGACACTGGTCTCATAAAGAGATGGAAATGTGAGCTTGAAGGTGTGAGAGGTGTCTCGAATAGGTTCCGGGTGACTTTGGATTAGCAGCTGATGGTGCTGCTCCTGAATTGTGCTAAAAAACATTGAAAAACAAGAAAAAGAAAAAGAAATGACTCATTGGTGATGTTAAGGGTAAAATCTCTTGAGGTAGATCCCGTTGCGGGGGTTCTCCAAGAGTTTTCCATTTGAGTCAGCGAAGAGGTATGCCCCCTTGTTGAGACAAAGGTCATTGGCAAGGCAAGGTGACAGAATTTGGTCTTTTATGGGAAGAACTGATTCCACACTATGGTTTAAAGGGAATGGGGTAAAACCAGAGGTGGTCTTACATATCTCTTCATCATCACGTAAGTGGTGCTAGGATAGATCAGGTGGATCTTCCACGATCGACGAGACAGATGGGAAACTAGTGCTAGAGACCATGTAAATGGTATTGGTTGTGGTTTTGGTGGCCTTACCTCCAGTCTCTGTTGGAGGAAGAGGGGCAAGCCTAGAGATGAGATGAGTCTTTAATGGACCTAGAGGTAGGTGCAACATCATCTTAATTGGTTGGACATGAGTCAACACATCTTGGGGCCTCAGAGGTAGGGTCGGTGGTTCAAAGTACCACACATGAACTCTCAGTGTGAAATCCTGTAGATTGTGGGTTTCCAAGATAGACTTACTCATGATCCCGAATGGTAGGAAAAATAAAAGGAAAAGGATCATGTTGAGTGGGAATGAACCCCACTGTTTCCCTCGTAACTGAGGTTGAGGTTGCAACTGAGGTTGTGGTTGTGGCTGGGGAAACAACGGAAGAGACAGGTCTGATGGACCGTTGGTGATGGTGGAGACAAGAGGCTCTATAGAACTAGACATCATGTAAATGGACATGGTGTCTGAAGAAGGAGGTGGTGGGTGAACTTCTTCTATCAGGGTAATCTCAGACTCAAGGGAATGTTGACGGAGGTTAGCTAGAGCCATTCAAAATTCAGGCAAGTCTTGGCAATGGTGAGAGTAATGTCCATACAAACCGCAGAGGGCACATGCATGGTTTGTTCTCAATGCCTTATTTCTTGCTACTGGCGCGCTTGGAAGTTCAACGACGGGGAGGTTTTTGTTTGTATCCATGGTGTCCAAACGCGCGGAGATCATGGGGATTTTAGGGAAATTTTGATTTGGATGGCCCTGTTGCTTGTAGATAGTGCAAGGTGGGATCGACTGTGGTTCTGCAGTGGATTTGGCATTCTTTCCCCTGGCCCTTTTCGGGTGGGGAGGTGTGGGTGCAGCGGTTGGATTTTGCGGGCCAGGTGGAGGGTGAGACTCAACCGCAATGGGTTGCACTTGGGTTAAAAATACTCGGGGCATTGGTGGTTGAGCTGGTGGATCAAGATACCACACCGAAATTCCCAATGTAAAGTTGGGTAGGCTTAAGGTGTCCATTACCGGTTTGCTCATGACACTGGGTGGAGGGAAGAGGAAGGGAATCATATGGACTGGAGATGAGCCCAGATAACTCCTGACTGGTTGCATGTGTGGATGTGGTTGTGGTTGCGGCTACGCATAATGCTGTCGCTGCGAGTGATGTTGCGGCTGCTATTGGTGTTGTGACTGCGAACGATGTTGTGGTTGTGGTTGGGTCTACGGATGCGGTTGTTGTTTGGGTGTAGTGGTGCTGGATGAGATCATGCAAAATTTTGCAGTTTCATTTTGCGTCAATGGTGGTGACACTAACGGGAAAGGAGCCGTCATGGTGGGATCGGTAAACAACCTAGGGCCCACATTCAATGGTGTGGAGGCTGGTGTGTTTTCAACCATAGTGTTGATTGCAGGGATGACATTGGCGTGTGTGGTCACCTCTTGCAGATCAATGGTGGTGATGGTAGGGATAACATTGGCACGTGCTGTTAACCCTTGGGGATCGTGATAAGTGAGTTGATCAACCATCACAATCTTCCCTTCGTGGGGGAATATCATTAGATGGAAGACAGTTGACGCGACAGCTCGCATGGCATACATATAAATTCTCTTGAGGAGAAGGTTATAGTCCAATTGAGCATTGACGACCTCTATGTCGATCAATACTGTCTTCCCGGCTAATGTGATGGGGATGCAGGGGAGGATTCCTTGGGCTTCAGTGGGATGTCCATCATAAGCCCATAGAGTTGTGGAGGACAGTTGCAGAATTGGTGATCCAAGTTTCTGCCAAACCAAGGTAGACATAACACACATGGATGCCCCCTCATCCACTATGCACCAGTGCACAACCAAATTCTGGATGGACACCAGGATTTGAAAGGCGATGGTCGATGGCATGCACGGTTCTCTGTTCTCCATGTCGAATGTGATCAACTTGGAGTCGGAGGGGTCTACTGCCCCAAGGGTGGCTAGTAGGGATTTTCGCTGCATTGGGAACATTTTAAGTACCTCAAGAGTGGACATGGCAGTTGGCATTTGGGCCAAATCATCCACAATGCTATAGCTGACTGCAGCTCTAGCTATGGCATTATTGGCAACTCTACATATGGGGGGGTATAGGAACGGGGGTAACTGAAGAGGTAGGTTGACTGTCTTAGACATGGATGCTCTGTACTGATTCTGTCTGGTTTGTAAGTTGAACTCTTCAGTCATCATGGCTAGCAGGTGATGAACACCTGTTTCAGCTATGGAAGGTGCCCCCAGAGCATTGGGATTGGCTTGGGGAGGGGGTGCGGTTTCCACCAACCATTGGACTGGTAACAGGTTTTGAAGCACAATGGGGGGAGGTCCTTGTGGTGTCAGGTTGGGTTGGGCTTGATTTTCCGCATTGGCAACCTGTTGGGCCTCGTTTTGAATGGCCTGCTTAGCACGACCCATGAGGTGACACTCAAATGTGTAGTGCCCATAAACATCACAGAGTTTGCACGGTTGGTTTGTATGCAATGGGGTGTTACGTCTTGGTGCATTCTATTGTGGGGGGTTTTGGGATGGCCGGTTTGCTGTGGCATTGTTGGGAGGGTTCAGTTGTTGACCGCCTCCTTGTGGTTGGTTATTGCCTTGGTTACGGGGTTGGTTATTTCGAGCTTTCCCTTGTTGATTGTTGGGGGCAAGTTGTTTGGGATGGTTTTTTTGTGCGAACACTTGTCCCAATGGAGCGGGTGGAGTGGGGGTGGGGGATTGAAATAGTTGCACTGGTGGTGCATAGTAGATTTGTGGGGGTGGTGGTGCCACAAATGTGGGCATTTTCCCCACATACTGTTGTGTTGGCAAAGCCATGGCCTGAGTCTGCTGCGGTGGCACATGTTGTGCGTAGGAAGTTGTTGCTCCGGACTGGGACATCATTCTTGCGTAGTCTAGAGCTTGGTTTTGGTAAGCAACACTAGCAATATTGCTTGGTTATGATGGAACTATAGGTGGTGTCGGTCAGTTTTGTGGCTGTTGGGAGACTGATCCTATGATGTCATTTGCAGCATGGGATGCCCCTGGTGCATCACGGTATGAGGTACTTGGATGGGAAGCATATGGAATGATGGTGTACAGGTATCCATACTGAGCATAGATAAGGCCAAACTATTGAGCTTTCAGTGTGGCCTCTTCTTAGGATTGGGGACGTTCGGATGTGACATCCTTTGCTATGGGCGGGAGCAAGGTTTTAAGGAACCAATCCAAGAAGATCATGTCATCAAGTTGGATTTTACATAAGCTGCAACGTTGTCGCCACTCATGGATATGGTCAGTTATATGAGTGGCAGTGCTTTGGAAATAGGATAACAGGATCTCCACCCCTTCGTCATATCTGACAGGGAGTTGGAAATACTATAGGAACATGAAAGCTAGGGAGTTGAAGTCCGGGTATTTGGCCTATGGTAGCTCAATATACCATTTAGCTGTAGCATTTGTAAGGGTGCATTGGAATAGCCTCAGCTTGATGGAATCGTCTACGATGCTATTGGATGAGCACCATAGATGGAATGTCATAATGTGATTTTGGGGACATTCCCCTACCTTGCCTTCAAACTTGGGGATGTTTGATGGCAACTTAGTTGGCATTGGAGGCCAAAAAGCTTGATGGCGAATGGGGTTGTTTGTTAATCTAGCCATGAAGGGAATATTTGACCCCATGTTGATGTGGGATGGGGCTGCGATGGTGGTGGGGTTTGCAGGTGCATAATGCATCTTCACAGCTGGGGGTACTTGCGGTGGCACCATTGCAGATGGGCCAATGCCCCCAAGTGTTGTGGGGGGTAAGTATGAGTGGCGGGGACATTTCCCCCATGTATGATAGTAGGGGCAATGTAAGTGGATGGTCCACTACCCCCCTGTGTGGCAGGAGGGGTAGTGTGTGTGGAAGGGCCATTGCCCCCATGTGGTGCAAGTGGGATAGCTTGGTTGGTCACTATAGGTGGTGGTGGCTGACTGATGAAAATTTGCATAAATATGCTTGGGCCACTTTCCAGGTTGTGGGTGACAGGTTGTGATGTGGAAATGGGTCCACTTGCTATGGCTATGCCTGAAAATGGATCTGGATTTGCACCAACCATGGGGCTTGATGGTGCGGTATGGAGGTCTGGTTTAGATTGATATGGGTTTGAATCAGAATCAGAGGTTGTGTGGCCTTCTGATGGTGTGGGAGATTGCTGAGAACGGTTTCGACGGTGTCGGTTGAGTGTTCCAAATGGTGGTGGTTCACCTCTAAGGCGTGAGGAAGAGCGTGGAGGATCAATTGTGTTAGATTTTATGTATAAAACTGGTGGGAATGATGTTTAAAACCTGGTTTCAGTGGCTTCATATTGGCTATAGGTGGTCACTTGGCCACCAAGACTGCCAAAGGACAGTGCTTGGATTTTTCCTCACAGGTGTTTCTACTCAATAGGAAGGGGTCATTGCTCGTTTCGCTTGGCAATTCCTCTCAGCGGCCAGCTACTTTGGGGTTCGTATGGTACTCCTCACAATGAGTTTCTGGGTAGAGCCCAATTACTTCCCACAATTGAAGCAGTCAGGGAATTATATCCTCAATGACTGTAGATTTGTTTGTACTTAGTGTAAATTGGTAAATTTTAAGGCTCACTCAGCGTCATGAACTGAGTTGGGTTAATTACTTGGTATGGTGTATTTGTTTGTTTGTATTTCTGGTATTTGGTAGCCACAAATGGTTTATGAATTCATCATATTGTGGTTGTGTATGCAAGCATTGAATAATCATAAATTGTGAACAAATATAGTTTTTAACCCTGAATGTTGATGACCTAACTAGATGACTACCTCACACTGATATTCCTCTTCAACCAAGAGAAGGTGCTAGGCTCTCAACAAAATGGGACTAAGCCCATCTGTAGATCCTTAGGTCACCTCTCGGATGCAAGGTTGGTCAACAGGGAGGATGCTTAGCCCCATGAGAAGCCCTCCTTCTCTAGCCCCTCTACCTTCCAAGTCATTCGGTTTTAGTGGTTTGGAAGAATTTTCTATGAAGGGCCTAGATCTATACGAGCTTGCCCTTCGTCGTATCCCAGAATACCCCAAAGGGTGATGAATGGGTAGAGGAGGAAGGGTAAGCAAGACAATTAGTTTTAGGTTGATTTTAGTTAAGCTACATTCATTTGATTAAGCTATTAAAATTTACTTAGGGATTTACACATTGTTTGTAAAAGAAATTGCAGGAAATTAAAACAGAAACTGAAATTGACTTACAGTGGTGGACAGAGGTGGCTGAGCCGCACTTACAGTCCCTACAAAACTGAAATTTAAGCTTTGTTTGACAGACTGCACATTTCTGATCAAATCTGACGAGGGGGTTGCACAGAATCCATAGACAATTGCGGTCTATGTTTCTGAGTGAAGTTGCACTTATCAGGGATTAAGTGCACCATAGGTGCGCCTGTTTGGCCATTAAGTGTGCCCTCACCTCATGTTCATGCCTGATAGGTGCGACCTACATCGGATTTGGGGTTTTTTTCTGATCCAGAGTGAGATCCGGCTGACAGTAACTTGTACTGTGGCCAAAATGACTCGGTTTTGCCTAGCAGAGGCTTCGAAAGTACTAATAACTGGAAATAAACTAAATTTAAACTGAATTTGACTTGAAATTTGAAAAACTAGGGCAAAACATGAAAAACTTGAAATTTTAAAAATTTGGACTAGGGATCCTGTGGGATCGACCTGGTATGGTCACCAGTTCTGTAGCAGGGATTTCTCCTTGCTACAGGGGTAGGAATGGATCCCTTCTATTTATAGGATAGAAGGGTAGGATCCTGCATGTGGAAATATTATAAAAATGGAGAAACATAATGTAAAGAACAGTAAACTAAACTATGAATAGAAAGAAGAGAAATGATGGTGAACCCCTCTACAAACAAGGGTTAGGGTTCTGCTTCCAATAACCTGCAAACAAATCCTAAGCTACAGTAAACCGAAATACCTACAAAACAAAGTTAGGAAACAAACCTGCAAATGAAATCATGGGTTAGAAAGCAAAGAAAACTAATAAACAAATGCAAGAAAACAAGAAAGACAAGTTATACCTTCTCTTTGGGTGGAAATGGGCCACCATGCCCTAGCTTGTGGAAGCACCTCTCTTGGATGGGGGAGCTATCGCTCAATGGATATGGAGGAGAGGGAGTGTGGGTGGCTTGAGAGGCAAAGGTGTCTCAAGGCATCCATGGGTAGCATAACAGTATGCAAGGGAGAAGTGTTTTGCAAGTGAACCCCCACCCTCATTTTATATCTTTTTCTTGGGGTTTTAGGGTTTTAAGCCCTTTGTCAGGGATTTAGCCCCTTTTTTGGGCTTTTATCCCCTTCCTCCCTAACTTTAGCTCCTTTTAGGGTTTTAGCCCCTTTCTAAGGGATTTAGCTCCTAGGAGAGTATTGTGGGCTCCTTTTTGGGGTTTTTAATCCCTTTTCTTCATCCGCAAGCTATTTTTAGGGTGTGGGGGTCTAATGGAGTGATATGAGGGTCGTGAGATGGTTTCCTTGGGTGGTGTAGGCCATTGAGAGATGAATGGGGGATTTTTTGGGTTAACACTCCTGACACAATTCTATGCAAGCCAATAATGATTAGTAGTTGTCAGAAATTTCTCATCTCTGAAATTTACAAGTTCAAATTGACAACGCATTCTACATACAAACTATTTTCACAGCCATGAGACTCTTCTCATGAGGTTTGGCTCTTTCACATGGTAGATTCTGACCTTTGTCATGGTCTTACCCACATTGCCATGCTCCAAAAAATCTACCTAGAATCTAAACTTCAATCAGCCAAACACTTTGTAAGTTTTTTTTTTTTCATCGCTGCAACAATCACCGAAGAAATTTCAGAATTTATAAAATTCAAATACTTCCAGCTGTTAATCACATCAATATTACTGAAACTCATTTACTTCACGCGAATCATTATCATACTAAAATTGCAAGGTATAGTCACATCATTTATCCAATTTAAATGAATTGTTTAGATGCTCCTTACTTCACAAGCGTATCATTTGTACCACCTTGGCCTTCCGTAGAGCATTTCCGGCAGCCAATCGATCATGACTACCCTCTTCATGCACTTACTATCTTGCATTCATAACAACTCTTGAAATGGTTCTAGAATTATCATCAATTCATTATTTCAGTCATTAGTTATTCATAATAACACATGCACTATCTCAATGCATTCATGCAATGCATCACAACATTTTCACCCATACTTATGTATGCATATCTACAACATTTACTTAGACTTTTCATATGCATCCATTCAATGCATAACTACAAGGTTTATAAAATATTTTAATGCATATCCACTCAATGCTACCTCGTATTGATTCAAGAATACTATGCATTTAAACATACTATGGCCTAATCATGACTACCTCATATAGGATGCCCTACCGTAATCAAGACCATCAGTACTCACTTTCTTTGGGTTACTAAGTTCATAACAACATATACAGGCATGATACATTTCTATGTGAATGTAGTATAAATTTTAAATAACCACATGGTATGACACCTCTTTCCCTCCCACTCCATGCAATTGTCATAATTAAACCATTACCCGCATGGATCCTACTTACAACCTTGACATTACCAGTTTGGTTGGCCTCTTGCAGGTGATTGCAGAAGTTGCTCACAAACTTTTGATCTTGGATTTGTTGCCTTATCCTTTCTCTATAGGGTTTCTGGTCACGTTCATCAGCATCAGCAACATATTCAGCCATGCCCATGTTGTCATTGGTTTTTCCACTAATGCCAACACCAATGCAATATTTACCATTAGTGGTTCATTATAAATGTATAATTCTCACCACTCTTACCAATATGTAATATCCTATGCATGCAAGGCATATACTCATACATTTTATGTATAAAATTTATAAAATGTAATTATAATTAGCAAGAAAGGGGTTAAGGAAATTTTCCTTTTCAAGTCCCTCATCTTTGCATGGAACTCCTCTTCACACAATAGCTGGTTTGACTTCATAGTCCTTGCTACCTGCAATTCCTGGATTTTTCCATATTGACAGTAGCACATTCCTTTTCAAACAATTGCTAGTACTTTTCTGCTCTGCATTCAAACTCTGGTGACTCTTCCTTGTTCCCTGCTAGATAAGCTTTCCAACGCCTATCCACATGCTTCATTCTGACCTTGGGTGTGAAAACCACACCACTTCTAAAATGACGATTTTCACCAATTTTATGTACTTTCACACACAACGGTATTCTGGTTTGGAATGCCAACTTCAGCCTTCTAGAATCTATTCTCCTTTTCAGCCCTGAAACTGCTAAAAAATTGCTGAGAATTTCACTGGAAGCGCGCTGAAAAACAACCGAAAGTCGCTGAAAATCCTACTGGAAAAACCCAAAATTTCCTTTTTCAGATCGGGTCCCTTCCCCAGTAATTCTCTAGAACTTCGTTGATTCAAACAACAACTTTCCTCCGGCACTCATTGGTGGCCCTAACAACTAACATCTTCCACTATATCGGTGGTTCCATCAAATATAGTTTTCCAATGTAAGCCTTCCGGTCTGCTAATGACGATGCCAAGGATTGTTGCATATCAGCAATTGGAAACACTAATCACTACAGCATGCAGTATCGACAATCGGAACCGTTATCCCCTACAACATCATCAAGGAGACTAACTTCCGCAACAGTGTATCGGTGGTCGGATGCACAATTCATCGGGTGGACAGTTCTTTAGGCAGTTGCAATGGCGGGCAAAAAACTCCCTGTGGTTTCCATGGGCCATAACCTTGTCGGTGGTCGGAACCATTAACCACTACGACATCGACGATTGGAAGCACTATCCCTTGGGTGGATAGTTCCATTGGCATCCGTAACGATGGGAAACCATCCAACTTTCCGCGGACCATAACACCCATCGGCGGGCAGAACCACTAAGCGCTATGTATCGACGATCGGCAGTTGAAAGCTCTAATCGTCGGAATGATAGTCCAGTTGGCAGCCGCAACGAAGGACTCATAAACAACTAATGTTTTCCAACGTTCATCAGCAATCAAAACAACTAATTTCTCCTGGCGCGTTAGCGGACCGATCCACTAACCTTCTTTGACGTATCAGCGGTCTCATCAACTATTTTCCATCGATGTTTCGACGATCCGAACAACTAACTTCTTCTGACATTTGCCGCTGCATCGGCGGCTCTATCATCTAAATCTTGTCGATGATTTCCATACTTAGAGAATTTTCATTCTCTTTTCTCCTCTACATCGGTGCCCTCATCCTATATCTTCCGCTGACATATTGACATCATGATCGTCTATCTGTTGGCGATCCCATCTTTTATTTTTCGTCGACGTATCATCGGCGGCTTAAACAACAAATTTCCTCTGATGACGGTGATGTTTCGATGACTCCATCACCTAATCATCTGCGATCTAATCAGCTAAACTTTGCCGATTGCCGATGGTCTCATGAGTTAGAAAATTTTTCGAAAATTTTCTCTCTTTCCCACCGATGGAAAAAATTCCTTTTCTTTCCTTCCGTGCCAACGTTTCGGTGATCTCGTCAACTATTCTTCGCCGATCCAAACAGCTGACTGTCACCGCTCCAAACAACTAATTATCGACATCATTTCAGCGATATTTAGTTTAAATTGAGCCGATGTTTTGGTGTTTTCCTCGTCTTTCCTCTGCTGCTATGTCGGCTATCCCATCAGCTAATTTTCGTCGATGTATTGGCTCAAACTTCTTCTAATTTTCGCCGATCAAATTGACTAATTTTCTCCGCCGCCGGGGTCTGCATCGGAGGCCTATCCATCTAAGTTTTTCGATGAGCCAATGCTGAACACTTAGAAAAATTTTGTGAATTCATTTTTCCTGTTCCTCGTCGGGTGGCCTTCCAACTAAATTGTTCGTTGTATCGAAGGAGCTTCCCTCTTAGTCCTCCAATGGCCCGACGAGCCTGGCACTTAGAAAAAAATTTCAGCAAATCTTTCTATCATTCACAGACTTCTTCTTGCTGCGCTCTAGCAACCTGCTTCTGTCAACTAGTTTCTCACGGCCCATTCAGGCCCATGCTGCAAAATTTTCTTTGATACCATGATGTCACGTCCCCGACCCTTCAGCCAATGAAGAGGATGCTACCAAACCATCGCTCCTCCGGGAAACTAGCCCCATGAAGATGAACATGCATATAATGCTGAAATAAAATGCTTAAAACAAAAGACATGCAAGGATGCATAATTACTCAACATACAACAGAAGAAAACATACATTCAAGCATCAACATGTTAACCATGATTCATTAAATAGTAAATGTAATTGCAAAGATGAATTAGTCAAGAATGCTTATCTTCTGTAGAATTCATCCCACAACCAGCTATGTCACTGCAACATTCCACCCAACCATAGGCCAGCGTGCTCATCAATCTATCAGCAACACTGCCACCCTTGAGCTAGGCATGATTCCCCAAGGAATAAGGGACTAAGCAGGCTTACACATATCCAAGGATACACAAAACAGCCAAGTCAACACAGTTGGGTTTATCAGGCCATTAAGGAGCTAGGAAAGGTTGAATGCTAAGCTGGTGAGCTCAAGGAAGAGATAAGGATGCCTACACCCAAGCTAGCTTGAATTCTAAGACACCCACACACACCCAACACCAAGATTCAGTCCCTTCTCTGCTTCACAATCCCTCAGACCCTGACTTCCCTTTCCAGTGCTATTCTGGGGTTGTGGAAAAGAAATCCAGCCATCTAACTATGTCTGTGTATCCCCCAAACACTAGGTTTCTCAAGCATACCCAGATTTCAATCCCATTCCACACAGTTCGAAGACCAACCATGGCATACCCACAGTAAAACCAAGCGATTCACAGCCTTGTGAGGAACCAAAAGAAAACAGGGTGATGACCCAAAATGGTGGACACAACTCAATCCAAGCAAGGAGATTAAGAGTTGTTCTTGGCCCTAGCATGGCCAAAACAACTGAGAGGCAGCCCAAAAGATAATTGCACACACAACAACCCAAAACCAAGGGAAGAAAAACAGCCCCAATCTCATAATGAAACAATAGCAACATTACACATTCCGCAAATAGGAGAGAATCCAGACTCCCAGTATTAACAGGGAAAAACATAAACGCAGACCGCAATCAGTAAGGAGAAAAATCACACTCATACACTTTGCACTGAATGTGAAGGCTCATTCACAGGAGCTCATGGGTGATAGAACATGGATTCCCCAACTCGTGACATGACTCCAAAACAAAGGTGAACCTTGTGCGTGAGGAGAAACCCTGTGCATCCCTACGTGAGGATAGCAATGAAGATCTCCAACCTGTGAGTGGAGAGATGGGTATGGACAAAGGAATGACCCTGAATCAGGAGCATGGAGTTGTGGAGAGAATGGGAATGTTTCCCCTCTATCCCCATGACGTGAAGCTGAAGAGTCTGCTCGTGGAGTGGTGTTACGGAGAGAAATTCGGCTTGGGGTACCACAATAGACAGCTAGACTCTAGAAATCAATCTTTCCCAATATGCAATAGAAATAAACAATCTAACACTAAAGGATCGAACCTTGTACCTTATTCCAGACGGTTGAAGTAGATCCCCGTTGAGCTTTCCAATCTTCAACTTGAATTGTTATAGCACGTCCTCAACAACAAGTAAACAATACAAGCATACTATATTTCATGGTGTTAGATCTATTATAGCATATAAAATCAATAATGTAAAGGCATTTGACATATTCCAATGGATACAATATTCATTCAAATACACATTACTGGACAGGAAAATATATTTCTATTAATATGAATTAGAGATTACAAGTGACAACCTCTGACGGCACGTCTGCGAACCAGAGAAACTGAATCCCCCACTTGGGCCTCCACCACCTCAATCCTCCATCACTTCGATAGCAAGCTTACTAGCAAAGGGCAAGCTTGGGAAGAACACAACAGTGCTCCAAGGGACAAAGGGATGCAGACTCAAGCATAAGTTCTGGCAACAATGGACTATAGTTTCGTTACTCTCAATTCTCTCTTATATTTCCTCCTCTTTCAATGTGCCAAGGGGTTCCTTATATAGCTTCACAAGGGATAATGAAGGGTCGAATCCGTTCAATCTCAAGGCATATGGAAGGCCATGAGTCATATGAGTCGGATCCAAGTCAAGGAAACATCCAAAAGGATTTGGATTTATGCACACATCCTCATGTATGCGACTATAGGGGACATATCCGCGTATGTATGCGGTTATCGGGGAAACAACTGCGTATATCAATATTCTTATGTTTTTAGGGATGATGAAGGTCACATCAAAAGACAACAAGTGGTCCATAGGGGCTAATGAGTCTGCAGCGAGACAGGGGAAGGCCATACAATGTGTGATTCACCTAGTGGGGTGAAATCCGCTATAACAGATGCCCCCTAATGTATGAGATCAGAGGGATTATGCGATGGCCGAAATACATTATAAGTCCATCCCAGAAAGGAAGTGATGAAGGTACCCAAATGGAAGACCAGCCACCCAATCCACATAATATCGTAATACAACTCTGCATATAACTGCGAATACATATAGCAGACCCGGATACATAAGAGTACAATGGCCATGAATAGGCATAATACATGATATCACATATGTGGTCATCGCCACGTACAATATACATAGATCAGAATCTCCATGAGGAAGATATACAAAGGACTATGATCTCCACAAAGGCTGAAGATATACAATAGATCTGATCTCCATAGTGGCTGGAAATATCTGACATATACTGGAACAAGTCACGAGAGCTAAAATCTCATGAACACTGGCACGATCAAGGAGGTAGCATATCAGAGATGCCACCAATCTGGAAGGTATTCTACACAAACCGCTACAAGTACATGTCCTACTATGTGAATAGAGGTGTCGAGGTCAAACATAGTAGTCCATCATCTGATTACCGGTCATTGATGTATACCGTTAACAGACGCGAGATCACCCACCGATAATGAAAATGGGAATCAAGGTACTAGAGTGCAAACTAACAAGTGTGAATAAATGTGTTGAGGTCGAACACTTGAGAGAATCCATCGATCAGGGGACATTGATGTATTCCCAAAATTGTCGATGGCGAGAGAACCTACCACTGATCACTGCAAGTCTCAAGGCACTCAAAATGACTCTAGACTCCAATCCCAGAATAAATGATCTGAAGTCGATGGTATGAAATCCGCTGGAAGGAGGACATTAGGGCATCCCCCATCATCCAACACGAGGTACTCAGCAAAGTTGTCTAATGTGGAAGGACTCGATCATAAAGTGCACGAACCAGTAACTGTACCGGGAATGGCCGGCATGCAAAGTCACAATAACTGAGGAATGGTCGAATCAGGTTTCAACTTCCTTCGAACAAGAGAATAACGATGTATGGTGACTGAAGAAAGGCAGCATAGAATCGATATACAAACTGGGACACTTCTATGACACAGGAGGCATCAATAGAGGCTCCATAGGGACTGGAAGCATAACCAGTCGGTGGAGATAAACTGAGATAAACGAGTATAGCTTCCTAAAGTCAAACTATAACCCAACCAACGGATGTGATATACAGTGCTCTGTTCGAAGGCGACACGACTCGACAGCTGCCAAAGATAACATCTTTTCCCGTCCGGCTTTTTGGTTTTTTAATTTTTTTGGACTTTTTCAGTTATTTGAAAAGCTTGAAAAAATAATAAACTAGCTTTATAGTTACAAACTAGGAGGAGACGAGTGTCTTCAAGGCAAACAAACTAGTTCCAAGCAGTGGAACATACCTATGCTCAATGCAAGGATACATGTGTAGGGTATCGACACTCGGGGGAAAATCCCCTCCCGATAAAAGGGACATCAAGCTGCGAAGGATATGAAAAATGGCTCTGCATGGCTAGACATGAGACAAGCTCGGGATATATGGCTGAAACGCAATGTCAGGGGAGCTGGCATAAAGCTCAATAAGACAGGAAAAGCTCATGATAATGCATTCACAACTTGATACAAGGGAGTCCGGAGGGAACATGGCCAGCATAAGATCAAGAGGAGTATGAGGCTCTTGCGAAATGTCATGGCAATACTATACAACGAACTCCCACACCCTAAAGGGAGAAACATCAGCATGGGCACCAAATACAAATAAGGTGCTAACTAGGGTACCCATGTAAGGTGAGGCTCTACCACTCATATCATGCCACTTCTAAAGTAGCAAGAAGGTTCTGTGACATAATAGAGTGGGTTCGTACCTAAGGATATGATGACATGGACATAAGGTCATGCAAAATGCAAACGGTGGTGAACCTAACCTATATTCCATTGTAGACATGATACCTGAGATGTGTACGAACGATCTTTGGTCACAAAAGAAGCATCCAACAGACAACTTCAGACCTAAAGAAAGACCCAACCACACTCACAACCCACCCAGCAACTTCCCACAACATCAAACTCACCAAAAGGGAGGATGTACGCGACTGTAGAACGAACAACTGCGTATGTATGCGACTTTTGGCCAAAAATCCGTGTATGTACGTGACTTTTGGTCCAAAACCCGCGTATACAGAGAAGGCAGTGGTAAAAAGTAGTTCAAGGCCAAACCAATAAAAGGGAGTGTCAATGGACAAACATACTATAAAATGCGACACAGAAACAGAGAGAAACCAAGAGCAAGTCAATAATATCAAGCCCATTGTGCCCCCAACCCCAAAGAAAAATAAGGAACATCCCC
>LPNX011205424.1:60409-73881 GCA_001517045.1 Pseudotsuga menziesii | reverse complement strand
CTCCACCACCTCAATCCTCCATCACTTCGATAGCAAGCTTACTAGCAAAGGGCAAGCTTGGGAAGAACACAACAGTGCTCCAAGGGACAAAGGGATGCAGATTCAAGCATAAGTTCTGGAAACAATGGACTATAGTTTCGTTACTCTCAATTCTCTCTTATATTTCCTCCTCTTTCAATGTGCCAAGGGGTTCCTTATATAGCTTCACAAGGGATAATGAAGGGTCGAATCCGTGCGATCTCAAGGCATATGGAAGGCCAGGAGTCATATGAGTCAGATCCAATTCAAGGAAACATCCAAAAGGATTTGGATTTATGCACACATCCTGATGTACGCGACTATAGGGGACATATCCGCCTATGTACGCGGTTAACAGGGAAAAAGCCGCATATATCAATATTCTTATGTTTTTAGGGATGATGAAGGTCACATCAAAAGACAACAAGTGGTCCATAGGGGCTAATGAGTCTGCAGCGGGACAGGGGAAGGCCATACAATGTGTGATTCACCTAGTGGGGTGAAATCCGCTATAACAAGTGGGAACATGGGCAAGGACTGATAGTCTTGCCACACCCATCACTACACAACAATAACTGCCCCGACTAACATCAGGTGTTTAATGTGGTAGTTGGATGATGAGAAAAGGAGAGGGGAGTAAGACAAAAGGGGTGGGTGACAACCAAGTGGGTTCAACAACTGACACATGGCTTTCCCCCCCATAGTATCAAAGCTCAATAATTCCCCCCCTTATCCTTAGGAAGATCATGCCCTTTTCATTAATGTTGCACCATCGTAGCTAGTTGTAGGTTCATTTTAATTAATGTGCATATTTACATGATGCCAAAACTATAATGTGTCGGATAGCACGATATACCATAGGCAGCGATCCCAATCGATGGTGCAGCTTTTGCCTTTAGCTCCACACCATGATTAATTACAATATATACATAATGTATCTTTTAATGCAAATGGGGTCAAAACCGGGACATTACAATAAATAGGGGAGGCGCCTCATTCATTTGGACACACGCAAAACTCAAGCAGTTGCACTAGAGAGAGAAGAAACAGTCCATCTGGAGGAGAGGAAGTAGTATAGTCTTGTTCTTTCGATCTTACACTGTACTTGGGTGAAGCCTATACAAAGGAAGTTTTTCTAGGTTTTCTTCTCCACGAGGGTTTCCCAAGATAAATATTTGTGTTCTCTTTTGTTCTGTTGTGCTTGTTTTTCTTTTAGTGATCCTTTGTTCTATTTTATTAGAAAATTTAACATTTTTCTTATCCATCTTGGAAACTTAGGCTCCATCTGATGGATCAAACTCCTCCTTTGGTTCGAATTTAGTAAATCTCTTATCCTTCCCCTTTTGTTTCCCTTTAGCTTGCACATTCTTGGTATCCCCAACCAAAAGAGCTATATATTTGGAGGCTTTTAGGGCTCCCATCTAGATAAGATTATCTTGTTCTTGAATGAGGGATTCAGTGAATGCATCAAATGAGGGAATTCACCAGTTTAGGGTTATTAGTCTCCCAGAGTGGAAGGTGGACACAAATACTTAAAATCTAGGGCCAAGCTTGCTTCGAATGGAGAGCACCAATTGATCATCCTTCTTGTCAATTTCACATTGGTTGCACTGCATGACCAAAGACTTGAACTTGGAGAAGAATTGTTGGATGGTTTCAAAGATGTTGGGTTGAAGAGAATTCAACTCATTCTCCAAAATGTTGCCTCTCATATCATCCTTCTTGGAAAACATTTATTTGAGCTTCTGCCATACTTCCCTCGGTGTTTTTAATCCATCAAAATGGAAGAGTAACTCCTTGGAGATATGAATGCACATGAAACCAAAGTCTTCATCCAATTTGTTAAGGTACTTCTATTTCTCTAAAGAATCTTGGGGTTCAACTTCCTTTCCCATTGGCACCATGTACATACCTTTTTTGCGTAACACAATCTGCATATATCCCCTCCAATTCATGTAATTGAATGGTGTGAGGATCCTCAATGTCAAGGCTATTGAATTCTCCATTTTGCAACTCTAGGAGCAACACAATTCTTCTTAATTCTTCAAATAACCTGCATAAAAATTTCAATTCAAAGGAAAACTAGCTTAATCACACCCTAATTCGACATGAGAACATTAATAGGGTGCTTCACACTTGGCTAAACTTCTCTGGATAAATCTAGAGGGAGCAATGCAAAGATACCATTATTTATGTAGAACCCAGTTGCTTTTGGTCAATCAGTGGAAGTATATGAGGATTGAAAATGTATGATCAAGCTCTAGTACCATGTAAAATTAGTAATACCATAGGATCATCAGGATGGATTGAACCTCACAGTGAAAGAAGAATGAATAAGGAAGAATTCTAGTGCAAGAATCACCAAACAATCATGGTGAAATCATTCAGACAAGAGACAAGAATTTGATATCATAACCATAACTGTATGAAATACATCCATGATACAATAGAGAGAATTTGAATCCTCTAGGAGTGATTCAAATCCCATGACTTGGGCTGACTCTAGACATCACTATCTGTTGAAAAATCACCGCTAAAGGCTCAATAGTGTAACTCCATACAATTGAAACAACTCACAATCAGTTAATTGACCAAGGTAGGTGAGTAAATGCACCTAAATCCTTAAATCATGCTAAAGTGGCACTAGGATAATTGAAGGTGAACTGAATGTGTCCCATAGAAGAATAACTCAACACAGACTAGGGTGAATTGATGGTGGGATTGCCATGACTGAGCGTGGGCTCCTAAAATATAGGGATTAGTCTCTAGAGCTCCTAAACTCATGCATGGGGGTGCATCAAGTGGTAGGTGGGCCCTAGATAACTTCTCTGTGGAACTAATGAAGTGGTGACATAGTCCTAAGCTAGGAAACAAATATTTAGACTATGGTGGACAAAGGGAGGATTACAATAATCCTAACATCATGTACCAAATGGAGGTCAAGGAGGTCAGTCGACTTGGAGGTCAAGGAGGTCAGTCGACTTAGAGGTCGAAGTCGGTAGAACCGATAAGTCGAAGTAGATCAGTCAGGTTAAAAGGCCGACCAAAGTTGATAGACTTGTCTAGTGGGGAGTTAGACAAGTTTCACTCGACAAGTGAAAAAAAAAAGAGGTTGGAGTGAAAATATTTAATTTTTAATATTAACTGAGCCGTAAACTCAAGTTTAGTTGGCCTAGTTTTGGCTAACTGGTATGAGCAAGGTTTAGGAAAGAAATCTTATCTTAAAAAGTGGTAAATTAATTTTCTAAGGAAAGTTAATTAAAAATTAATAATGGCTTCCCCTTCTAGTTCAGTGCAAGCTCCAATTTTTACAGGAAAGAATTATGAATATTGGTCTCTAACTATGAAGGCTTTGTTCAAAGGTCAAGATGTCTAGGAGATAGTCCAACATGGTTATGCATAACCAGTAGACATGACAGCATATAACATTCTCACACAAGATGAGAAAGATGTCTTGAGGGAACAGAGGAAGAAAGATGGAAAAGCGCCATTTTACATACATCAAGCTATGCATGAAAGCATACTCCCAAGAGTAGCAGCAAAAACTAATGCTAAGAAAGCATGGGATACATTGGAAACTGCCTATCAAGGTTTGGATAAGGTAAGGACATCCAAGTTGCAGATTCTAAGAAGAGATTTTGAATTTCTGTCCATGAAAGATTCAGAGACTGTAGACACATTCTACACTAGAGTTGTTGGTTTGATAAACCAACTGAAATCTCATGGAGAAGCCATAGAAGACCAAAGGGTTGTTGAAATAATTTTCAGAAGTCTTCCCCCAAGATTTGAAAACTTGGTTGTGACCTTAGAAGAACACATAGACATGTCGACATTTACCATTGATGAGCCGCAAGCTTCACTCATCAATGATGAACACAAACTTAGCAGAACACAGACATCATTGGAAGGTGCATTCATAGCACAATCATCCATAAGTTGTGGTAGAGGCAGGGGGAGAAACAACTTCAGAGATAGAGGAAGAAGTTCTTCAAGAGGAGGATGAGGCATAAGTCCTACAAATGTCGGTGGTAGAGGAGAAAATTAGAACCCAAGTCAGCCAAGTGGCCAGAGGTTTGATAAATAAAAAATTCAATGTCATTACTGTAAGAAATGTGGTCATTATGCATATGAATGTAGGAAGAAACTGTATATGACCAATGAAGGCAAAGCCCAAATCAGTCGACCAACACCAGCACTTCGACAAGTGCAATTTAATGGCATCGACATCTCCACTCGAATGCAATGTTGTTCAAGAAAGTCCACATGACATATGGTACTTAGATTCAGGATGCAGCAACCACATGACTGGTAATTTAAATTTGTTTTCTAGTCTATACAATTCAGTTCAAATTGATGTTACACTTGGAAACAATGTCCAAGTTACTGTCTTAGGAAAAGGCACTATTGATATTCTAACCAAACAGGGGGAGAGTAAGTATATCCCTGATGTCTATCATGTCAAAGGTCTGAAACATAATTTGTTAAGCATTAGACAGTTGATACAAAAGGCTACAAAGTCTACATGGAAGATGATCACTCTGTGATCAAAGACAATCATCCAAGCAACCAGTTGATAGCAAAAGTGCCAATGACAAGCAATCGCTTGTTTCCATTGAGGATAGTTCCCGACATGAAAGGGAAGACAAACACAGGAGCTGCATTCAAGGTATAAAGTGAAGAAACAGTCGAGCTCCTTGACAAGAAAGAAAATGGCAGCGCTAATTTGCAAGCTGCATTTCAAACAGAAGTTCAGGATGAATCCTGGTTGTGGCATTTCAGATTTGGACATCTGAATTTTGGTGGGCTGAAGCTACTGCACACAAAGAATATGGTGAAAGGATTACCATTGATCGACAAACCAGAGAGGGTTTGTGAAATGATGTATATATGTTAGAATTTTGGGGTGGACTACCATCTATGCTTTTTCATCTATCGACGAGAATGAGACAAGTGTACTGTCCACATTGATTCTATGGGCGTCATCCAAGATTAAACAAGAATGAGACAAGTGTACTGTCTAGATTGATTATATGAGTGTCGTCCAAAATTAATAATTAATAATTTCAAAAAAATAAAAATAATTTAATTAACATGTGATAAGTAGAGTAGTGATAGTTGTAAAAATTAAAATTAATCTTCAACTATTCGATTATTAGATACAACTACTAGCTTAACTCCATCAATTATTAGATACAACTATTAGCTTAACTCTAATGATTCTAGAACTATTAGCCTAACTTCAACTCTAATCAAAGTTATATTGGATAACTATTAGCTTAACTATTATATGCAACTATTAGCTTAACTCCAATGATTCTACAACTATTAGCTTAACTACAGCTCGAATTACTTACGGCTTAGTCCAAGTGCATTTGGCATCTAGGAGTCTAGCTAATGTGCAGTCATGTAAGAGTTGAACTCCAAATAAAATAGTTTGAACTTTTAATAAATTCCTTTGAACTCGTGTGATAACTGCACTTAGTGGCATGGTATTGTGCAACTCATGTGACACTCGAACTCCACCTACCAATTGGGAGTCCACTTAATGTGCATAAGGCTTAGTCGAACTCCATTTGGAAGCTAGAAATCACGATAACTTTGATCCAGGTTTATGCAGGAATGCAACAGAATACACAAATAACCATAGAAACAAATATGCAACGGAAATAACACTTCATTTCATTAATCAATAACTGAAACTTGTTTACATACAGAATGGAAATAAACTAGCTAGAGTGTTGGTAGCTTATCTCTGAGAAGAGATGTGGCAGTTACATGCCTCTGAACTCTGTGTTACAATGAGGCTCGAAGGCCTATATATTATTGAGAAACAATGAAAACCCTACACATCTAAAAACCTAACCCTAGGAGGTGAAACGCTAGAATGTGGGCCCTGTTGGGTAACTTGGTACATCAATTTCTCGGGGTCGTAACTTTAGCATACTACCTCCGTTTGACGCGCATGATACATCGTTAGAAAGATATGTTTAAGGAATACATCCATAAATGAGAAATATGGAGTCTAAAATGGAGTCATATTTTCCCGACCATTCGATGCCTAAAAAACGTCGTTTAGGGCCTCAAAACGGCTCCGGAAGTTTAGGACCCAAAAACTGCCAAAAATAGTAAATTGTGCTCCAATTAAGGAAATTGGAAAATTGAAAGAAACAATGGTGGGGGTCCAAGTGGAATAGGTGGGTGGACACCAATATCCTCCTGGATCAAACTCATAGCTCTTTTATTAACTACAATAGATTTATATTAGCTTAACTATTAGATACAACTATTAGCTTAACTCCAATGATTCTATAGCTATTAGCTTAACTTCAACTCTAATTACTTACGACTTAGTCCAACTGCATTTGGCATCTAGGAGTATAGCTAATGTGCAGTCATGTAAGAGTCGAACTCCTAATAAAATAGTTCGAACTCCTAATAAATTCCTCTGAACTCATGTGATAACTACACTTAGTAGCATGGTATTGTGCAACTCATGTGACACTCGAACTCCACCTACCAACTGGGAGTCCAATTAATGTGCATCAGGCTTAGTCAAGATAACTCAGAGCTCTTTCATTAACCACAATAGATTTATATTAAATTTTAAATTAACTATTAATTGTTTGAACTCCTTATAAACAATTATAAAAAATAAAAAATAGCTCATGTGATAACTGAACTTAATGGCATGGTAATGTGTAGTCCATGCGACAGTTGAACTCCATCTAGCAGCTCAAAGTCGATTTAATTAGTCAAATTGCATTTTACAGTTGGGAGTTGAAGTAAAGTGCAGTTTGTGTGATAGTATAATTCCTAATAAAATCCTCTAAAGTCCTAATAAATTCCTCCTAACTCATGTGATAATTGCACTTAGTGGCATGGTAATGTGCAACTCATGTGACACTCAAACTCCACCTACCAATTGGGAGTCCAGTTAATGTGCAGAAGGATTAGTCCAACTCCATTTGGAAGTTAGAAGTCAGGATAACTTGAAGCTCTTTTATTAACTACAATATATTTATATTAACTTTTAAATTAACTATTAAATACAACTATTAGCTTAACTTCAACATGTTGATACAACTATGAGCTTAACTTCAACTATGAGCTTAACAACCACAACTTAAGTGGTTTTATGTTAGATTAACTATTAGATACAAGTAATTGACACATTCTTTAGGAAATTTTTTTATAACTATTAGGTTAAGTTCAATGATGATACAACATTAGCTTAACTCCAACTCCAATCACAAATTTTGATTGAAATGCAATGGTTGATATATTAACTTTTAAATTAACTATTAAATACAATTATACAATTATTAGCTTAAATCAAATGATTCTACAACTATTAGCTTAACTTTAACTCTAATCGCAAGCATATTGTATAAGTATTAGAGTAATTATTAGGTTAACTCCAATCATGATACAACTATTAAATTAGCTCCATTTTTGATATATTCCTCTCGGCGTATTCCAAACATATTAATCTTATTAATATGGTTGTTGCTAGTATTAAAGTTCCAAAAATTAATAAACAAAACACATTGTATTTGATGGAGGGCAACTGTGCTTGCAATGGTGCAGCGGGCTACAGTTCGCCCCGACTCATCCGGTGGAGCTCTCCTTGGCCTCAATGGTTGTTATGTCCTCTTCCTTTTGCTCACGCTTTGCTTGTCCTTCCACTCGGGTTCTCTCCGATGAAGATGCATTTACATCCAGTATCTCCTTCTTAGGCGGTGGTGGCTTCCAATGTAGGAATTTGAAACTGAAACAACTGGTTAAGTTTGACTGTTTTGACAACTCTATAATTAGTTTTGACAAATTTTAAGCAGAATCATGACAATGTTTTGGACCTTATTTGACTGGTTAAATTCCTGCTATGGTGTCTTTCTCTTAAGCCATGACAGCTACCTTTTTTTAACTAACACATTCAGTCAACTTGATAAGCCATAAGTTAAGTACCACAAATAAATTAAATCTTATATTTATTTTCCATTTTCTACTATTAATTGTAATTAGTTGTTTTTTTTTATAATTAAATTAGTTATTTGCCACCAACTACCAGTTATCTATGCACCAACTAATAGTTATTTGGTATGATTACCATCAAATCAATCTGAATAGTACACTTGAATTTGGAAAAATAACCATAAAACCAATCTCTGTGATCTGTAAAAATCTATCTCCATACCCGATCAAAAGGGAAAAAAATTACAATGATAGTATAATTCTATTATTATTCTAACACTATAGATGTAATAAGCATGGATCTGTTGCTCCTCCTGCTGTATTGCTCTCTCTATACCTCGTGTAGCTTTGTCCCAAGGTAATTGGTTGGAGTTTCTTGTAACAAATGGATATCTAGGTGCTTTCCAGCTCCCGAGACTTCATGTGGTTCAATGTGTCCTCTTTGACTATTCATACTATTAAGAATGCGCTTGATAGGAGGCACTTATATTGCTATGTATATGCCAGAATCTAGTGAAGGACGAATTATCTAAATGATTATTTGTATGGAAATTTTGATTATATTGATAAATCTAGAGCATGGCATTCGAATTTGGCCTAGAATAGTCATTTATGAATGGTGAAATTGCAGATTCCAGTGTGAATTTTAATAGGATTTGGGGAAAAATCCACAGGAATAAGGAGTGATATGACGACCTGTTATGGCAGGCAACTATAAAACAATTGTTTATTTGTGGATTTAATGGCCACTGGTTAAGATTAACTAATTTGCACAAATAGACATGGTGTGTTTGGAAACCACAAAAAGCATTTAGTCATCCATGTGTTAAAGGCTTCTTCATTGTAAAGTTTGATATATCAAAGAACTTAGTCCACATCTTTAAGTGGGGTTTTTGTTTTTGGAGAAACTCTCATGTTTACTTAACTCTCTTTCTAATTCTTTTTTCTAGAAGAAAAATAGCAATTCCTTGATATTCACTAGAATCAAAGGTAACGATATACATTTCTAAGATATTAGGTATCATATCCAGCCAAAACACACAAGCAGTGCTCAACAGAGTGAGCATCCAACCGTGCTAAGAGACAATACTGCTAGAAGACAAAAAGCTTCAGCAATAAACAACCTATAATAGAGCTTACAAAAAGGCGCATAAAACACCCATACAAAAACTGCTCAAGAGAGCAAAGTAACAGAAAAACCTACAAAGGAAACCCAAAACAATCTATACCACCAAAACAAGGGGCAAGATACTCATCCATCGATAGAGTAAACATGTAACTGCACAGGATCCTTTTCCTGCGAGACGAGAGGGCCACCGTCCCTCCAGAGTAATCGCCGCAGGTAGAAAGCACCCCCGCTGTCGCAGGAAGGAAGCACCTCCACTCCGCAGGCACCTACGCCGCAAAGGTTCGTCGCCTCACAGTGGAAAAAAAATCCATCGCCACCGCCACAAATGAAGGGACACCAAGCAACGAGGAAGAGCTCTGTCTCTCACATAGCATAAGCCCGGTCCGTCACCTCTCAGCAAAAAATAATCGTCACCACTGCCACAAAAAGAGAGACGTCACACAACCAGGAAGACCCCATCTTTATTTGCTCACTGCATAAGCCCAAAGCCTATCTGTGATAAAAAGGCGGTGGCTAGGGATGAAACCCTAAACTCCATGTTCTAGTTTAGATCGCCTCAACTCTAAAACCCTAATAAAATCTTCTCCAACACGCTCGCTCCCTCAAACTCTCTTTCTACTTCTATTTGATCTAACATAAGACTTAGTCCAAATCTTTAAGTCGGGTCCTTGGTTCTGGGGAAACTCTCATGTTTACATAACTCCCTTTCCACGGTTATTGTTGTTTGGGTTAGGATCCCCAATCTTTCTCTTTAGTTTTGGGATATGGTTCATTTAATAATATTGGAAATGTTCTTGGTAAATTTCAAATATGTTGTGAGGAAAATTAAACACCTATGGCATCTTCACTTCTATGGGAATCTATGTTGATATGGATTTTAAAAAAGGTTTCGAACAAAAAATAATTTGCTGGCTAAAAGACTCTATATGACCCAAAAGCTGGGCTATGAACAAGAGTTTTTTCAATACAAGACATGCTATGAAATAAGGCATATTGGAGTTAATTTTATTAATCCAGGCTTATAAGAATATTCAATCTAAAAATCCACAGTGATGGAAGGAAGAACACTAATTTATGAATCTTCAGATTAAAATAAAGCAATGGAAGAAGGTTTCTACTGAAAAAGTAAAATATAAGCAGTGTTTTTAGTAAGTACCAGCCCCACACTGGCCTCTGTTGGAAATGATTTACTAATGAAGTCGAGCCCCCTCCCCTCGAAGAATCATCATCAACATAATTATCATAAAATCATCATCATCAAAAACATTTGAAGAGCTTTCTCTATCTTGTCGTAGGATGTCATAGAGAGTCTTACCATCCCATCGCAGGATGTCCCATCTAAACTCATCATCCCACCCTATCGTAGGGTGTTCCATCAAAGATCATCATCCCGTCGCAGGATGAGAGGATCTTACTATCTTGGGAGCTCTCTCTATCCCATTGTAGGATGTCATAGAGAGTCTTACCATCTCATCGTAGGATGTCCTGTCTAAGTTCATCATCCCATTGCGGGATGATAGGATCTTAGTATCTTGGGATCTCTCTCTATCCTACTGCAAGATGTCATAGAGAGCCTTACCATCCCATGGCGGGATGTCATGTCTACAATCATCATCCCGTCATAGGACGCGAGGATCTTACCATATTGGGATCTCTCTCTATCCCGTCGCAGGATGTCATGGAGAGTATTACCATCTCGTCATAGGATGCCCCATCTAATATCACCAGACAAGAACCAAGTCAGCATGGTTATGTCTATCAACGAATCACCCTTATCTAAGTCAACATGGAATTATCGAGAACCAATTTATCATTATTATGGGCCACTCCCCCATAGCCAAGTCATCATGGCATTCTTGGGGAACCAAGTCATCATGGTTATGTTTATGGGACACTCACCCTTAGTCAAGTCAGCATGGAATTCTCGGGGAACCAAGTCAGTATGGTTATGTCCTACTCACTTCTGCCAAGCCATCATGTCACATGTTGTTTCCAAGTCATCATGGCACACACTTTTTCCAAATCATCATGGCACATACTGTTCCCTCTGTCACATAGGTATTCTTTATGTCAAGTCTATTTGACAATCTGACCAAGTCATCATGGCACTTTCTGCATCATCCTTCTTTAGCTTTTGGAACATACTACTCCCTTTGTCATGGAGGTCATTAATCATGTGAGGTGTAGGATAATTTGACTACTTGTCTTAAACCTTGTAGCAAAGGTTGAAGTCTTCTTCAATGATTCTTCACCACATGATATTCATGCAAGTCAAATTTAAATGTATGATTAGAAATGTTTTATAATTTCCAAATAACAAAGTCTTATACATAAAGACATATGCAACTATCTTAGTCAATGTTTCAACACAACATTAATCCATATCCCATATACATAAAGTAACTTTATCGATTCCTTCCATCTCTACCAAAACATCATTAAGAGTGTCCACTACTCCCAATATGTGAGTAAAGAGGTTTCATTCTAGAGGAGTAGCAATGTAATGTTGTACAACACCAAAAGCCACTTACCCAACACATGCATATTAGTAGTACATTGTTCATCAATGCAAACGTTCTAACATGTATAATACATTTCCTAAATCTAAGCATGCCCTCAACTTAACAATATCATATAAACATTCTCAAATAAAACATAAACACTTATCTTGTATGTTTTTGTAGGGTTACCCCCTCTCAATCTTGCTTCCTTCAAGTTGCCTCCCTCTGAATTTTGACCAAGTTCTTCTTATGATTTGTTTTTTTCTTCATCTCCCTCTAGATATGCATGTTTTCATTTGACATAGTCTTCCAAGTCATGCTCTTTTAGTATGAGAGTCACTCTATACTTCTATGCACATAAGTTCTTAGGTCCAAAAAGATTGCTTCAACTCGATGCTTGTTTCAATACTTATTTGGAAGACTGTTTTCGGTAGACCTAGGGTTTGAAAGAGAAACCCTAATTTTTTAAACTTGGTGTCTTACAGATATGATTGGATAGAAATATGTGTCTCCTCAAGTCCAACTAACTAGTATACTCCTTTTCCCAAATCCGTGGACAGAACTACAAAATAATTGATGCCCTAGTTTCTTCAATTTTATTTTGCTAAATTATTCGATATTTTTTTTTTAACAGAAACTAAAAAGGGGGTATATATATAAAAAGGGGCTGTGCACAGCCATTCATTACAAAACAGATAATATCGATGATTTATATACAACAAAACTGCTGTACAGAAGGCCTAAGCATGTTGCTGTCCAAAAAACCTTACATATATTCTGCTCAAAACATCGGAAACTGCTAGAGGGGTATACCCTTATAAACTGTTTACATAATATAAGGAAAACAAACATTCAGACATAACTAAAGGGGTATAGATTACTGGTTGCCTCTGTTGATTCTAGGTTGGACGACGGATTCCTCCTCCATAGGAAGAACAGCTTCTGCAACTTCACCATTGACTCTGCTGGCCTGGTTCATGGCAATGAACCGCTGGAGATCCTCCTGGATCCTATCCACTTTCCCCATGATTTCCTGGAGATTGCTCTCATTGTCGTCTATGCGAGCATCATGATTACTTATTTGAAGAGAAGTATAACTTACGGTGTCTGCCATTTTCTTTACCTCCATGGTCATTTCTTTGGTGTCCACGACATTAATTGCGAGCAATTCGTAAAGTTTGCAAAGGTTCTTCTTTAAGTCCGCCCATTCTCCACCCTGCGCCATTCTAGATGCTTCAACCGAAATGCTCAGATGAGCGAAGAGATTGAGAGGGACGCAAGCTGAGATGACAGGATCGCTATCTTGCTGCACCACCGAGGATTGACTGAAAAACAAACTGAGCACAATGATTTCCTGAGACAGAGATACTTCACCTTGTTTTTGAATGTCCAGCGTACCCACGGCACCTTCCCAGCTCGGACAATGACCCAAGCCTGTCACTGAAACATCTACGCTGTGAGTTGCAGCCCGAGACACTATGAGGGGTAGGCACGAACCGGAGGAAAGAGCCGCAGATGCCAACCTTTCCTTCACCACCGAACGCGTAAGGGGGAGGATCTGCCACGGGAGGCCTTGGAGCCACCCTTTGCTAATGCCTATAACAACCTGGAACAGGAAACACAGGGCTTCATGGAGACCGAGGTTCATAGAGGGAAAGATATGGAGCGGCATACTGAATCCGGAGGAAGACAGGAGAGAAAGATATGAGAGGCGAGAGGCGTGCGAGGGATAAATGCCAATGTCCCGGGGCCTTAAGGCCATTAAAACTGCAGCATCCGGATGGTGGACGGACCGAGGAGGAGGCCACGCGACAAAGAGGAAGGAGCTGAGGGATAAATGCAGGGAGCCAGCA
>LPNX011205424.1:0-60295 GCA_001517045.1 Pseudotsuga menziesii | reverse complement strand
GGGGGGGGGGGGGGGAAGAAGACTTATAAGAGAGATGACATCCAAAAAACTAAGCCTACAATGCCTAAGCATGGGGGCAATCCAAAGCCCAAGCATGGGGACAAATAAGAGATTATGCCAAAGAGAGACCATAGTCATTATTACGGGATGTATTTATGTATGGGAGGGTTCCCATCTTGTTTATAAACCCCTTGCGGAAGAGAAGCCCCAATATTAGCCATAATGTCAGCTGTAGTGTTGTTTATTCGGAGGATATGAAGGGGATCGTAGGAGTGAAGCAAGAGAGGTTTTACTTTGTTGTATAGCCGGCGACAGTTGATTGCACCCGAGGGGTATCCGTTAATCAATTTGGAGATGACATACTTTGAGTCTCCAAATATTAAAACCCTGCGATAATTTTTTTCCTGTAACATCTGAAGACCTTGAAGAAGAGCCAGCCATTCTGCTTCGTTATTGGTTCTGTTCCCTAACCCCCAGGCAAAGGATTGTTCTATATTTCCACCAGGGTCCAAAAGGATCCCACCTGCTCCTGCCGCCCCTTAAATTATTCGATATTAATTCATATGTATCTCCACAATTTATGCTCCTAAAGGTCTCAAAATTCGTCATGATATAGTATGATATGTCTTCTATCCAACCCTATTGTTTATAGAAATATTGGATTCACTAGGTGGAACTTGTGTTAAGTTTCCCAAGGTGACTTGTTTATGGACTGGTTCACTAGAGTGAACTTGTGCAGACTTCCACATGTCATTGTTTCAACTTCTTGTTCTGAAACTCTCACTAGAGAAACTAAAGCTCGTTCCATTTTTGGAACATCTTATGGAATTCGATTTGGACCTTCCTAGTTTGATATATAACATTTCTCCCTATATAACATGTTTAAGATTGAATTGTGAAAGAGGTTGTAACCTTGTTTTGGAGGGATCGGATCTCCTAAAGTAAATCAAATATGAGGTTGAAGCTCATAAAAATGGTAGATCAATATCTGAATTTGACATATCTGATTTTGAACTCCCGAACCTTCACCAAAATTACATTATAGAAAAAATTCCTAGATGACTAGATTTTTTCTTCAAGGGTTTCAAGAATGAAGCCCTAATCTCCAATAGCTATAGTTGCAGCAGTGTCATGGCTGCACAAAGATTTGTTTTAGGGTAGCTCTGATACCATGTTAATATTTTAATGGTTATATAAGAACTTTAAACATTTAGCATCATAACATCATAACCATATACAATAGGATCACTGAAAGAAAGTTAGGAACAACAAGACAAAAGAATGACATAGATTTATCGTGGGAAACCCTCTTGGGGGAGAAAACTGAGCAAAAGTTACTCAATATAGAATTCGGCCAAGTACAGTGAACAAACATGAGAATAAGACCAGCAAATTCCTCTCTCCAGTGAAACTCATTACTCTCTGTCTCTTGTACACTTACTTGTGTGAGAGATGTGTCTAAATGAGGGAGGTGCCTTACCTATTTATACTCATAAAGTGAGTGACCTCATTACCTAACGAGGTTGGCCTAGTCCTTTAATTATGGATGACCTACCTAGGAATACTCAAAATAACATTTATAAAATACTTTTGTAGGTACTATTGACTTGAATTCCAATGGATGTTTTACCTCATGACTTTTACATGACCAAGTACATCAATGGCATCTCTGAATGGAGGAATAACATCTCCTAAAAGAGGAATAAAAATAATACAATAAAAGGTATAATAGAATATGACCTCTCCGAATGAAGGAATAACATCTCCAAAAGGAGGAATAATAATAATAATACAATAAAAGGTACAATAGAGAATTTTCCAAAGTCATCTTTCTTTAACAAGTTAGGTGTTGCATCAAGACTTTGGATTTGATTTTATCCTTGAGACTAGCAATGATGCATTATTTTAAAAAATAACTAGTTATCTTCATTCAATGTAACATTCATAGGATTGCTTATGCAATTTCCATTGTTCTTGATCCAAGTACAATACCCCCACCCAAATTTTCATCATGTTATTAGTATTCCATGGAGGGAAAAATAATGTTCCATCTAAGTAATCCAACCCATAAGGTCAATCCCATAAAATCTATTTGAATCCACCTTGGGAAAGCAATTCCATGCATTGTTATTAAGAACAGGTGTTGTATAGTGAATATCACATCTATTGAAGTTTCTTCGTGGTAGGGATTGGCTTGATGCTCCAATTTCCCTTCCAATTAGAGGAGACACTCCAAAATATTATTCATATTAAGGTGAAGTTCATGGAGTTCCTCATTTTGTGCCACTAGTTATTGATGTAGTTCATCCTTTTGTGCCACTAGCTATTGATTTATAAAGATGACCAAATTTAGTGATGATATAACCTTGTTATCCATTTGTAAGGACCTAGTTTCCTATAGGTTGTCTCTAGTATAAAGTTATAACAATGTGATAAACTAGTCACAAGAAGTCTTCTAAAATAGGTCCCCAACAATTGTATGGTTAGGTCGATTGAGGAATGGTATTGAAGAGTGATCTCTTGAAATGTTGTTGTTGATGTACTATAGAAACAATATGGTTGAAGGTTTAAGTAAGGCTAATTTCAAGTGCATATAGGGGACTTTCATATACCCTAGGATACATGAATGAAAAATACATAAATGGCAAATACATAAACAAGTGATGCTACTCAAAGGGGTAGAAATAGGGGTTACAAGGGAATCCAGCCATGTGATGCCACTTGTATTTCCTGCATGTGTTTTTCTCCAACCATAGATTTTCCTATTGAATGATAGATCTCTTTGTTATTTAAATATGTTGGAATATGTGTCTATCCTTTTTTTATTATTTTAAATTTAGGCATATTCTAGCTCGGGAAAGAGCTTCAATATCACTTGTAATGTACTTAACCAACAAAAAACAATGGAACATGAACAATATCTAGAGAAATTCAATGCAAAAAATAAATAGAAGAGAAAATAAGTTTAAATTTGCAGAATATATCCCTTATATTAAAATATATGAGTGATTACTATTCATGGAACTCTTCAAGGGGGAAACCTCCTATGAGCAGAGCTCTAAAGCATTCATAACCTTCTAGTTCCATAAGTAGTTTCTTAATAAGGAATAAACTAACTACTTCATGTGGTCTCATCATTAATGGGTACCAAACACATAGCGTGCCTTAGTTAATAAATATGACCATTTTTGTAATTTGATATGTATTGTTATAGTTTTTAGTTTACACTATGTAGAATTTATTTAAACTCGTCGAAATGCAAAATGAAGAAATTTAATAAAAACAATTTTATTAATGATAAAGAAAACATTTTAGAAAAATGAAATATAAATAATAAAAATATTACACCAAATAAAAAAAACGAAGCACCCAACATCATGGAGAAAATTGATTGAAATTTTTATAGCATAATATATAAATGGAGAAAAATTGGCATAAAAGATAAACAACAATTAAAACCATTACATGAAAATGTGGAAAACATAGAGATATTTCAAAACATGGATTGTGAAGATGGCTTAAAAGTAAGATAATCATGAAAACTTGTCATTAATTACTAAACCGATAGTAAACTTACATAATTACTTCCTTCCATGCTCCCTATTTGTGTTTTGTGTTGGTCTCTTAGCTCTTTATTTTCATTTTCATTTCTTCCATTGTTTCTCCTCTCTTTTTTCTCTATCTTGTTTTTGTTTTTATTGCATTCCCTTTTATTTACTTTTTATGATTAGTGATGATTTTCTTACAATCCTAAGTAACATATATGCATTTAATGATATGGGGAAGAGTGTGGCCTTGTGACATTGGGTTAATGATGAGTTGTTTGATTCCTTGTTATGGGGATTTAATCATTACGGAGTATTAAGAAGACACAAAAAGAGCATTGTTTAAATGTCTAACGTTCAAGGATTAAGAAGCATATTTTACTTTGCAAATCTGGCACAAACCTAAACAAGAACTATCAATAGTGTTTTATAAATGTCCAGTCCACTTAAACAATCTCAAAAAGTGGCTATAACAAATCTACCAACTTAATAAAGATTTATTGTGAAGCAAAGCTCATTATACTTCAACTATAATGGAGTTCAACAAATGCATATTAGTGATGGAACCACCATGTCAACAATATATCTATTTTTCAATTTTCTACTGGGCTCAAAAGGCAAGTAAGACATTTGGAAGAATTGGCCACTATTTGATGTAGAAACAATTGCCTAACATTCATAACTAGATGCTTTTGGAGTGGTTTTATGCCACTCCAATTTAAAAATATGATTTTGCAAGAATAATTTGGAGATGTTGGGTTCATTTACATTAAGTGGCATTGAATAAGAATGTGTACACTAAAAGGTAATGGTAAGAAAATTGATTCCTTTATTATTAACAAAATATTTTGTATATTAGGTCAATAATGTATCATTAATAAGATATTTTGTGTATTAGGTGAACCGTGTATTATTATCAAAAGAACAAATGCAAATATAAACTATGCAACCAACTTGTTTTGCATATTTTAATTACCAAAACAATTTTACATATTTTAATTATCAGAACTTTTAATAAATAATGGTTTTGTTACAATGTTAAATTAAAAAAATAAATTAAAAACACTTCTTTTTTATAAAAATAAATTAAAATGTTTGTAAAAATTACCAATTTCATTACTTACACTTTCCAAGTAGACATAAATCAATATTGATATTGAATCAAATTACATAACTATTTAACAACTCCGAAAAAAAACACGGACTTGAATGATTGTGATTGATATTGAATCAAATTACATAACTATTTAACAACTCCAGAAAAAAAAAACATGAACTTGAATGACTGGTGTGAAACTTTTGTAAAAATCTTTTTGAACTATCTAAAAAGATTTGAAGAAAATCAAAACTTTTGTAAAAATCATTTTTTGACCCATCTAAAAGATTTTTAAAAAAATCAAATTTTAACACTATTTTTAAACACTTGAAAAAAACAAGAACTTGAGTTATTCCCACGCTGAAACCTTTTCCAAATTTATTTGCCGTATTGGAAAACAAAAAGAATATTGGTGGGCCTTGGTGGGCATCCTCGAGGAAAAGGAAAACACAAGGATATGATTCAATTATTGTACTAGGCGAGTTCGACAACTCGAGTGGGGTGAGTTTATTTTTATTGTCATGTCATTGTTAAAAGATATTAATATTTATGTGTTTTTAAAATATTTATTATATTTTTTTAATATTTTGAAATATCTATGTATATATGAAATTATTTAATAGTTTAAGTATTCGTGTAGGGTTTAAAATGAATTGTTTGGAAATTTGTTTTTAAAATGTTATTATTTTAGAATGATATATCATTGGAAATATGAAAGTAAGAAACATGCCAAAGTTTAAAGTTTATCATATTTATAAGATAATAAAATAATTAGTTATGTTTAACTATTATTATCAAAGATTTGGATACGGGTGGCATTGCTTGTCATAGGACGCATGGGAGCAACGAACCAGAGGCATAATTGTTCCCCAACACAGCTCCTTCGATGGCTTGGCTCATCATAACGTCATCAATGCAGACAGTGCCCCCATATCCCAAGCAGCAGGGTTATTCAAGGTTGCTTCCTTGGTTCTTATATGGGAGGTGATAGTCCCGACGTAATGTCGTCCTGAGCTCTCCTACACAGGATTATGGCAACTTGCGTGAGGAATGTACAACTCATATGCCAGTGCAGGTTTAATATTGCCCTGGTGCATGGTATTTCTTATTTCATCCCCTCTTCTTCAAGCACGACTGTGGATTTCATCAGCACCCTGTGATCTTGGAGAGTGTCGACAACGCTAGGTTCATTCCTCGGGATTCTACTCTCACTGCCAACCTCAATTCTCATATTTTGTTCCCTTCTACGCCTCCGGCCCATTTAAATATGTCCCGCAGACTGCGAACCACCCCTCGTTGTGGGCGTGCAAGCCGAGGGAATGCTAATGAGCTTGCCAGGACCCTTTCTACAATTGTCAATACAAATGACTTTGATGTGCGAATTCCTAATCACTTGCGTCAAATCATGAACGACTCGGAGGATGAATGCCTGGGCTCCCTTCTGCGGTCAACATAATGGTTATGCATAGACACAATTTCTGGGTGGCAAAGAACCTAATGGCTAGGCTTATTCTTCATCTAACGAGGCCTTAAGATGATCCTCCAATGTCTCCTGTGTCACGTCCCCGTCCCTCACCCGACGAAGAGGACGCGACGAACATCAACACAACCGGGCAAACAGCCCATGAAGATAAACAAAGGATATCAATGCTGAAATTAAAAGCCTAAACAACAGGCATAATTCGGCATAATTCATCATACAAGGATGCACAGTCCTTCAAACAATCAGTGGAAGCAAACATAGACATTCCAGCATTTGACATCAATATAAATTACAGAGATGAAGTAACCAGCAGTACTTATCTTTGATAAAGAATTCACCCGCAACCAGCTACGTCGCTGCAACGTTCCACCCAACCATAGGCCAGCTTTCTCATCAAACTCTTAGCAATGCTGCCACCCCCGAGCTGGGCATGATTCCTCCGGAATAAGGGTCAATTGTAGGCTTACACATAGCCAAGGGGACAACCACTGCATACCAGCAGCAAAACAATCCCTTCACAGTCCTGTGAAGAAGCAAACAGCCGGGAATGATCCCCAAATGAAACAATGAGCATAGCTCCAGCCTATGAGGCAACTCAGAGTGGGTTTTGGCCCTAACGTGGCCAAAACAACTCAGCTATAACCCAAAACCAGGGTACTTCCGCAGCCACAAATACACAAGGAAGGATAGCAGCATTCCACAGCTCCAAACAAGGAACTCGGCCAGCGAATTGGAAACCCATAGTGGCTCAAAACGAAATTGAACACCACAGCCCACAAAACACAGGGAAAACAACAGTTCGTCCAAGGCAATTGAGCCATGGGAAGACTCACACAGTCCACGCTGGAAACAAATTTACAGACTCCCATCCTGGGCGTGGGTAATAATCAACGCAGAACCCACAATTCGACCCATGGGGAAAGGATTCAGCCACTCCATTCACCAATCCGCAGAGGAAAACGACATGGGTAAAACCCAGGAAATTCCTGTGCGCGAAAATGAGAAACGGGAGGGAAATTCTCTGCGTGAGAATGCATAGCGGTCGGGAGGACGCGAATTGCAAGTGCCTGAGCGTTTAGCAACTCGTGGAGAGGAAGAAAATGTCTGCCTGAGACCAAAACCGCCCAGATCCTGTGCGTGAGGAGGATCCAAAAACAAAATCGTGGTGAGAGTGAACCGACCAGGGAAGAGTGTGTGAGGGAGAAGAATGGGTAGACATGGGTGGAGTGGGCAGATGGGCAAAGGACTGACAGTCCTGCCACCCCACTCCCAAAGGCATTAACTGCCTCAACCACCAGCAGCCATTACTCCTTAGCTCCCCAACAAAACATTAAAGAGGTTGACAAGGGAAGATGGAAAATCAACAAGGTGACAAAACTTGAGTTTTTCCCCCATAACCAAGGTTTGACATCCCCCACCCCTTATCCTTTGGAACCATGCCCTTTTCATTCAACGTTGCACTGCCGTAGCTGGTTGTGGTTTATTTTAATTGATGTGCGGGTTTACATGATGCCGAATTATAATGTGCCTTATAACACGACATACCACCGACAATTATCCCCGTCGCCGAAACATACACAACCAAATCGATGGTGGGGCTTTTGCCTTGAGCTCCTCACCAAGATTAATTACAATATATACATCATGCAAACGGGGTCAAAACCGGGGATATTACATTCCCCTCCCCCTTGGAATAACACCATCCTCGGTGTTCCATTACATATATACAATACATATACAATTGCACATCAAAATTTCAAAATTGCAGATCTATACCACGTTCAATCATTTACTCGGAACGTTCAAGACCAAGCCTCTCGGCTTCCATGGACTTTTCCTGCTGGTTCTCAGCCTCCTACTGATCCCGAAGTTTAGGAACTTTGCGGCTATCGCCTTCATCATGTTCCCTCATTGGGCAGTCCTGGCGTAAATGATGTCCTCCGCATCTCCAACATCTCATTGGCTGCTTCATCTTTACCTGCTCAAGTTCCTTTGAGTCTTCGTGCCTCGACCGTTTCTTATCGGGTCGCTTGGACAAATGTCCCATTGCTGATCCACCTTCCTTTCCTTTGCCGATTGCTCTCAGAAGGCTTTTCACCTCCCTTTGCAAACCAATAGAGTCTTGCAAAATCTGGTGGTTCATTTCACTTTGCCTTCTTTGTATCTTGAGCATCTCCCCAAGGTTCTCTTGGGTCTTGGCAATCATTTGAAGGAGACTTCCAGCCAATTCCAACAACTTTTGATCTGCTGCCATAATCAACGTGCACCACCTGGTTTCACTTTTCTCACCTGTGGAATGCACCATTGAAATTCTATCAGACCAAGCATAATATAGATATCAAAACCAGTTAGTTAATTACCCAATTGGCATGACAGTCCAAGTTCCATTAAGGAAACTTTCACATTTTTCATGCCTTTCCCCAACAGGAACATGAACTTATTCATGTCCATTCCTGGGCAGGGAATTAACTATTCCAGCATTCACAAATTTGCTTAAGCAAATACATACATTTCATTCTCAATCATACATGCATTAAACAATCCTTTGTTTTCACAATGCATAAACATATATAGATATATATATATGTATATATATAATCAAAAGGCAAGAGAGAGCAGCAAGAGTTTTTCCCCTCTTTGTCTTGTTCCATCTTTGGAATCCACACCATCGCAGTGGCTTTTCATGCTCTCAGCCTCTTTCACTTCACCGTGAATGCTAGACCAATCTCTCTTCGTCATGACACTTAGTGTCTTCGGTCTATTCCAGACCTCTAAACCATGGAGTCTCTCCACATGGTTTGTCTCGGCCGCTAGGACTCCCCCGTCCTAGTAGCACCTTTTTCATTACCGCTCATTTCGAGCTTTCCAGGACAGTCATATGTCCACATGCACCTCTAGGATGCTCTCATAGTCCTCGCCTCCAGCGATACCTATATCCAAACATTGAATAGATTCACATGTTTAGTTTATTCTCATCAGTTTTATCTCTTAAAGCAAGAGCTTAAAACATTGTAACCAAATCATATAGACATGTATATTCATAAGCAAAATAATCCAATACTTATCTGTATGGTACATTTCCTCGTTCGCCCATAGGATCCTGCTTTGCTTTTCAAGCCATGGGATCGCCTATGGACTCAGATGTTAGGTCAGCACGCCGGCTGCTCCACAACATCAAATAATTAATGTCCAACCAGTACATAACCATGTCAACTGGGCTTGGAACTTTATCATGACCATTTCCAGGTCTAGGATCTACTATGGATCCTTAGGCATATCACAACCCATCATACACTTATGTCAACAATGACACATACACTCATATCGCCATACACTTATACCAACATACACTTATATCAACAATACACTTATATCAACCATTTACCTTTACCTTTAGCCTGTCAACACAGCAACACAAGCAATACAAGCAAACTCATCAGCATCATTGCTCTAAAACTGTAATCACATTTCATATAATTCACTATCAAATATTGAGACACCAGGAGTGCATCCACTCCCCAGAGTGTAATCAATATTGAAAACCCTTTCATGACTCGACATCGGAAAAGTGTGCACTCTCTTCCGGTGTGTGCCATGTAGGCCCTATTCATACTCAAGCAATCGGTCATCATGGAAATAAATCAAAACATGTTCTGCATATGGAATTTAATAATTAAACATGCATATTCATAGCAAGAGTCACAGAACACTTATCCATTTTTCGTCGCAGTATGCCTTTATATCTGTTAGGCACCGTCAAGGAGTTGAGAAAAGCTGAATGCTAAGCTGGTGAGCTCGCTGCAGAGCTAGGAACACCTACACCAGAACTAGCCTGACTTCTAAGACACCCACACACACCTAGCACAAGGAATCAGTCCCTTCTCTGCTACACAGTCCCTCAGGCCCTGCATTCCCTTCCAGTGCTACCCCGGTGTTGTGGAGAAGAAAGTCAGCCCTCTAGCTCTGTCTATGTGGTTTCCAATCACCAGGTTTCACAAGCAAACCAAGCCCCTATCCCTGCTTCCTGTTTACGTTTCTCATTCACACATGTCTTACCAACATGGCCCATACCATCTCACTCATGCTATCACCAAACATGCAGTGCAGATGATACATTCTCAAAATGTCTAATGGCGTTTCACCCGAAACCCATTTCCCAGACAAGGGAAAACCTTCCCATGAAGTTTGGCTTCTGCAGGCGATCACACATGGTCTTCCTGCAGTGTGTACCCCTGACACATTCATCAAATAGCCAAACCGTCAATCATTACCTGAGACTACAATCCAAATTGATCATTTCATAACCAAGCAATGACATTAGCAATCAAATTCAATAAGAATTTACAATTCTATCTACTACAGAAATTGACTTGCTCAATTGTGGGTTTCTTGTAAGCAGCACTACTATGCCCATTATACTTTTATGCTTACTATCATAACATGAATACCCACTTACCATGTGTCCCTCCTGACACAATCTCACACAAGCCAACAATGATTAGTAGCCGTTAGTACCTCTTAAATCCGAAATCCACAATTCGAATTTAGCAACCCGTACCAACTAATTTTCACAACCATGAGACTTCTTCTCATAAATGGTAGATTCTGGCAGTGGTCAGGGACTTACCTCTCACTGTCATGTTTGAAATAATCTACCTGAAATATAAGCTTCAAACAACCAAACACAAGCTTATGCGAGCCGACAATGGCTAGTGGTTGTCAGCAATTTCTCAAATTCACAATTCGAATTTTAACAACATATCATATGGTAGATTTTGGCATTGGTCAAGATATTACCTCTCACTGCCATGCTCGAAATAATATACCTGAAACATAAGCTTCAAACATCGAAACACAAGCTTATGCAAGCCAGTAGTGACTAATAGTTGTCAGCAATTTCTTAAATTGGAAATTTATGATTCAAATTTAATAAGCTCTTTCACATGGTAGATTCTGGCATTGGTCAGGGTCTTACCTCTCAATGCCATTCTCAAAATAATCTACCTGAAACATAAGCTTCCATCAACCAAACACTTGGTAAGTATGGATGCATATACTATCTCATTGCTACAACCATCACCGAAGCATTTTCAGAATTTATAAAATTCAAATACTTCAAAGGTTAGTCACATCAGTGTTCTCAAAGCTCATTTACTTCATGCAATCATTATCACACTAACATTGCAAGGTATAGTCATATCATTCATGCAATTAAATGAACGTTTAGATACCATTACTTCACAAGCGTATCATTCATACCACCCCGCTCTTCAATAGAGCATTTCTGGCAGCCAATTGATCATGACTATCCTGCATTCATAACAACCTCTGAAATAATTCCTGAATTATCATCAATTCACCATTTCAGTCATTAGTTAGTCCGCATATCACATGCATTCATCTCAATGCATTCATGCCATACATCACAACATTGCACCTACACTTATGCAATCAGTCACTCACACCCTTCATATGCATAACTACAAGATTCACAAATCTTTCTTAATGCATGTCCGTTCATGCTATCTTGCATTGATTCAAGAATACTATGCATTCAACCATACCATGGCCTAACCATGACTACCTCATATAGGATTCATTACTATAATAAATATCATTAACATGTATGAGCATGACACCTTTCTACATTCCAGTATTCATATGGTATGAGGTCTCTTACCTGGACCGATCCATGGAATTTGTCATAAGCAAACTCTTACCTGCATGGGTCCTACTTACACCCTTGACATGACCAATTTGGTTGGTCCTTTGCAGGAGATTGCAACATTTTCTCACCAACCATTGGTATGGACTCATTGCCTTATCCCTTCTCCATAGGGTTGCTGGTCTAGTTCATTAGCATCAGCAACATATTCATCCGGGTCCATGTCATCGTTGGTTTGTCCACTAATGCCAACATCAAAACAATGATCATCATTAGTGGTTCATCATAACTATGTAATTTCCAATATTCTTACCAACATGCAATATCCTATGCATGCACTACATATCCTCATGCATTTCAAGCATAACTTAGGAAATGTAGTTATAATCAGCAAGATAGGGTTTAATGAAAACTTCCCTTTCAATTTCCTCATCTTCTCATGGAATTCCTTTTCCACACAGCAGCTGGTTGACTTCATAGTCCTTGCTACCCCTAGGCATGCAACTGTATAGCTTGTCCATTTGATAACAGTGGCCATCATTAGCACTTTGCTACTTCATGCTCGGATTCTGGTCACTTATCCTTGTCCCTTGTTGGATAAGCTTTCCAACGCCTATTCGCATGCGTCATTCCGACCTTGGGTGTGAAAACCACACGCCTTCTAAGAATGATGACTTCCAGCAAACTTTTGCATTTTCATACACAGCTGCATTTGGACTGGGTGCCAACTTCAGCCAACTTCAGCCACCTTGAAAACCTCATTTAAAACACAGAATTTTCCTTCCACGAGAACGACTGTCTCAAGGGATGACGGGGGTCAAGGTGGCTTGCCCCCTTGTGGCTTCCGCCACTCCAGGGCGGGTCGAGGGCAGCGCCCTCATTTTTTTTTTGTAAATCATTGGTTTTCGCGCAATCTGGCGCATTAGCTCGTTGCCTCTTTTCTCATTTTCAGCCCTGAAATTCCCCTGAAAAACAGCTGAAAAATCCCTCTGAAAACAGTTGAAATCGGCTAGGAAATCTCATGGAAAACCCCAAATTTTCTCCCTTGCAGAATCGCCTCTCACTTCATCTATCCATCCGACGTATCGGCTCCTGGAACCATCATCACGTCCGCTGAATCGGCTCCCGGACCATTCTTCCTCTTCCGCCGAATCGGCTCCCTGGAAGCTCTAACCTTCCGCAACGTCGGCTCTTCGGAAGTTCCAACCTTCCGCAACGGCGTCTCCTTGGAAGCTTCAATCCTTCCGACGTTCGCTCTTCCTTGGACGAACTTTCCACATCGGGCGTCGGCTGACTCTTGGATCGGAGGTTGGATGTCTTTAGCTTCCGCAACGGCGGACGTTTTACTTCGCCACTTCATCCGATTTATGAACGAACTTCGAGCCTTAACCCCTTTTTGACGTGTCGACGGTCGGGGGAATCTCCCATCGGAAGACTTAACCATTTGGGCTTCCGCAACGGCGGACGGAAACTTCGTCAGTTCGCCCGCAACGGCGAACGCCCACTTCACCGGCTCTTCCGATTTAGCTCTTAGAACCACTTGATAGTCGGACGTCGGCGGACTCTCGTAACGTCGGACGTCGGACAACTCTCCCTTCCGATTTCTCCAAAACTTAGACAAATTTTCAATTTTCCAAAATTTCTTCTTCGTCGACAATCGGATGACTCTCACATTGGACGCGAAATTGCTTCGCCGTCCGCAACGGCGGATGGAGAACTTCACCAGTTCGTCCGCAATTGCGGACGTCCACTCCTCCAGTTCTTCCGCAACGGCGGAAGTCAATTCCTCCAGTGGCCCGACTGTTCCATACTTAGTCGAATTTTTGAAATTTTTCTGCGACGTCAGCGATCGAACGGATTTCGAGTCGGATGCGGGATCGCTCTGCCATCTGCAACGGTGGCACTTCCGGAATTCTTCCGCAACGGTCGGAGGTTAACTCTGTGAACCCTTCCGCAACGTCGGACGGGAAACTTCACCCATTCGTCCGCAACGGCGGACGTTAACTTTGCCAGTCCCTCCGCAACTGTGGAATTCCACTTCCTCCAGTGGTCCGACCGCTCAACACTTAGACCGATTTCTGAGTCCATCTGCTCACTGCTGAACAAAGAAGGTAATTCTACCTTCTGTCACTGCACCTTCTTGGCCCATAGAGGCCCATTGTTGCAATCATGGCTCTGATACCACTCTGTCACGTCCCCGTCCCTCACCCGGCGAAGAGGACGCGACGAACATCAACACAACCGGGAAAACAACCCATGAAGATAAACAAAGGATATCAATGCTGAAATTAAAAGCCTAAACAACAGGCATAATTCAGCATAATTCATCATACAAGGATGCACAGTCCTTCAAACAATCAGTGGAAGCAAACATAGACATTCCAGCATTTGACATCAATATAAATTACAGAGATGAAGTAACCAGCAGTACTTATCTTTGATAAAGAATTCACCCGCAACCAGCTACGTCGCTGCAACGTTCCACCCAACCATAGGCCAGCTTTCTCATCAAACTCTTAGCAATGCTGCCACCCCCGAGCTGGGCATGATTCCTCCGGAATAAGGGTCAATTGTAGGCTTACACATAGCCAAGGGGACAACCACTGCATACCAGCAGCAAAACAATCCCTTCACAGTCCTGTGAAGAAGCAAACAGCCGGGAATGATCCCCAAATGAAACAATGAGCATAGCTCCAGCCTATGAGGCAACTCAGAGTGGGTTTTGGCCCTAACGTGGCCAAAAAAACTCAGCTATAACCCAAAACCAGGGTACTTCCGCAGCCACAAATACACAAGGAAGGATAGAAGCATTCCACAGCTCCAAACAAGGAACTCAGCTAGTGAATTGGAAACCCATAGTGGCTCAAAACGAAATTGAACACCACAGCCCACAAAACACAGGAAAAACAACAGTTCGTCCAAGGCAATTGAGCCATGGGAAGACTCACACAATCCACGCTGGAAACAAATTTACAGACTCCCATCCTGGGCGTGGGTAATAATCAACGCAGAACCCACAATTCGACCCATGGGGAAAGGATTCAGCCACTCCATTCACCAATCCACAGAGGAAAACGACATGGGTAAAACCCAGGAAATTCCTGTGCTCGAAAATGAGAAACGGGAGGGAAATTCTCTACGTGAGAATGCATAGCAGTCAGGAGGACGCGAATTGCAAGTGCCTGAGCGTTTAGCAACTCGTGGAGAGGAAGAAAATGTCTACCTGAGACCAAAACCGCCCAGAGCCTGTGCGTGAGGATGATCCAAAAACAAAATCGTGGTGAGAGTGAACCGGCTAGGGAAGAGTGTGTGAGGGAGAAGAATGGGTAGACGTGGGTGGAGTGGGCAGATGGGCAAAGGACTGACAGTCCTGCCACCCCACTCCCAAAGGCATTAACTGCCTCAACCACCAGCAGCCATTACTCCTTAGCTCCCCAACGAAACATTAAAGAGGTTGACAAGGGAAGATGGAAAATCAACAAGGTGACAAAACTTAAGTTTTTCCCCCATAACCAAGGTTTGACATCCCCCACCCCTTATCCTTTGGAACCATGCCCTTTTCATTCAACGTTGCACTGCCGTAGCTGGTTGTGGTTTATTTTAATTGATGTGCGGGTTTACATGATGCCGAATTATAATGTGTCTTATAGCACGACATACCACCGACAATTATCCCCGTCGCCGAAACATACACAACCAAATCGATGGTGGGGATTTTTCCTTGAGCTCCTCACCACGATTAATTACAATATATACATCATGCAAACGGGGTCAAAACCGGGGATATTACATCCTAGGTTCCACCTAGCGCTCCAATTGATACAGATCAAAGACCACGTCCCCCTCTGGAAAATTCCACTGCTACTCAACAGGGAAAAGCAACCACCACCATTTCCTCGGCTTACAGGAAGATAGAGTCACTTCTAGTCAAGAAAATTCCCTCCATCACTGAGCGCATCGAGTAGTGAAGAAGACACCATCAATGACTCCAAAATCCTTGGTCAAGATGGAGGCCAAACTACTACCACCCAACAGGCTTCCCCCACTAAAAGTAGACCAAAAGCGAACTCACATATTGGATTCGACTTTGGCTACCCATCAAGGAGGAGACTCCTACCAAGCATTGAGTGCGGGTTCCTGGGGTCTTCTTTTTTTGATTTCATGGTCATTATGGGTTTAGTTTCTTTAGTTTTTTGCAGCTAAAAAACACTGCTCTTTTGTTTACACATTGTTTATACTGTTATTAGTATGATTTGTTTTCCCTACGGGGAGAATCTTTTTGATGTTAAGAGCCTAATTTCCAAAAATGGGAAGGCTCCCACCTTCACTCTGCTTTTTTCAGTCCATGGAACTGTCATTATGACTTGTATTTTTTCCTCTAATATTATTATCAATCAATAGAGACTCTGAGCTTACAAAAAATTATTATAATCATCTTAAACTCAGATCTATTTGTTGGCAAATTTGGGTTATAGTTGTCATTGATGTCAAAGGTGTTCACGAATGACAAAGGAAAAAACAGTGGATATGATGACAAGACAAACTCAGTGAAAGACATGAGGAATATGGCATAGTTGAGGATGTGGCATGACACATATGATGACAAGGAATATGATGGCATAGTTGAGGATGTGGCATGACACATATGATAACATGGGATATGATGGTGTCCTAATGATGATGAAAGACTAAGGTAGTGATGGCAATGTTACTTATGAATTACAAAGGATAAACAAAGGATACCATGGCAGAGTTAACACAAAACAAGTCAAAGTAAAGACAAGATGGCACGATGATGAGGTGGCATAGTTATCTGCATAAGATCCGATAAATGAGGATCAATTTTTGTGTAATCTGAAAAGACAGAATGCAGATCTGCTTTAGTTTTTGAATGGACGGTCAAGGAGCGACCCGCACTAGATCTGATGGTGAAGATCAAGTTTACATAAATTAGGCAAGAAGGCTAAAGATTATGAAAAAGATCAAGATTGGACGGTGGGCATTGATCCCGCACTAGATCTGACGATTAAGAGGATCAATTCCGCAAAAGATCAAGATGGACGGCTAGGGATAAATTCGTAAGGAAATCAACGGTCCAGGAAAATGCGGAAACAAAGTTGCGGAAATCCAAAATAGGAAAGTGTGATTTTGCATCCCGCATCCCGTAATCCGCAATGCGGAAACAAATTTGCGGAAATCCAAAATAGGAAAGTGTGATTTTGCATCCCGCATCTTGCAATTCGCAATGCGAAAACAAAGTTGAGGAAAGGAAATTGCAGAAGTCTAAAAGAGGAAAATGTGATTCCACATCCTGTAATCTGTAATGCGGAAAGAAAGTTACAGAAAGGAAATTGCGGAAGTCCAAAATAGGAAAGTGTGATTTCGCATCCCACAATATGCAAGATCAACGATAAGGAAAGAATCCAAAAAAGATTGAATTGTGGAAAGGAGCTTGCAGAAAGTCAAATTGTTACATTTCTGCATCCTGCATCCCACATCCTGCATCCCACAATCTGGAAAGATCGGATGACTGAAGTTAATTCCGCTAAAACAGATCAATGGTCTGGAAGGATCTTGCAGAAAGGAGTTTGCGGAAAGGCAAAAGCGGATAGTTGACATCCTGCATCTTGCATCCCACTAACTGGAGATCGACTATCACAGAAGAACCCGCAGGAGATCAACGATGCAGAATCGGTGTTGCGGAAAGACGATTAGGGAAAGACAATTGTGGAAAGCAGAAAGTCAAAGTTTTGAAGAGTTGAGTTCCCACATCCTGTAATCCGAAGAATAGAAGATCAACGGTGGGGAATCGTTGATGAGGAAACCGTGGTGTAGAAATGATTTCAAGGAGGGAATATTTGCATTAGATCGATGGTATGGAGAGACTTAGAAATAGGATCAACGGCTCTAATTGAAACTGGAAGATGATCTTGCAGAAAGAAGATGAATATTGCGGAAGTGCTAGAAAATGATAAACAGGGCCATGGAAATGAATTCTGAGTTGTGGGAAGAACGAAACGATGCTTTTGCTGAAAGTTATCATTGAAATGACGTGACTGTTGAATAGGTAAGTTGATGAATCGTGGTGTCTGTCAGTAAACAGTCACAATCCAGAACAAAGGAACACAACTATGGAGAGATGTGCTGATGGAAAATAGGTAACGAGTATTTATTGTATGAATGTGTAAAGAATGAAGATGTCTCTGTTAGCAAGTTTAATAGAGTCCAAAGTGAATAGTTTATAACTATTCCAAAAGTCTGTGAAAATCATAGCATAGTTTAAATCTGTAGCTTGGATGTCTAACTATTCTTAGAATCTATAGCTTGGACGTCTTTACCTTATCCAAACCTTGATAGGCAGTCTCCAATGTATCCCATGCTTCCTTGGCATTAGTCTTTGTTGCTATTCTTGGGAGTATGCTCTCATGCATAGCTTGATGTATGAAAAATAGAGCTTTTCCATCTTTCTTCCTTTGTTCTCTCAAGACATCTTTCTCAGCCTGTGTGGGATTGTTATATGCTGCCATGTCTGCTGGTTCTGCATAACCATGCTGGACTATCTCCCAAACATCTTGACCTCTGAATGAAGCCTTCATTGTTAAAGACCAATATTCATAATTCTTTCCTATAAAACTTGGAGGTTGCAATGAACCAGAAGTGGAAGCCATTTTTAAGTTTTAATTAACTTTCCTTAGAAAATTAAATTTCCACCTTTTAAGACAAGATTTATTTCCTAAGATCTTGGGCTGATATAAACCTTGCTCTGATATAATACCAAGCTCTAATACCAGATAGCCAAAACCAAGCCGACTAAACTTGGGTTTAGGGCTCAGTCGAAATTAAATTTTAATTTTCACTTTTCACGTCGACCACTTTACCATTTTTCTAGTTGGGTGAAACTTGTCTATGTCCGACTAGAAAAGTTTATAAATTTTAGTTGGTCCTTCACTCGACCAAAATTACTTCGACTTACTTGTCCGACTGGTTTTTACCTCGACCACTTGTCACTTCGACCAAGTCGGCTCACTTCATGAATTCGACTAAGTCGGCTCACTACTTACCTTCGACTAAGTCGGATGCTTCAATTGGCTGACTCAACCGACCACTCTAGTCGGCTCGACCACTCTAGTCGGTTCTGACCACTCTAGTCAGCTCGACCACTCTAGTCGGCTTATACAACTGACCACTCTAGTCGGCTCACTTTGGTCGAAATCTACAGAATATGTTTCTTAGTATAAAGACTTAAGAAATTACAAATGCTTTTCACCTGTGAGTAAGATGAAGTAAAATATACACATTTACAAATCCAAATAACTTATGAAAAACATATGCCCAAATATGCAGGAAGACTTGAGTCGACCAATGTGTCGTAAAACTTGGAACTTTCACGCGGTGAGATTTTTATGGGTTCTTTGATCTTTCACTTATCAGTAATTGTAAAAGACATTTACAGAAGTAAATTTGGAAATATGTGCGGCCAAATAATCATGCATTCAACCACAAACTATTTCATATATTAACTATGCGAAAATAACAAAGTATTACAAACTTGTCGGTTACAAACTGGTCGGTCCAGACTCATCGGTCTACAAAGCTTCAGCTCTTCAACTAAATCACATGCACAGAAGCTTGAGCTTCGACTTCTCTTTCTCACCCTAAGTTCCCCTGCTATCTAATGTTTGTGTTGTCTCTGTGTAAAAATATTTACAATTTGCTTCTTCTATTTATAGGCAACCTGAAGATTGCTACAGCATGGGCCGACTGACTTGCTATTAAAGACTGTAATAACTATCTACCTAACAACTTAGCTTCAGAAATAAATTCGACTGGATTACGTTTCCTACTCGTGGAATTTTCCTTCTTGTCAAATTGACAGACAAGATCTTGACTTGTATAGACTCTGACAGAGTCGGCTGGAAGTTAAGTACAGATCTGCGAGTAATTACATTTTTCCAACAAAATTCTCCTTATAGAATTTTTAGCACTTGAAACTTCTCTGCATAATTTTTTTTCATTAAATAAAAACAATATATTTAATTCTTTTGACATCCCACAAAATGCATTTATCTAGGGATCATAAATCTAAATCGTCTTACATTTGATTTACGAATAAAGATATTTTTTGGCTTTACAAATTTGAAAGGTTGTCAAGGAGGCCATGACTGCTTAGGTACAGAAGATGCAGACCTATATGTATTAACTTCAAAACACAACAACGCTACAATTCTACTCGGAGTACACAACCACAACACAAATTCATTCACAAAAGTTTCACATTAAAACATACACCAACACACAGGTAATCATTAAAATTCACCAACTCAGAGAACCAAAAAAGATTACAACTTCAAGCTTCAAAATCTTATGCAATTAATAATTATAATTTTACCCTCTGGTCTAAGTGTCTCATGGATTTTTACATAAAGAAAATTAAGTTATCTCTTCAACCTAGGAATTTTTTTCCAGTTCTCTAAATTCTGGCATCTAGGTTTTTTGGTTTCCTTTTTCGTCTTCTTCTTTCTTCATGCATCCAAGGATAACTAGCAATGGCGTGATAGGCCACTGGCCGTCAAGTGGTCAACAATAATTATACAGTGGAATGTCTATTTTCTTTTCTCAAGGAGAGATTCTGAAAGTATGAATGCTCATCAAGATTGAGAGAGCAACTGCCATGCTTCTCCCAATAGTGTCCCCATAATTTAAGTACATTGCTGCTTGGGAAACATAACGACCCCTAGTACCTGTTCAGCTCCTCCAAATCCAAAATATGCAAATTTTATCACCGTATATATATATATGAACATTCATGATCATGATCATATAAGGTAAACGTTAAATTTTATTCCTACATGGAAAAAGATAGCATTGGTGGCAAAAAAGATAGTATTGGTGGCAGCATTCGGTAATCCAACTCTCTAGAAGAATCACATAATTGTGGCCATTTCTGTTGAAGAGTGTAATCTCACCCGTATTTAGTTAGTGAACTAGGTCACGAGTTAGGTCAAGCTAATATTATCTTTTGTATTTCCTATTTAAACAGTTCTTAATAATGAGAAGGCATCTAATCAGCCCATTGTGCTTCTCCAACTTCATTTTATTCTTTCACATGGTATCAGAGCTTGCTTTCTGATCCGTCTATTGCTGGGGTAAGCCTTTTCACAGAGTGGAAAGCACTCTCACTCAGGAGCCATTTGGAAGTGGATTGCCTCCCAAGCTAAGGCAGGCTATTTTATTTTATTTTATTTTTCAGATCTGAATTTTATTTTCCAAAGCATACTATTTTCTAGATTTGAATTTTATTTTGAAAAGCACGCTATTTTTATCTTCCAGATCAGATCTTTTAGGTTTCCTTTTGCCCTAACCTTAATAAAAAAAGGGGATTTTTTTTTGAAGTTCTGATTGGATCTGCTGTGATTTGCATTTTTTGCATTGATTGAAAACAAAAAAATTGCCGAGAAAGAAATCTGGCCTGGCATATTTGATGTGAGGTGATTGTGGGAGGAACGGATCGCAACTCTAACAACAAAAACGTGGAGGACTTTTTCCCGTATCTGTTGTTCAATCATTTGAATAAAACAAAAACATGGAAGTGTTTTTTTTTTACAAACAATTTCTTACCGAGAAAGCATTCCTGTAATCATGCAGATTTGTTGTGCAAAGGTTTGTTCTGCACGAGGGCGGAACGGATCGCAACTCCAGTGAACCCCAAGCAAAATTTGTGGAATCCTCCACCCTCATTGCTCAAATTGCAATTATTTTTTTTCTCTAGGAATCTGGACGTGCACTACCATATTTGGGCACCACTTCTTTCCCACATTAAAAGAGCGGTGCCGCCTCCTCTTGTGAAGAGGAGAAAAGCGGTGCCACTGCTTTGCTAATATTTGGCATAAGCGGTGAATACACTCTCTTTAGAGCGATTTCTGGCACCACGCCCCCCCACCGCCCATTGCCATTGCTTGTTCTGACTAGAGCTATCTATGAATTTTGGTCTATAAAAATGAAGACATTTCTACAACTCAACAAATGTTGGGATATGGTGGAAACTGAGTTCAAAGAACCTGAAGCGGCTGCTCTAGCCGTAATGAATAATTCCCAGAAGAATTATCTCGAATCTCACCGAGAATGAGATCTCACAGCCACATGGATGATCCAAAGTTGCATTGAGGAGGTTATTTTCCCATGGATCTCAGGTGCTACCACTGCATATCAAGCTTGGGATCTGCTTGCATCGGCCTACAAGGGAACTGATCGTGTTAAAATGGTAAGAATGCAAACCCTACGCCTTCAATTTGAAAGTTTGAAGATGAAAGAGTAAAAAACTATGGATTAGTTCATGACTAGGGTTTCGGGTATTGTGACCCAATTCCAAATCTATGGTGAACCGCTAGAACAAAAGATCGTTGTTCAAAAGATTCTTTGGTGTCTCACCAAGAAGTTTGCTATGGTAGTGAATGCTATAGAAGAAGCAAACGATCTGTCTAAGTTCACCCTAGAAGAGTTGACTGGGTCTCTTCTATCTCATGAAGCACAATTCACTCAAGAAGAAGAATCGTTGACCAATGCATTCAGCACCCAGGCTTCCCTTAACAGAGGTCGAGGCAGAGGAGGATGAGGTAGAGCAGGAAGAGGCCGATGGTCTCGAGCTACAGAAGACATAACCAGTCACAGTCATGAACACTCAGAGCATTTAGAACACTCTCACAACTCTCAAGGTCAGAGGGGGAGAGGCAAGAGATGTACCAATAAGTCCAATGTTCAGTGTAACTACTGCAAGAAGTATGGGCACTATGAACGATAATGTAAAAAGAAGCAAGCGGACCAGAACAATAGCAGAGCCAATGTCTCCAAGAAGAAAAAGGAACATCAGAGGTGATGTTTCTGTCTTATCAATCAATTGAAGAACACTGTAGCTCAGATCTATGGCTACTAGATAGCGGTTGCAGCAATCACATGACATGTAACAAGTCACTATTCTCTAGTCTGGATTCCTCTTTTGTCACGAATATCAAACTAGGAGATGACTTTCTGGTTCCAACAAAAGGAAAAGGTATTATTCTTGTACTTACTAAGCAAAATGAAAAAATGTCCATTCATGAGGTGTTTTATGTACCTCATTTGACTGTAACTTTGGTCAGTATAGGTCAATTACTTCAGAATAAGTATGATGTTAGGTTTCATGATACATACCGTGCTATCTATGATAAACCTCTCAGTAAGAGACTCATAACCAAAGTTGAAATGACCAAGAATAGAATCTTTCCTCTTAGTCTTAGGAGTGCCAACCTTCTACATCCTCTAGCTCATACAGTTTCTAGTCAAGATGAATCCTGGTTATGGCACTGTAGATTAGGTCATATTCCCTTCAAGAGTCTCATGAATGCCAATACAATTCGAATTCCCAAGGAGGTCATTCGAATTGAATGAGTGAGTCTAGCTTAACTGAATGTAAGCCATAGTCAACACTCAAGTTAACCACTGATCAAAACCCTAATTGACACAACTGAGCCCTAACTGAATTCAGAGTGCAATAAATGACTGAGTCTAACTGAAAGTAGCTCACAAACATGTCACTGCAATCCAACCAACAAGTGGTAGCATATCAATGACTCCAATGAACCTCGATGAGGTTAACTGAAGTGTAACCGACCATCAAAAGTGGTTGGAGGCACCCCTGTTGACTCCTGTTCATTAAATAATCAATTTAATGAAGGAAGGCACCTTCATTGCTCTAATTAACTGATTGTAACCATCAGTTAGCAATAAAGTGCATTTATGACACTCAGATCACCCCCAGAGTGCTCCAGTTAGCCTTCCTGAATGTAGGAGAAGGCTAAGTTAGCCTCCTTGATTGAAGGTAGGTGTGGGTGTGCTCATGCTGATGTCATACAGTGCTCCTCTGATGTCAATTAAGTCAATAAAACTTAGGATAGTGGTTTAACTAGGCCAAATTGACCAAAATGAGTGTGTATGGTGGCAAATGTCTTCAACACCCCCCCCTTAAGCTATACTCAGGAGAAGTAGAAAACATAAGTGCATAAGAATGCTAGGGCCCTGGAAACTAATACCATAGGTCACCCTGCACAATAAAGTAACTACTTAATAAACCAAGGAAACAAGAAAAACCTCATGGGAAAAATACCCCCCCCCTCAAACTAAGCAGTAAATCAAGAAATTATTGGTTCTTCTATGTAGCAACATCCTGAGACTATGCATGTGAACCTCTGAATCCAAGCTAAATGAATATTTCTGGAGGAATCTTCCTCTTTGGAAGAAAAAGAATGTGCTCAAATGAATCAGGAACATAGACAGCTGCAGGATGAAAATTGGACCCATGTAGAGCAACTGAAATCAACTGATAAGAGAGCAAAAGTTCTTGAGGATTTGAACCATGTGTGGAACACTCAAGAAACTGATATGTTGCAGCATTGAAAAACAAACTAGGAGTGGTAAAATAAGCCCTAACTCTTAGGAGCAAGTGTCCAAGCGGATGTAGAATGTCTTCCTCTTTACTAGTTCTGTGAGGAGATGAGCATGTGACCAAAGGTAGAGAAGCCCTGGGACTGTGGAGAGTGAATTCTTGAGCTCCATAATCGGATATAGCTTCAGAAATAGCTAATGATTCATAAAATAAAATATCAACAACCTCACAAGAGGAAACTAACACCAAATCCCCAGCAGCAAATTTGAAGAAGAATTGCGGTACTTGATTTTTCACACCGAAATTGGTGAGAGCAGTTTCAAGCAATGATGAAAGATATTGGATTTTAAAATTTGAACCAAATAATATCATATCAGAAAGTAAATAAGATACAAATAGGTTCACAATAGATCCAAAACTATGAAATGAAATCAAATCCCCAGTAGCAGTTTCGAAGGAGACTTGTGGCACTTGTTTCTTCACACCGTTGATGAGAACAGCTACAAGCATTATTGAAGGTTTATGAACCTGAAATTTTGAACCAAGCAATATCATATCAGATCCAAATAAGATCATATCCTATCCAATAAGGTTCATATCAGATCCAAAATTATGGTCAACCGAGATAGTGGATGCACAGTTGTCTTTTTCTTCAAAATTATGAATCTTGGTGCATGCAATCCTGCAGGAATTTGCTGGAAGATCTAGATCATGGGGAGCGAATTGATCACTCTTGTAATCTGATATTTTTTCCAGAATATCCAAGGTATTATATATTTGCACACCAGTAGCAATAGTAGAGGGAGAAAAATCAAATTTCTCTTCACTTTCGGAAGCAATTACTGGCAAATTTTGCACAGAATTCAAAGGAAAATCACTGGTGAATGTTTGCATGGAAGTGCAACAGTGTTTTTCTTCAATATCAGAGATTCGAATGTCTTCTTTTGTTTCATCCATATGAGGAGATGAGATATCATATATCTCACAAACTTCTAGAGCATCAATAGAAGGAGTCACTCCAAGGAGACTTTCTTCAATTTGAATTGACTGTGTAGAAGATTCTGCTTCTTCTTCATCTTGAACAACTTCATCAAAGAGAGTAGAGGCCGAGACTTTTGAGTAAATAACTCTTGTGGTGCCGGATGTGAACTCCAAAGTGCTATTATGATCCTCATTGTGCTTGACAAAGTTTCTCTCCAATTTTGTCCAAAGATCCTTTGGGTATTTAGTAGAACCAATAAGGTAGCGCAAGATGGGAGAAAGGGCCAGACATATTGCTTCAAAATATCTATCACCGTCATTTAGCCAGTCATTCTCATTCTGATAAGACTCTTTTCCAAGTCCAATAGAAACCTCATAGATACCTCGTCTCTTCAGAGATGCAATCATCTTCAACTTCCATTCTGAATAGAATGTGAATGGGGTGAAAAGAGGGACTGATGAGTCCATTCGAAGTTGTACCTGTTAAAACCTGCAAATCACAACAAAAGGGGCACCGTAAGGTCATACAACCTACACATTTTAGGCTTTCATCACACCTAGCATAGTTTATCAAGTAAGCTTGACCAACAATTTCCTTACCTGGGGTATTAAGTGGTAAGCCTTGGCTTTTGGTGCAGTGCTGGAATTTTTGAGCTTTGCTCAAATTTTCATGCAAGATCTGTCAAAAACCTTGTTTTTGAGAGATCTGAGCTTCGTCTCGTCGTGAGCTCTGATACCATATTAATTTTTCACAGTGGTCTAGGAACTAAAAACACAGTCTCACAAAGAATACAGACAGATAATCATAAAATTGGAAAAATGGTGCTACAATGGAAGTAGCAGCTTTGTATAATCAAATGAATAATGAATAATACAATATAATGATCATGTCGGAAGCATGAATGCCAAGACAATTCAAATTCCCAAGGAGGTCATTCGAATTGAATGAGTGAGTCTAGCTTAACTGAATGTAAGCCACAGTTAACACTCAAGTTAACCACTAATCAAAACCCTAATTGACTCAACTGAGCCCTAACTAAAGTCGAAGTGCAATAAATGACTGAGTCTAACTGAAAGTAGCTTAGATACATGTCACTGCAAGCCAACCAAAAAGTGGTAGCGTATCAATGAATCCAATGAACCCCGATGAGGTTAACTGAAGTGTAACTGACCATCAAAAGTGGTTGGAAGCACCCCTGTTGACTCCAGTTCAATAAATAATCATTAAATAATCAATTTAATGAAGGAAGGCGCCTTCATTGCTCTGTTTAACTGATTGTAACCATCAGTTAGCAATAAAGTGCATTTATGACACTTAGATCACCCCCGGAGTGCTCCAGTTAGCCTCCCCGAATGTAGGAGAAGGCTAAGTTAGCCTCCTTGACTGAAGGTAGGCGTGGGTGTGCTCATGCTGATGTCATACAATGCTCCTCTGATGTCAATTAAGTTAATAAAACTTAGGATAGTGGTTTAACTAGGCTAAATTGACCAAAATGAGTGTGTATGGTGGCAAATGTCTTCAACACTCAGGTCAGATGGTGGAGGTGAATATGATTCACATGATTTTTCAGAATTTTGTAAGCAGCATGGCATCCAAAGACAGTTCACCACCAGATACACTCCACAATATAATGGAGTCACTGAACGAAAGAATTGGACCATCATGAACATGGCCCATAGCATGCTGTCACACAATAAGCTGTCAAATGAGTATTGGGCTAAAGCTATTGGATGCTCAGTAGTCTTGATGATAGGAAAAGCACATCAAGTTATGCTTTCCATTTGGGTACAAATATGATCTCTTGGGCATCTCAGAAACAACCCATTGTGAGCATGTCTTCTGCAGAAGAAGAATATGTAGCAACCACCATAGTAGCATGCCATGTAGTTTGGCTAAGAAGACTGTTAAAGGACATGAGACACACTGCAAAAGATCCCACTTCTATTTTTTGTGTTAATAACTCTGCAATACAATTGTCTAAACATAATGTATTTCATAGAAAAAAAAACACATAGACACTCGCTATCATTTCATTCGTGAGTTAGTCAATGATGGACAAATTTATTTACTGTTTTGTGGCTCTAAGGAGAAGTTTACTGACACATTCACCAAACCATTGGGAACATCTGCATTTGTATATTAGAGAGAGCACTTTGGCATAGACAGTGCTGATGATGTACTACCAGTTGAGATTAAGGGGGTGTGTTGAAGAGTGTAATCTCACCCATAGTTAGTGAGTTAGGTCACGAGTTAGGTCAAGCTAATATTGTCTTTTGTATAGGCATCTAATCTGCCCATTGTGCTTCTCCGACTTCATTCTATTCTTCAGGGATGATTTTAAGGAACCTTACTTATTTAAAAGTGCATTAGGGGAATTTTAAGGTAAAAAATAGGTCTCCAAACAAAAAATGTACTATCAAAATTCACTTTAAAATAACCAATCACATTCTAGAGGATGACATCATCTATAATAGTTGAGGTGGCATTGATTGAGTTAAGGATGCTTATTTGTCAAATTGTAAATGGTAAGTGAAAACCCATAGTTAATTATATCAATGTTGTAAGTAAAGTACTCATTCTAGAAATAGTACTCATAGATTATTTTTGAAAATAATATAAATGTACTAAAGTATTTAGAAAAAAAATACTCTTTATATTTTAATATAAAATAAATTACAAATACCAAAAAATAAATGTTTTATTTAAATGTAATTACTTTTTAATATTTCAATATAAAATAATTACAAATATAAAAAAAAGTAAGTGATTTATTCAAAATTAAAATTATGTAATTACTTTTTCAATACTTAAAATATATATGTCAAATCTTTATTTAAAATCAAAATCACTTAACATCTTATAATAAAAACAATTAGATGATTAATAGTTTTGTTTTTTAAATACTTACTAATATAATAATCTATTATAATTATTATTTAAATATAAAAAATATATATTTATTTATTTTATAAAAATAAAATAAAATATTATAATAAATTAATATATATATATATATTCTCATCCAGATGAATTTTAATATGAATACATTTTTTTAAAATTTAAGTATTCTTTAAGGTTTATATTTTAGTATCACTTTTTAATCTTGAAACACCTATATCTATACCAACACAAATTAGACATGTATATTCAAGTTACAAAACCAAATACATGCATAAAATCTTAATGTAACAATTTGAATGAACTATTATATCATAATATGATATTATATTATTATCATTTTTATTATATATAATAATAATGTTTATTACATATAATCTCATTTGCTTAATATTAACTCATTTTTTTTGTGATAGAAATTTATGTACTATTCATTCATCTCAATATTAACAGTTTTAATTTTTTTATTATTTAATGATGTTATTAATTATTGCATTAAAAATGATATATAATATACATAATATATATCTCAAAAAACTATTAAAAATGAGTTTACACGTGATTTTGAATATGTATTAAAACTAGCTTAGATCCAAATTGTAGGCTCTATCAAGGGCAGGGATGGATCAAATCTCTTGAGGTGCAAACCTCTTTTTAAGTATAAATTGATTTGATTCAAATCAAAAGACACATATTTTTATTTAAGGTCCACATATAATTTTATTATTATTAATATTTAATATTATTTATGGCTGACATATAATATTTTTTATTTTGTTAGGAATGAACATTGCATAGTTTCCCCACTCCTATAATCATGGGTTGTTTAGGAGGCCTTGCACATGGTCTTAAAACCATTTGCAAGGCCCTCCTAAACCATGTACAATAAAACCATGAGTTGTTTAGGAGGCCTTGCACATGGTTTTAAAACCATGTGCAAAGCCTCCTAAACCATGTACAATAAAACCATGGGTTGTTTAGAATGCCTTGCACATGGGTTTTTTAGGAGGTCTTGCACATGGTCTTAAAACCATGTGCAAAGCTAACATTTTTTTGTGGATAATTCAATTTTGTGTATTTTTCTTGACCCACATATTTTTTTTATGGATAATTAAGTTTTAATTTTTTATTGTTTTGTTAGGTAGGAAGATTACAACATCTTCCCCATATTAGATTGTTTTTGTGGCTTACATTTATTTTGGCCTGTTAGAAAATTTAGTTTTTATTAATAAAAATAACTTTACGAAAATGATATTATTTTTTATTTTGTGTTACAAAATCTCTCCCATAATATTCACTATCACTATTATTTTTTGCCGACATGTTATAAACGTTACATCACTTTACAAGATCTCTCCTATAATATTCACTATCGCTATTATTTTTTGCCAACATGTTGGCGCAAAGATGAAAAATAAATTTAAAAAATGTTTTATTTTATTTTATTTTTAGTTTTATAATTACATTTTAAAATTAATTTTTATTTTAATATATATATATATATATATAATTTAACTTTATGTTTAAAATTTATAAATACATGGTTTATAAACATATTTTGAATATTAAAAAAGTAACTTATGTTTCAAATTTTAAAATTAATATATTTTATTTTATATTCAAAAGTACATTCGTTATATTATATTCAAAAGTAATTTATGTACTCAAAAGTAATTTACTTTTATTCATATCAAAGATGATTTTTTTATTGGTTTTATTTTAAACATCTTTTCAATTTAACTTAACCATAGTTGCATTGGTTATAGTGTAAGATATGAGTTGTAAATATACCTTGCTCACAAAATGCCTAACTCATAATATTTTATTATATCTCTTATGAGGGCCGTTTTAGAGCTCAAAATTCCCCTAATGTATAAATGTTGGCGAATATTACCAATTCTTAAAACACCAACTATAAAATGATTGGCCATATTTTTCAAAAAAAATTTAATTTCCAAGAATTTTATATCGTTTATATAATAATTTGGCAATTTTTAGGGTGAAAAAATTTTACCCCATCAAAATTGGGCGAAACCAGGCTTAAAAAAATGCAAAATGGAGAATTTTTTTTCGGAGAAAAACATGGAAAAATAGACCACTGGGCTAAAATTCATCCCTAAAATTATCTCTGCTATTCTTTCACAATTTCTGGTGTTGTAGTTGAGCCAAGACCATGAATGGAAAAGTCGGAAGCATGATTTCCCGGGTGAGGTTAACATCTCCAGGTAAACTTTGACCTAAGTGAATTTATGCACTCTCAAATTTTTTACTGTCAACATAGATAATTTTTCAATAATAGAGAAAATTTCAGCTGATGTCAGTGCATGTTGTTGGAAAACATCAGAATAAGTTAATTCTATAGTGATGTAAAAACAAATGTTTGCATCAAAATTTTGCGTGTGTGATAAAAATCTCTGTTACGAATCATGTAAAATAAAGATTGAAAATTACCACCAAAGGACTGAAAATTACCACCAAAGGCGTCTTCTGGACTTCAATGATCATGTTATTGAACAAAAAAAAAAAAAATTCAATTAATTCTGCTATAATTTCAAAAAAAAAGATCTGCATGAATGTTCTCGGTGTATGATAAAATCTCACAAATTTCTATTATAACTAGCCGCGTAGATCCAAATCCTAGGCTCTATCAAGTGCCGAGAAGGATCAAATATCCCAAGGTGCAAATCTCTTCTCAGGTATTGCACTTAAGGAGGTTTGCACCTCAGAAGATTTGATCCCTCTTGACACTTCATAGAGGCTAGGATTTGGATCTATGCTGGTGGTATATAATGTTATATTTTAATTAATCCTATTTGATTTATAAACCATTTTTAACATCTTGCTCTCCTTTATGTATATATTTTCTTCCATATAAATATAATATTAAAGTTCCAAAAAATGAATAAACAAAAACATTGTATTTGATGGAGGGCAACTGTGCCTGCAACAGTGTAAGGAGCTACAGTTCGCCCCAACTCGTCCGGTGGAGCTCTCCTTGGCCTCAATGGTTGTTACGACCTCTTCCTCTCGCTCACGCTTTGCTTGTCCTTTTTCTCGGGTTCTCTCTGATGAAGATGCATTTACATCCAATATCTCCTTCTTAGGCGGTGGTGGCTTCCAATGTAGGAATTTGAAACTGAAACTGTTGGTTAAGTTTGACTGTTTTGACAACTCTGTTATCAGTTTTGACAAATTTTAAGCAGAATCATGACAGTTTTTTGGACCTTATTTGACTGGTCAAATTCCTGCTATGGTGTCTTGCTCTTGAGCCATGGCAGCTACCTTTTTTTAACTAACACATTCAGTCAACTTGATAAGCCATAAGTTAAGTACCACAAATAAATTAAATCTGTTATTTATTTTCCATTTTCTACCAGTAATTGTAATTAGTTGTTTTTTGTTTTTTAATTAAATTAGTTATTTGCCACCAACTACCAATTATCTATGCACCAACTACGAGTTATTTGGTATGATTACCGTAAAATCAATCTGAATAGTACACTTGAATTTGGAAAAATAACCATAAAACCAATCTCTGTGATCTGTAAAAATCTATCTCCATACCTGATCAAAATGGAAAAAAATTACAATGATAAGTATAATTCTATTATTATTTTAACATTATATATGTAATAAGCCTGGATCTGCTACTCCTCCTACTGTATTGCTCTCTCTATACTTCGTGTAGCTTTGTCCCAAGGTAATTGGCTGGAGTTGCTTGTAAAGAATGGATATCTAGGTGCTTTCCAGCTCCCGAGACTTCATGTGGTTCAATGTGTCCTCTTTGACCATTCCTACTGTTAAGAATGTGCTTGATAGGAGGCACTTATTTTGCTATGTATATGCCAGAATCTAGCGAAGGCCAAATTATCTAAATGATTATTTGTATGGGAATTTTGATTATATTGATAGATCCAGAGCATGGCATTCAGACTTGGCCTAGAATAGTCATTTATTAATGTTGAAATTGCAGATTCCAGTCTTAATTTTAACAAGATTTGGGGAAAAATCCACAGGAATAAGGAGTGATATGACATCCTGTTATGGCAAGCCACTATAAAACAATTGTTTATTTGTGGATTTAATGGCCGCTGGTTAAGATTAACTGATTTGCACAGATAGACATGGTGTGTTTGGAAACCACAAAAAGCATTTAGTCATCCATGTGTTAAAGGCTTCTTCATTGTAAAGTTAGATATATCAGAGAACTTAGTCCACATCTTTAAGTGGGGTTTTTGGTTTTGGAGAAACTCTCATGTTTACTTAACTCCCTTTCTACTTCTTTTTTCTAGAATAAAAATAATAGTTCCTTGATATTTATTAGAATCAAAGGTAACGATATACATTTTTATGATACTAGGTATCATATCCAGCCAAAACACACAAACAGTGCTCAAGAGAGTGAGCATCCAACCGTGCTAAGAGACAATACTGCTAGAAGCCAAAAAACTTTAGCAATAAACACCCTATAACAGAGCTTACAAAAAGGCGCATAAAACACCCATACAAAAACTGCTCAAGAGAGCAAAGTAACATAAAAACATACAAAGGGAACCCGAAGCAATCTATTCCACCAAAACATGGGGCAAGATACTCGTCCATCGACAAAGTAAACACATAGCTGCACGGGATCCTTTTCCTACAAGACGAGAGGGCCACCGTCCCTCCATAGTAACCGCCATAGGTAGAAAGCACCCCCGCCTCCACAGGAAGGAAGCACCTCCACTCCGCAGGCACCTACACCGCAAAGGTTCGTTGCCTCACAGTGGAAAAAAAATCCGTCACTGCCACCAGAAAATAAGGGACATCGAGCAATGAGGAAGAGCTCTGTCTCTCACACAGCATAAGCCCAGTTCGTCGCCTCTCAGCAAAAAATAATCGTTGCCGCTGCCACAAAAAGAGAGACGTCGCACAACCAGGAAGAGCCCTGTCTTTATTTTCTCACAGCATAAGCCCAAAGCTTCACTGTGAAAAAAAAGGGGGTGGCTAGGGATGAAACCCTAGACGCCATGTTCTGGTTTAGATCGCCTTGACTCTCAAACCCTAAGAAAAGCTTCTCCAGTACACCCGCTCCCTCTAACTCTCTTTCTACTTCTATTTGATCTAACATAATACTTAGTCCAAATCTTTAAGTCGAGCCCTTGGTTCTAAGGAAACTCTCATGTTTACATAACTCCCTTTCCACGGTTATTGTTGTTTGGGTTAGGATACCCAATCTCTCTCTTTGGTTTTGGGATATAGTTCATTTAATAATATTGGAAATTTTCTTGGTAAATTTCAAATATGTTGTGAGGAAATGAAACACCTATGGCATCTTCACTTATATGGGCATCTGTGTTGATATGGTTTTTAAAAAAGGTTTTGAACAAAAATTAATTTGGTGGCTAAAAGACTCTATATGACCCAAAAGCTGGGCTATGAACAAGAGTTTTTTCAATACAAGACATGCTATGAAATAAGGCATATTGGAGTTAATTTTCTTAATCCTCTTATAAGAATATTCGATCTAAAAACCCACAGTGATGGAAGGAAGAACACTAATTTATGAATCTTCAGATTAATATAAAGCAATGGAAGAAGGTTTCTACTGAAAAAGTACAATATATTAGTAAGTACTAGGCCCACACTGGCCTTTGTTGGAAATGATTTAATAATGAAGTCGATCCCCCTCCCCTCGAAGAATCATCATCAAAAACATTTCAAGAGCTCTCTCTATCTCATCGCGGGATGTCATAAAGAGTCTTACCATCCCATTGCAAGATGTCCCATCTAAACTCATCATCCCACCCTGTCGCAGGGTGTTCCATCTAAAATCGTCATCCCGTCGCAGGATGAGAAGATCTTACTATCTTGGGAGCTTTCTCTATCCCATTGTAGGATGTCATAGAGAGTCTTACTATCTCGTCGCAGGATGTCCCGTCTAAGTTCATCATTCCATTGCGGGATGAGAGGATCTTAGTATCTTAGGATCTCTCTCTATCCTGTTGCAAGATGTCATAGAGAGTCTTACCATCCTGTGGCAGGATGTCGTGTCTATGATCATCATATCGTTATAGGACGTGAGGATCTTACCATATTGGTATCTCTCTCTATCTTGTCGTAGGATGTCATGGAGAGTATTGCCATCCCATCATAGGATGCCCCATCTAATATCATCAGACAAGAACCAAGTCGACATGGTTATGTCTATCGACGACTCGCCCCTAGCCAAGTCAACATGGAATTCTCGAGAACCAATTTAGCATTATTATGGCCCACTCCCCCCTAGCCAAGTCAGCATGGCATTCGTGGGGAACCAAGTCATCATGGTTATGTTTATGGGACACTCACCCTTAGTCAAGTCAGCATGGAATTCTCGGGGAACCAAGTCAGTATGGTTATGTCCTACTCACTTCTGCCATGCCATCATGTCACATGTTGTTTCCAAGTCATCATGGCACACACTTTTTCCAAATCATCATGTCACATATTGCTCCCTCCGTCACATTGGTCTTCTTTATGTCAAGTCTATTTGACAATCTGTCCAAGTCATCATGGCATTCTCTGCATCATCCTTCTTTAGCTTCTGGAACATATTGGTCCCTTTGTCATGGAGGTCATTAATCATGAGAGGTGTAGGATAATTTGACTACTTGTCTTGAAACTTGTAGCAAAGGTTGAAGTCTTCTTCAATGATTCTTCATCACACTATATTTCATGCAAGTCAAACTTAAATGTATGATTAGAAATGTTTTATAATTTCCAAATAACAAAGTCTTATGCATAAAGACATATGCAACTATCTTAGTCAATGTTTCAACACAACATTAATCCATATCCCGTATACATAAGGTAAATTTATATATTCCTTCCATCTCTACCAAAACATCATTAAGAGTGTCCACTACTCCCAATATGTGAGTGAAGAGGTTTCATTCTATATAAGTAGCAATGTAATGTTGTACAACAACATAAGCCACTTACCCATCACATGCATATTAGTAGTACATTGTTCATCAATGCAAACGTTCTAACATGTATAGTACATTTCCTAAATCTAATCATACCCTCAACTTATCAATATCATCTAAACATTCTCAAATAAAACATAAACACTTATCTTGTATGTTTCTGTAGGGTTGCCCCCCTCTCGATCTTGCTTCCTTCAAGTTTCCTCCCTCTGATTTTTGACCAAGTTCTTTTTATGGTTTGTTTTTTCCTTCATCTCCCTCTGGATATGCATGTTTTCTTTTGACATAGTCTTCCAAGTCATGCTCTTTTAGTATGAGAATCACTCTATACTTCTATGCACATAAGTTCTTAGATCCAAAAAAATTGCTTCAACTGGATGCTTGTTTCAATACTTATCTGGAAGATTGTTTTTGGTAGACCTAGGGTTTGAAAGAGAAACCCTAATTTTTTAAACTTGGTGTCTTACAGATCTGATTGGATAGAAATATGTGCCTCCTCAAGTCCAACTGACTAGTATACTCCTTTTCCCAAATGCGTGGACATAACTACAAAATAATTGATTCCCTCGTTTCTTCAATTTTCTTTTGCTAAATTATTTGATATTAATTTAGATGTATATCCACAATTTCTGCTCCTAAAGGTCTCAAAATTCATCATGATGTAGTATGATATGTCTTCTATCCAACCCCATTCGTTATAGAAATATTGGATTCACTAGGTGGAACTTATGTTAAGTTTCCCAAGGTGACATGTTTATGGACTGGTTCACTAGAGTGAACTTGTGCGGACTTCCACATGTCATTGTTTCAACTTCTTGTTCTGAAATTCTCACTAGAGAAACTAAAGCCCGTTCCATTTCCGGAACATCTTATGGAATTCGATTTGGACCTTCCTAGTTTGATATATAAAATTTCTCCCAATGTAACATTCATAGGATTGCTTATGCAATTTCCATTGTTCTTGATCCAAGTACAATACCCCCACCCAAATTTTCATCATGTTATTAGTATTCCATGGAGGGAAAAATAATGTTCCATCTAGGTAACCAACCCATAAGGTCAATCCCGTAAAATCTATTTGAATCCACCTTCGGAAATCAATGCCATGCATTGTTATTAAGAACATGTGTTGTATAGTGAATCTCACATCTATTGAAGTTTCTTCGTGGTAGGGATCGACTTGACGCTCCAATTTCCCTTCCAATTAGAGGATACACTACAAAATCTTATTCATAGTAAGGTGAAGTTCATGAAGTTCCTCATTTTGTGCCACTAGTTATCGATGTAGTTCATCCTTTTGTGCCACTAGCTATTGATTTATAAAACTGATCAAATTTAGTGATGATATAACCTTGTTATCCATTTGTAAGTACCTGGTTTCCTATAGGTTGTCTTTAGTATAAAGTTATAACAATGTGATCAACTAGTCACAAGAAGTCTTCTAAAATAGGTCACCAACAATTGTATGGTTAGGTCGATTGAGGAATGGTATTGAAGAGTGATCTCTTTAAATGTTGTTGTTGATGTACTATAGAAACAATATGGTTGAAGGTTTAATTACGGCTAATTTTAAGTGCATATAGGGGACTTTCATATACCCTAGGATACATGAATGACAAATACATAAACAAGTGATGCTGCTCAAAGGGGTAGAAATAGGGGTTACAAGGGAATCCAACCATGTGATGCCACTTGTATTTCCTACATGTGTTTTTCTCCAACCATAGATTTTCCTATTGAATGATAGATCTCTTTGTTATTTAAAGATGTTGGAATATGTGTCTATCCCTTTTTTAATTATTTTAAATTTAGGCATATTCTAGCTCGGGAAAGAGCTTCGATATCACTTGTAATGTACTTAACGAACAAAAAACAATAGAACATGAACAATATCTAGAGAAATTCAATGCAAAAAATAAATAGAAGAGAAAACAATTTTAAACTTGCAGAATATATCCCTTATATAAAAATATATGAGTGATTAATATTCATGGAACTCCTCAAGGGGGAAACCTCCTATGAGCAAAGCTCTAAAGCATTCATAACCTTCTAGTTCCATAAGTAGTTTCTTAATAAGAAATAAACTAACTACTTCATGTGGTCTCATCATTAATGGGTACCAAACACATAGTGTGCCTTAGTTAATAAATATGACCATTTTTGTAATTTGATATGTATTGTTATAGTTTTTACTTTACACTATGTAGAATTTATTTAGACTCGTCGAAATGCAAAATGAAGAAATTTAATAAAAACAATTTTATTAATGATAAAGCAAACATTTTAGAACAATGAAATATAAATAATAAAAATATTACACCAAATAAAAACATCAAAACGAAGCACCCAACATCATGGAGAAAATTGATCAAGAAATTTTTATAGCATAATATATAAATGGAGAAAAATTGGCATAAAAGATAAACAACAATTAAAACCATTACATGAAAATGTGGAAAACATAGAGATATTTCAAAACATGGATTGTGAAGATGGCTTAAAAGTAAGATAATCATGAAAACTTGTCATTAATTACTAAACTGATAGTAAACTTACATAATTACTTCGCTCCATGCCCCCATCGCCCTATTTGTGTTTTGTGTTGGTCTCTTAACTCTTTATTTTCATTTTCATTTCTTCCATTGTTTCTCCTCTCTTATTTCTCTAGCTTGTTTTTTGTTTTTATTGCATTCCCTTTTATTTACTTTTATTGATTAGTGATGATTTTCTTACAATCCTAAGTAACATATATGCATTTAATGATATGGGGAAGAGTGTGGCCTTGTGACATTGGGTTAATGATGAGTTGTTTGATTTTTTGTCGTGGGGATTTAATCATTACGGAGTATTAAGAAGACACAAAAATAGCATTGTTTAAATGTCTAACGTTCAAGGATAAGAAGCATATTTTACTTTGCAAATATGGCACAAACCTAAACAAGAACTATCAATAGTGTTTTATAAATGTCCAGTCCACTTAAACAAATCTGAAAAAGTGGCTCTAACAAATCTACCAACTTAATAAAGATTTATTTTGAAGCAAAGCTCATTATACTTCAACTATAGTGGAGTTCGAAACAAATGCATATTAGTGATGGAACTACCATGTCAACAATATATCTATTTTTCAATTTTCTACTGTGCTCAAAAGGCAAGTAAGACATTTGGAAGGATTGGCCATCCTGTTTGATGTAGAAACAATTGCGTGACATTCATAACTAGATGCTTTTGGAGTGCTTTTATGCCACTCCAATTTAAAAATATCATTTTGCAAGAATAATTTGGAGATGTTGGGTTCATTTACATTAAGTGGCATTGAATAAGAATGTGTACACTGAAAGGTAATGGTAAGAAAATTGATTATGGTGTTATTCCTTTATTATTAATAATATATTGTGTATTAGGTCAATAATGTATCATTAATAAGATATTTTGTGTATTAGGTGAATGGTGTATTATGGTCAAAAGAACAAATGCAAATGTAAACTATGCAACTAACTTGTTTTGTATATTTTAATTACCAAAACAATTTTACATATTTAATTTCAAAACTTTTAATAAATAATGGTTTTGTTACCATGTTAAATTTAAAAATAAAAATAAAAACACTTCTTTTTAATAAAAATAAATTAAAATGTTTATAAAAAACATTTTACCAATTTCATTACTTACACTTTCAAAGTAGACATAAATCAATATTGATATTGAATCAAATTACATAACTATTTAACAACTCAAAAAAAACATGAACTTAAATGATTGTGGTGTGAAACTTTTGTAAAAATCTTTTTGATCCATCTAAAAAGATTTGAAGAAAATCAAAACTTTTGTAAAAATCATTTTTTGACCCATCTAAAAAATTTAAAAAAAATTCAAATTTTAACACTATTTAAACACTTGAAAAAATCAAGAACTTGAGTTATTCCCACGAAAGGAATATTGGTGGGCCTTGGTGGGCACCCTCTAGGAAAAGGATAACATAAGGATATTGTAGTGTGGTGGGCGTCCCCGAGGAAAAGGAAAACACAAGGATATGATTCAATTATTGTACTAGGCGAGTTCGACAACTCGAGTGGGGTGAGTTTATTTTTATTGTCATGTCATTGTTAAAAGATATTAATATTTATGTGTTTTTAAAATATTTATTATATTTTTTTAATATTTTGAAATATCTATGTATATATGAAATTATTTAATAGTTTAAGTATTCGTGTAGGGTTTAAAATGAATTGTTTGGAAATTTGTTTTTAAAATGTTATTATTTTAGAATGATATATCATTGGAAATATGAAAGTAAGAAACATGCCAAAGTTTAAAGTTTATCATATTTATAAGATAATAAAATAATTAGTTATGTTTAATTATTATTATTAAAGATTTGGATGTGGGTGGCATTCCTTGTCATAGGATGCATGGGAGCAATGAACCAGAGGCACAATTATTCCCCAACACAACACTTTTGATGGTTTGGCTCATCATAACGTCATTAATGCACACAATGCCCCCATATCCCGAGCAGCAAGGTTATTCAAGGTTGCTTCCTTGGTTCTTGATGGGAGGTGATAGTCCTGACGTCATGTCGTCCTGAGCTCTCCTACACAGGATTACGGCAGCTTGCGTGAGGAATGTACAATTCATCTGCCAGTGCAGGTTTAATATTGCCCTGGTGCATGGTATTTCTTATTTCATCCTTTCTCCTTCGAGCACGACTGTGGATTTCATCAGCACCCTGCGATCTTGGAGAGTGTCGACAACGCTAGATTCATTCCTCAGGATTCTGCTCTCACTGCCAACCTCAATTCTCAGAGTTTGTTCCCTTCTACGCCTTCGGCCCATTTAAATATGTCCCACAGACTGTGAGCCACCCCTCGTTGTGGGCGTGCAGGTCGAGGGAATGCTAATGAGTGCGCTAGTACCCTTTCTGCAATTGTCAATACAAATGACTTTGATGTGCAAATTCTTGATCACCTGCATCAACTCATGAACGACTGGGAGGATGAACTCCCGAGCTCCCCTTCCGCGGTCAACATAACGGTTATGCATAGACACAATTTCTGGGTGGTGAAGAACCTAATGGCTAGGCTTATTCTTCATCTAACGGGGCCTGAAGATGATCCTCCAATGTCGTCCCGGGTTCCACCTAGCGCTCCAATTGATACAGAGCAAAGACCACCTCCCCCTCCAGCGAATTCCACTGCTACTCAATAGAAACCACCACCATTTCCTCGGCTTACAGGAAGATAGAGTCGCTTCTGGTCAAGAAAAGTCCCTCAGCACTGAGTGTGTTGAGCAGTGAAGAAGACACCATCAATGACTCCAAAATCCCTGGCCAAGATGAAGGCCAGACTACTACCACCCAACAGGCTTCCCCCACTAAAAGTAGACCAAAAGCGAACTCGCATATTGGATTTGACCTTGTCTACCCATCGAGGAGGAGACTCCTACCAAGCACTAAGTACGAGTTCCTGGGGTCTTCTTTTTTTGATTTCATGGTCATTATGGGTTTAGTTTCTTTAGTTTTTTGCAGCTACAAAACACTGCTCTTTTGTTTAAATATTGTTTATACTGTCATTAGTATGATTTTTTTCCCCATGAGGAGAATCTTTTGGATGTTAAGAGCATGATTTCCAGAGATGGGAAGGCTCCCACCTTCACTCTGCTTTTTTCAGTCCACGGAACTGCCATTCTGAGTTGTATTTTTTCCTCTAATATTATTATGAATCAATAGAGACTCTGAGCTTACAAAAAATTATTATAATCATAGATCAATCTTAAACTCAGATCTATCTATTGGCAAATTTGGGTTATAGTTGTCATTGATGTCAAAGGTGTTCATGAATGACAAAGGAAAAACCAGTGGATATGATGACAAGACAAACTCAGTGAAAGACATGAGGAATATGGCATAGTTGAGGATGTGGCATGACACATATGATGACAAGGAATATGATGGCATATTTGAGGATGTGGCATGACACATATGATGACATGGGATATGATGGTGTCCTAATGATGATGAAAGACCAAGGTAGCGATGGCAACGTTACTTATGAATTACAAAGGATAAACAAAAGATACCATGGCAGAGTTAACACAACACAAGTCAAAGTAAAGACAAGATGGCACGATGATGAGGTTGCATAGACGAAGGTTGTGATGACATGGCACGATGATGAGGTGGCATGGTTATCTGCATAAGATCCGATAAATGAGGATCAATTTTTGTGTAATCTGAAAAGACAGAATGCAGATCCGCATTAGTTCTAGAATGGACGGTTAGGGAGCGACCCACACTAGATCTGACGGTGAAGATCAAGTCTACATAAATTAGGCGAGAAGGCTAAAGATTATGAAAAATATCAAGATCGGACGATGGGCATTGATCCTGCACTAGATCCGACGATTAAGGATCAGTTCCGCAAAAGATCAAGATGGACGGTTAGGGATAGATCCACAAGGAAATCAACGGTCCAGGAAAATGTGGAAACAATGTTGCGGAAGGAAATTGCGGAAATCCAAAATAGGAAAGTGTGATTCCGCATCTTGCATATCGCAATCCGCAATGCAGAAACAAAGTTGCAAAAGGGAAATTGCAGAAGTCTAAAAGAGGAAAATGTGATTCCGCATCCCGCAATCTATAATGTGTGAACAAAGTTGCGGAAGTCCAAAATAGGAAAGTGTGATTTCGCATCCCGCAATTCGCAAGATCAACGGTCAGGAAAGAATCCACAAAAGATTGACGATACGGAAGAAAAATTGCAGAAATGAGCTTGTGGAAAGTCGAATTGTTACGTTTCCGCATCTCGCATCCCACATCCCGCATCCCACAATATGGAATGATCAGACGACTGAAGTTAATTCCACTAAAAAAGATCAATGGTATGGAAGGAGCTTGCGGAAAGGAGCTTGAGGAAATGAGTTTGCGGAAAGGAAAAAGCGAACAATTGACATCATGCATCTTGCATCCCATTATCTGGAGATCGACTGTCACGGAAGAACCTGCAGGAGATCAACGATGCAGAATTGGTGTTGCAGAAAGACGATTGCGGATAGACAATTGTGGAAAGTAGATAGTCTAAGTTTTGAAGAGTCGAGTTCCCGCATCCTGCAATTTGAAGAATAGAAGATCAACAGTGGGGAATTGTTGATGAGGAAACCATGGTGCATAAATACGATTTCAAGGAGGGAATTTTTGCATTAGATCAATGGTATGGAGAGACTTAGAAATAGGATCAATGGCTCTAATTAAAACTGGAAGATGATTTTGCAAAAAGAAGATGGATATTACGGAAGCGCTAGAAAATGATAAACAGGGCCGTGGAAATGAATTCTGAGTTGTGGGAAGAACGAAACGATGCTTTTGCTGAAATTTATCACTGAAATGACACAATTGTTGAATAGGTAAGTTGATAAATTGTTGTGTCTGTAAGTAAACAGTCACGATCCAGAACGAAGGAGCGCAACTATGGAGAGATGCGTTGATGGGAAATAGGTAACGAGTATTTATTGTATGAATGTGTAAAGAATGAAGATGTCTCTGTTAGCAAGTTTAATAGAGTCCAAAGTTGATAGTTTATAACTATTCCAAAAGTCTGTGAAAATCATACTAGGGTGGCAGGGTGGAGCTAGGGCAGGAAACAAGCCTGCAAGGGGTTGTTGCCTCCTTCCAACAGAAGCTGGTAAATAGGGTGTAAGAGCATCCTGTCAGTCGTAGCTAACAAAACAAGGTGTCGAAACATCCTTTTAGTAGAAACTGATAAACCAGCGGGTCATATACTCCTTCCAATTAGCATTGGTAAATAGGGTGTTGTAACATCCTTTCAATAGAAGTCGATAAACAAGGGGGCTGTAGCCTCCTTCCAATTGGCATTGGTAAATAGGGTGTTGTAGCATCCTTTCAGTAGCAGCTGATAAACCAAAGGGTCGTAGCCTCCTTCTAATCGACATTGGTAAACAGGGTGTTGTAGCATCTTTTCAATCGTAGCTGATAAAGTAGGGGGTTGTAGCCTCCTTCCAATTGGTATTGGTAAACAGGGTGTAATACCATCCTTGTCTGTATCAGTAGGAAAAACTATTTGTAAATAATAATTTTGCAGTAATAGGACCTATTGGTGGTTTATCCTTTTGGGCTCCCACGTTAAAATTGTGTTCTGTGTATTCTTGTTGTTATGTGTTTTAATGTTAAATTTAATAAGTGGTTAAATTAACTAAAAAGATAACAATACTAATTCACCCCCCCTCTCAATATTGACCAATAAACCAACAATTGGTATCAGAGCAGGTTCCTTAAGCACAGTTTAACCATGGGAAGGAAGGTGCCATTAAAACCACTATGGATCAACAAGAAGAGATTTACACAGTAAATGGATCTCCAGTACTTGGAAAAGAAGAATACATATTTTGGAGTGCAAGAATGAAAATGTATATGAAGGCATTGGGATATGATGTATGGAATTCAGTGATCAATTATTACTTCCCACTAAAGAGGATGGACTCCAACTCAAAAGAAATCCAAGAAAATTAACTCAATGGCAATGGCTTCAATCCTTGATGGATTACGTGATGATGTCAAAGAGAAGATAGGTGAATGTAACTATGTAAAGGAACTTTGGGACAAGATAAAATACCTCTATTCAATTGAGCAAAGAGCAGAAGGAAGACTTTCTATTCTCGAGGATGTTAGTGAAGTTGAAAAGATACGTGAAGATGAAGATTTTTTTTTTATAGGGACAACAAACTTAGATGAGGAATCATATGTGGACATAGAAGCCCAATACATGGCTGTTGTAGATGAAATTGAAAAATGTAGGAAAAAGAACAAAATCTTGAAAGAAAAATTGTCAAAATATCAAGAAGAGAAGAAGTTAAAAAAAGAGGAAGTCAAAACCCTCGAAGAAGAGCTACGCAATTCAAGACAACAAGTGTTGGCTAGTATAGAAGAGGCCAAGAGCTTAAAACAAGAAGTTGTTGAATTCAAGGAAGTAGTAAAGAAGCTAAAATATTAGCTGACTTTTAGTGAGAAGTTCAAGAAAAGTACTGAAGCTCTTAATAAAGTCCTCAGCTTACAAAGATACCCCAAGGGTAAAACAAGTCTTGGATATAATCATAAAGGATCAAGCTCCATCATTTATGAAAATGTTGAAAATGTTAAATGTCAACATGATGCCTCCAAAGATACATTGAGGCAGCAGAATTTTGAACAAATAAACTTTAAACTTTGGCCCAAAAATCAAATGCATTGAAACTAAAAATATGATTTGAAATGCAACATGTTCTATTGCATACCATTTTAGTTTTATGGTCTAACCATAGTTGCTTCAAATCAAATGCATTGAAACTAGAAATATGATTTCAAATGCAACATGTTCTATTGCATATCATTTTAGTTTTTATCGTCTAACCATAGTTGCTTCATCTCATTGATAGCACCCACATTCTATTAAGTTTAGTTACAATTTTCTATTGCAATTTGCATCTTTTGTCTTCAAAAAAACCTATCAATCTTTTTAATTGTCTCCTACTTTTAATGCTTAAATATTGTTAAATTGTGTATGTTTAGTAGATACTATGATTTCGGTTATAGCTAGACATAGTAAACGCTCACTAGGAATTCTATGTCAAACAATCATGTAATGCGAAAACGCAGACACTAAGTATAATAAAAAGCCCGAAATATCAGATTATGCATGTTTAAAATGTTTTACTAATAGTACCTCTGAATGCGTAAACAAGTAGCATAGCTTCAGAAGATGAAAGTTGATGGTATCTTTGAACAGCTAACCAGTACCGTAGCCTTGGGTATTCTCAAGGTGAGATCAAAGTTGAATGTAAAGGAAAGTTTTTTATAAAGTGAATTGGTAGATTTAAAAAAGTTTATGAAGGTTTCTTTTACGAGTGAATTGGTAGATTCTATGATTCTCTGTCTTTTAATGAGGAGAACAGGTTCCTTTAGTTTATAAAGGTTTCTTTTACGAGTGAATTGGTAGATTCTATGATTCTCTGTCTTTTATTGAGGAGAACAGGTTCCAGTCAAAAGGAACTGCCACTGTATGATTCTATGTCTTTTATTGATTCTGTCTTTTATTGAGGAGAACAGGTAGTGAAAAGGGACTGCCACTATAAATTTGAACACCACAACCCAATATAGTTGGCCGAATGCCTTCCTATACAGGATATACACTGTTCGATCTTAGCCCTGTGCTGTAAAAAAGAACAAAGAAAGTAAGTTATTGGTTGCTCTAAACGCTGGAGTAGTACATAGTTTTGGAATGTCTAACATCTAATTCATTTTTTATTATTGATGGACTTTAAGCTTTGTGAGTATCGTACACAGTAGCGTAATGCTGGATACCACTCCTGCACAACCATAGAATTGCCAAATGCTTCTTCAGTGATCGCTTATTGCATACGCTCAATCCACCTTCCTGCATCTCAATCGGAGCTGCTCTTCTCTCCTTGAAAATTGTTGGTATTGTCTCATTCTGTCTCTCTTTTCTATTGTGCCGTGACATGGAAATTGTGACCGGAGTAGCAGGCAACACCATAAGCAACATTGTCGTGGATCCAGTCATCCAAGTGTTGAAGGATGTTATCAAGAAGGAGGAAAACCGTCAGATTCTGCAGACCGACTTGAAGCGTATGGAGAACCTTCTACTCGATATTAGCACCATCTTCCAAGATGAACCGAAAGCGCCCCGGCTGACAGTAAATGATTGGTTGCAAAAGCTGGACAGTTCCCTTACTCAGGCGAAAAGCCTACTCCATCGCTCGGAGGCACGGCAAAGGTGTCTCAACTGCGTCATGTGCAACCCCGTGAGACTCTCCAAGCAAATACGAGAATGGAAGGAAAGTTTTGATAACCTCTTTCAACAACTTAAAGACGACTTTTCAACAATTGCCAGTGCCCAGCAGATTGCCAAATCAGCAACGCAACAAGCGGAAGCATTACTTCAAGATGTACCAGTCTGTGGGTTTGCAGGTTCGGGGATTCAATCCGCGCAAATACAGCTAGAGAAGTGGCTTACTGAAGCTGACCAAGTTAAGGTAATTGGAGTATTTGGTATGGCCGGAGTTGGGAAAACATCTCTGCTCAAGATGGTTTACAACACGTATAAGGTCAGTCATGTCTTCCATCACGTAATTTGGGTCACAGTTTCTGCAGATTATAAAATTTCGGGCTTGCAGGGTACTATTTCTGAGACAATAAAATTAGACCTAAATAGCAGTTGTGATATCGATATACGGAAGATGAAATTGTGTGCAAATTTGAAAGACAAGAAATTTCTTCTGGTATTGGACGACTTGTGGCGTCCGCTCGATTTGCAAGAAGTAGGTGTGGCACTTGGCCAGGATACACAAAGCAAAGTCCTGTTTTCTACTCGCAACAGAGATCTTATTCGATCAATGAGCGCAGAAGAGTCCATTGGAGTACAACCGCTCTCTAGTGATGAAGCGTGGATGTTGTTCAAGAGAATAGCTTTCAAAAACAACCGTGTGTCCATCGATATAGAGGACTGTGCCAGGAATATTGCTGACGAGTGTAAAGGTTTGCCTTTGGCAATAACTGTAGTCGCCGCAGCAATGATCGGCAAAACCAGTGTAGTTGATTGGCAGATTTCTCTAAATTTGATGAAAACTGCAGATCCATCTTTTCCGGATACTCATCCTACTGTTGACCCAGAGCTCTATCAACGCTTGAGATGTAGCTATGATGCTCTAACCAATTCAAACATCAAAAATTGCTTCCTCTACTGTGCCATGTACCCGGAAGACAAAGAAATTCCTATGCAGCAATTAGTGCAAACGTGGATTGCAGAGGGCCTGGTGAGGAGCAAAGAGGGGAGCCATGTAATGGACATGGCCATTGGGCACAGCTACGTTAACCTTCTTGTAGACCGTTGCTTGTTCCAAAATGTTCAGATGAAGGAGGTCAAGAATGTCTGGAAGCGGCAAAGTATAAGAGTTCACGATGTTATTCGTGACTTGGCGATCTACATTGGCCAGAAGGAGGAGAATTGTGTCTTCAAGGCAGGCCAAAAGTTGCACAATTTCCCAGAGATTCGCAATGAAGAATGCAGGAGGATATCACTTCGCAATAATTATATTGAAAGCCTGCCCACCGAGTTCACACAACCAAAACTGGTAAGTCTCTACTTATCGAGTAGTGGAATTAAAAATGTTCCATTAAGTTTTCTAGCGAGCCTGAGCTCTCTCAAGGTTCTTGATCTGTCGGACAACAAGATAACAAGTTCAATCCCATCCTCTGTGGGGCAACTAGAACAGCTTGAGTTTCTCATATTAACGTCCCTGTTAACTGTGAAGGATTTGCCTGAAGAGATATGTCATCTCTCTTCCCTTCAATTTTTGGATCTTTCACGCTGTAGGCAGCTACAATCATTGCCATCTGGGATTGGCAAGCTTAAAGCTCTCAAGTATCTAAGTTTATGGGGCTGTAAGAGGTTAAAGGTGATTCCACATGAAATCTCCCAACTTACATCATTGAGCACGCTCGATGCTTTCGGTGTTCGCTTATGTCTGGAAGCAGAATCGGAAACAAGTATTTGTAGATTGAAGGGTTTCCGAAATCTGAACACGTTGAGAATATGGGTAAACGTAGATGTACAAGAGGGAATAACTTCTTCAGGAATTGAGGTAGGCATAATGGGAACCTGGTTGGAAATGAGGCACTTGTGGTTGGACTTTCATGTAACAGGCGACAGAGATTATGAAAGGAACGATCTTCCTCCGGACATGCAGAACATGAGGAAGCTTCAGAGTTTCTTCATGTGGAATTACCATGGGTTGAGTCTGCCGGATTACACTTACAAATTTCAACAGCTTGAAAAAATAAAATTGTCTGTCTGTCCCCATTTAAGGGAGCTCTCTCCGTTGGAGCGGTTACCAAATCTGAAGTATCTAAAGTTGATACAGTGGCCTAATTTGAAGCAGTTGGGAATAGGGAATTCTGAAAGGGCAAGAGGGTTCTTAAAGTTAGAGAAAATGGTTCTCTCTCAATTACTCAGATTAGAAAGCCTTACTGGACCATCAAATATTGGTTTGTGGAATGAAGAAATATTACCTAGCCTTCGTGTATTGAAAATATGGGAGAGTCCATCTTTGAAAAGACTTCCCAGGGGAATGGATGAACTAGTTAGTTTAAGTACATTATTTGGCACAGAAGCTTGGTGGCAAGGAATAATATGGCAAGATGATAATATGAAATCCCATCTTCAAAATTTATCCAAATTGTAAGTATTATTTCACTGCAGTAAATTTTTATTTTTAAATGTTAGTGTGGTTAAATGAATGTATAAGATTCTAGGTACCTTTTGTTAATCATTATTGTTACAGGGCATAATCTGTGATGAGGATGAAGAAGCAGCTATGATAAGCATGAAGAAGAGGAATCATTATTCTCTTTAGCAATGATGAAAAAGACCAGAGATTGTTACAGGGCATAATCTGTGATGAGGATGAAGAAGCAGCTCTGATAAGGATGAAGAAGAGGAACCATTATTCTCTTTAGCAATGATGAAAAAGACCAGAGAGGAATGATCATCTGAGTGTCCTTGGAGGCCGAACTTATGGATAGAAAAAACTTGAGGAAGAGGAGTTGGCGTTCTAGCACGAAGATCTTAACAAAGGCCAAGAGGACGAGTCATTCTTTAATGAAAGCACTGAGAGTTGAAACTGAATGCTTAAACAAGAGATTATCATTGTAGTTAATTTTGTAAATTAGAAGGTCAAACTCCCATGAGTTTTGAGAGAAACTTTTGTAATTTTTATGATAAAATTTCTAAAAATGTTAATAAAATATACATTATTTATTGTATATAATGTTATATTTTAAATAATTCTATTTGATTTATAAACCATTTTTAACATCTTCTATGTATATATTTTCTTCCAAATAAATATAATATTCCAAAAATTAATAAACAAAACATATTGTATTTGATGGAGGGCGCGACTGTGCCTGCAATGGTGCAGCGGGCTACAGTTAGCACCGACTCGTCCCGTGGAAATCTCCTCGGCCTCAATGGCTGTTACGGCCTCTTCCTCTTGCTCACGCTCTGCTGGTCGTTCGGCTCGGGTTCTCTCCGATGAAGATGTATTCACATCCAGTATCTCCTTCTTATGGGGTGGTGGCTTTTTCAGTGTAGGAATTTGAAACTGAAATAGCTCCTCAAGTTTGATTGTTTTGACAACTCTGTAATCAGTTTTGATAATTTTTAAGTAGAATCATGACAGTTTTTTGGTTTTTTTTGACCTTATTTGACCGGCAAATTACCTCATGACTGTTAATTTGCCCGTCAAATTCCTGCCCTGGTGTCTTCCTCTTAAGCCATGGCAGCTACTTTTTTTTTAATTAGCACATTCAGTCAACTTGACAAGCCATAAGTTAAGTACCACAAATAAATTAAATCTGTTACTTATTTTCCATTTTTGAGGGATAGTTGTAATTAGCTGTTTTTTGTTTTTTAATTAAATTAGTTATTTGCCACCAACTACCAGTTATCTATGCACCAACTACCAGTTATTTGGTATGACTACCATAAAATCAATCTGAATAATACACTTGAATTTGGGAAAATGACCATAAAACCAATCACAATCTGGAATCTGTGAAAATCTATCTCCATACTAGATCAAAAGGGGAAAAAATTACAATGATAAGTATAATTGTGAAAAGCTATCTCCATGCCAGATCAAAAGGGAAAAAAATTACAATGATAAGTATAATTGTGAAAATCTATCTCCATGCCAGATCAAAAGGGAAAAAAATTACAATGATAAGTATAATTATAGTATTATTCTAACACTATAGATGTAATAAGTCTGGATCTGCTGCTCCTCCTGCTGTATTGCTCTCTCTATACCTCGTGTAGCCTTGTCCCAAGGTAATTGGCTGGTGTTGCTTGTAAAGAATGGATATCTAGGTGCTTTCCAGCTCCCGAGACTTCATGTGGTTCAATCAGTCCTCTTTGACCATTCCTACTGTTAAGAATGCGCTTGATAAGAGGTACTTATTTTGCTATGTATCTGCCAGGATCTAGCGAAGGCCGGATTATCTAAATGATTATTTGTATGGAAATTTTGATTATATTGATAGATCCAGAGCATGGCATTCGGATTTAGCCTAGAATAGTCATTTATGAATGGTGAAATTGCAGATTCCAATCTGAATTTTAACAGGATTTGGGGAAAAATCCACAGGAGTGAGGAGTGATACGATGGCCTGTTATGGCATGCCACTATAAAACAATGGTTTTATTTGTGGATTTGATGGCAACTGGCTAACATTAACTGATTTGCACAAATAGACATGGTGTGTTTGAAACCACATAAAGCATTTAGTTATCCATGTGTTAAAAGCTTCCCCATTGTAAAGTTTGATATAGGAGAGAACTTAGTCCATATTTTTAAGTGGGGTTTTTGGTTTTGACCTAACTCTTTTTCTACTTCTATTTGATCTAACATAAAACTTAGTCTAAATCTTTAGGTGGGGTTTTTGGTTTTTTGTTTTTTAATTAAATTAGTTATTTGCTACCAACTACCAATTATCTATGCACCCACTACCAGTTATTTGGTATGATTACCATAAAATCAATGTGAATAGTACATTTGAATTTGGAAAAATAACCATAAATCTATCTACATAACCGATCAAAAGGGAAACAAATTACAATGATAAGTGTAATTCTATTATTATTCTAACACTATAGATGTAATAAGCCTAGATGTGCTGATCTTCCTGCTGTATTGCTCTTTCTATACCTCGTGTAGCTTTGTCCCAAGGTAATTGGCTGGAGTTGCTTGTGAAGAATGGATATCTAGGTGCTTTCTAGCTCCCGAGACTTCATGTGGTTCAATGTGTCCTCTTTGACCATTCCTACTATTAACAATAAGCTTGATAGGAGGCACTTATTTTGCTATGTATATGCCAGAATCTAAATTATCTAAATGATTATTTGTATGGCAATTTTGATTATATTGATAGATCCAGAGCATGGCATTCAGATTTGGCCTAGAATAGTCATTTATTAAAGTTGAAATTGCAGATTCCAGTCTGAATTCGAACAGGATTTGGGGAAAAATCCACAAGAATAAGGAGTGATATGAGAGCCTGTTATGGCAAGCCACTATAAAACAATTGTTTATTTGTGGATTTAATGGCCACTGGTTAAGATTAACTGATTTGCACAAATAGACATGGTGTGTTTGGAAACCACAAAAAGCATTTAGTCATCCATGTGTTAAAGGCTTATTCATTGTAAAGTTTGATATGTCAGAGAACTTAGTCGAAGTCCACATCTTTAAGTGGGGTTTTTGGTTTTAGAGAAACTCTCATGTTTACTTAACTCCCTTTCTACTTCTTTTTTCTAGAAGAAAAATAGCAGTTCCTTGATATTCATTAGAATCAAAGGTAACGATATACATTTCTATGATACTAGGTATCATATCCAGCCAAAACACACAAACAGTGCTCAACAGAATGAGCATCCAACCGTGCTAAGAGACAATACTGCTAGAAGCCAAAAAACTTCAGCAATAAACACCCTATAACAGAGCTTACAAAAAGGCGCATAAAACACCCATACAAAAACTGCTCAAGAGAGCAAAGTAACAGAAAAACGTACAAAGGGAACCCGAAACAGTCTATACCACCAAAACAGGGGGCAAGATACTTGTCCATCGACAGAGTAAACACGTAGTTGCACGAGATCCTTTTCCTACGAGACGAGAGGGCCACCGTCCCTCCACAGTAACCGCCGCAGGTAGAAAGCACCCCCGCCACCGCAGAAAGGAAGCACCTCCACTCCGCAGGCATCTACACTGCAAAGGTTCATCACCTCACAGTGGAAAAAAAATCCATCGCTGCTGCGACAGAATAAGGGATGCTGAGTAAAGAGGAAGAGCTTTGTCTCTCACACAACATAATCCTGGTTCGTTGCCTCTCAGCAAAAACTAATCATCCCCGCTGCCCCAAAAAGAGAGACGTTGCACAACCAGGAAGAGCCTCGTCTTTATTTGCTCACAGCATAAGCCCAAATCCTCACTGTGAAAAAAAGGGGGTGGCTAGGGATGAAACCCTAGATGCCTTGTTCTGGTTTAGATCGCCTTGACTCTCAAACCCTAAGAAAAGCTTCTCCAACACACTCGCTCCCTCCAACTCTCTTTCTACTTCTATTTGATCTAACATAAGACTTAGTCCAAATCTTTAAGTCAGGTCCTTGGTTCTGGGGAAACTCTTATGTTTAGATAACTCCCTTTCCACGGTTATTGTTGTTTGGGTTAGGATCCCCAATTTTTCTCTTTAGTTTTGGGATATGGTTCATTTAATAATATTGGAAATGTTCTTGGTAAATTTCAAATATGTTGTGAGGAAATGAAACAGCTATGGCATCTTCACTTATATGGGCATCTGTGTTGATATGGTTTTTAAAAAAGGTTTTGAACAAAAAATAATTTGGTGGCTAAAAGACTGTATATGACCCAAAGGTTGGGCTATGAACAAGAGTTTTTTCAATACAAGACATGCTATGAAATAAGGCATATTGGAGTTAATTTTCTTAATCCTCTTATAAGAATATTCGATCTAAAAAGCCACAGTGATGGAAGGAAGAAAACTAATTTATGAATCTTCAGATTAAAATAAAGCAATGGAAGAAGGTTTCTACTGAAAAAGTACAATATAAGCAGTGTTTTTAGTAAGTACCAGCCCCACACTGGCCTTTGTTGGAAACAATTTACCAATGAAGTCAAGCCCCCTCCCCTTGAAGAATCATCATCAACATAATTATCATAAAATCATCATCATCAAAAACATTTCAAGAGCTCTCTCTATCTCGTCGCAGGATGTCATAGAGAGTCTTACCATCCCATTGCAGGATGTCCCATCTAAAATCATCATCCCTGGCACCCTGTCGCAGGGTGTTCCATCTAAAATAATCATCCCGTCACAGGATGAGAGGATCTTACTATCTTTAGAGCTTTCTCTATCCCGTTGTAGGATGTCATAGAGAGTCTTACCATCTCATCGTAGGATGTCCCGTCTAAGTTCATCATCCGATTGCGGGATGAGAGGATCTTAGTATCTTGGGATCTCTCTCTATCCTGTTGCAAGATGTCATAGAGAGTATTACCATCCCGTGGCAGGATGTCGTGTCTACAATCATCATCCCGTAATAGGACGCAAGGATCTTACCATAATGGGATCTCTATCTATCCTGTCACAGGATGTCATGCAGAGTATTACCATCCCATCATAGGATGGCCCATCTAATATCATCAAACAAGAACCAAGTTGGCATGGTTATGTCTATCGACGAATCGCCCCTAGCCAAGTCAACATAGAATTATCGGAACCAATTTAGCATTATTATGGGCCACCCCCCCTAGCCAAGTCAGCATGGCATTCTTGGGGAACCACGTCATCATGGTTATGTTTATGGGACACTCACCCTTAGTGAAGTCAACATGGAATTCTCGGGGAACCAAGTCAGTATGGTTATGTCCTACTCACTTCTGCCAAGCCATCATGTCACATGTTGTTGCCAAGTCATCATGGCACACACTTTTTCCAAATCATGGCACATATTGCTCCCTCCATCACATAGGTCTTCTTTATGTCAAGTCTATTTGACAATCTGGCCAAGTCATCATGGCATTGTATGCATCATCCTTCTTTAGCTTCTGGAACATATTTCTCCCTTTGTCACGGAGGTCATTAATAGTGCGAGGTGTTGGATAATTTGACTACTTGTATTCAAACTTGTAGCAAAGGTTGAAGTCTTCTTCAATGATTCTTCATCACACGATCTTTCATCCAAGTCAAATTTAAATGTATGATTAGAAATGTTTTATAATTTCCAAATAACAAAGTCTTATGCATAAAGACATAAGAAACTATCTTAGTCAATTTTTCAACACAACATTAATCCATATCCCGTATACATAAATTAACTTTATAGATTCCTTCCATCTCTACCAAAACATCATTAAGAGTGTCCACTACTCCCAATATGTGAGTAAAGAGGTTTCATTCTAGATAAGTAGCAATGTAATGTTGTACAACAACATAAGCCACTTACCCATCACATGCATATTAGTAGTACATTGTTCATCAATGCAAACATTCTAACATGTATAATACATTTCCTATATCTAAGCATGTCCTCAACATAACAATATCATCTAAACATTCTGAAATAAAACATAAACACTTATCTTGTATGTTTTTGTAGGGTTTCCCCCCTCTCGATCTTGCTTCCTTCAAGTTTCCTCCCTCTGAATTTTGACCAAGTTCTTCTTATGCTTTGTTTTTTCCTTCATCTCCCTCTGGATATGCATGTATTTATTTGACATAGTCTTCCAAGTCATGCTCTTTTAGTATGAGAATCACTGTATACTTCTATGCACATAAGTTCTTAGATCCAAAAAGATTGCTTCAACTGGATGCTTGTTTCAATACTTATCTGGAAGACTGTTTTTGGTAGACCTAGGGTTTGAAAGAGAAACCCTAATTTTTTAAACTTGGTGTCTTACAGATCTGATTGGATAGAAATATGTGCCTCCTCAATTCAAACTGACTAGTATACTCCTTTTCCCAAATCCGTGGTCAGAACTACAAAATAATTGATGCCCTAGTTTCTTCAATTTTCTTTTGCTAAATTATTCGATATTAATTTAGATGTATCTCCAAAATTTATGCTCCTAAAGGTCTAAAAATTCGTCATGATGTAGTATGATATGTCTTCTATTCAACCCCATTCGTTATAGAAATATTGGATTCACTAGGTGGAACTTATGTTAAGTTTCCCAAGGTGACATGTTTATGGACTGGTTCACTAGAGTGAACTTATGTGGACTTCCACACGTCATTGTTTCAACTTCTTGTTCTAAAATTCTCACTAGAGAAACTAAAGTCCATTCCATTTCTGGAAAATCTTATGGAATTCGATTTGGACCTTCCTAGTTTGATATATAACATTTCTCCCTATATAACATGTTTAAGATTGAATTGTGAAAGAGGTTGGAACCCTATTTTGGAGGGATCACATCTACTAAAGTAAATCAAATATGAGGTTGAAACTCATACAAATGGTAGATCAATATCTTAGCTTTGACATATCTTATTTTCAACTCCCGAACCTTCACCAAAGTTAGGTTATAGAAAAAATTCCCGGATGACTAGATTTTTTCTTCAAGGGTTTGAAGCATGAAGCCCTAATCTCCAGTAGCTGCAGTTGTAGCACTGTCATGGCTACACAAAGATTTATTTTAGGGTATCTCTGACACCATGTTAATATTTTAATGGTTATATAAGAACTTTAAACATTTATCATCATAACATCATAACCATATACAATAGGATCACTGAAAGAAATTCAGGCACAACAAGACAAAAGAACGACATAGATTTATCTTGGGAAACCCTCTTGGGGGAGAAAATCGAGCAAAATTTCCTCAATATAGAATTCAACCAAGTACAGTGAACAAACCTGAGAATAAGATCAACAAATTCCTCTCTCCAGTGAAACTCTTTACTCTCTCCCTTGTACACTTACTTGTGTGAGAGATGTGTCTAGATGAGGGAGGTGCCTTACCTATTTATACTCATCAAGTGAGTGACCTAATTACCTAACTAGGTCGGCCTAGTCCTTTAATTAGGGATGACCTACCTAGGAATGCTCAAAATAACATTTATAAAATACTTTTATAGGTACTATTGACTTAACTTCCAATGGATGTTTTACCTCATGACTTTTACATGACCAAGTACATCAATGGCATCTCTGAATGGAGGAATAACATCTCCGAAAGGAGGAATAATAATAATACAATAAAAGGTACAATATAATATGACCTCTCTGAACGAAGGAATAACATCTCCGAAAGGAGGAATAATAATAATAATACAATAAAAGGTACAATTAAGAATTTTCCAAAGTTAGCTTTCTTTAACAAGTTGGGTGTTGCATCAAGACTTTGGATTTGATTTCATCCTTGAGACTAGAAATGATGCATTATTTTAAAAAATAACTAGTTATACCTATGAAGATTGCCAATTACTCAAAAGATACTATAAAGTAATCAACTATGATAGTTCAACACAACTAATTAGTCAATCTTCCCAAATAATGAATCATGATCTCTTTCAAAACAAACATATATGTACTTTACAAACTAATTAGCTTCGTTCAATGTAACATTCATAAGATTGCTTATGTAATTTCCATTGTTATTGATCCAAGTACAATACCCCCACCCAAATTTTCATCATGTTATTAGTATTCCATGGAGGGAAAATTAATGTTCCATCTAGGTAACCAACCCATAAGGTCAATCCCATAAAATCTAATTGAATCCACCTTGGGAAAGCAATGCCATGCATTGTTATTAAGAACAGGTGTTGCATGGTGAATCTCACATCTATTAAAGTTTCTTTGTGGTAGGGATCGACTTGATGCTCCAATTTCCCTTCCAATTAGAGGAGACACTACAAAATCTTATTCATAGTAAGGTGAAGTTCATGGAGTTCGTCATTTTGTGCCACTAGTTATTGATGTAGTTCATCCTTTTGTGCCACTAGCTATTGATTTATAAAACTGACCAAATTTAGCGATGATATAACCTTGTTATCCATTTGTAAGGACCTGGTTTCCTATAGGTTGTCTCTAGTATAAAGTTATAACAATGTGATCAACTAGTCACAAGAAGTCTTCTAAAATAGGTCACCAACAATTGTATGGTTAGGTCGATTGAGGAATGGTATTGAAGAGTGATTTCTTTAAATGTTGTTGTTGATGTACTATAGAAACAATATGGTTGAACGTTTAAGAAAGGCTAATTTCAAGTGCATATAGGGGACTTTCATATACCCTAGGATACATGAATGACAAGTAGATAAATGACAAATACATAAACAAGTGATGCTACTCAAAGGGGTAGAAATAGGGGTTACAAGGGAATCCAACCATGTGATGCCACTTGTATTTCCCGCATGTGTTTTTCTCCAACCATAGATTTTCTACTGTGCTCAAAAGGCAAGTAAGACATTTGGAAGGATTGGCATCCTATTTGATGTAGAAACAATTGCCTAACATTAATAAGTAGACGCTTTTGGAGTGGTTTTATGCCACTCCAATTTAAAAATATGATTTTGCAAGAATAATTTGGAGATGTTGGGTTCATTTACATTAAGTGGCATTGAATAAGAATGTGTACACTGAAAGGTAATGGTAAGAAAATTGATTATGGTGTTGTTCCTTTATTATTAATAAGATATTTTGTGTATTAGGTCAATAATGTATCATTAATAAGATATTTTGTGTATTAAGTGAATGGTGTATTATTGTAAAAAAAACAAATGCAAATGTAAACTATGCAACCAACTTGTTTTGTATATTTTAATTACCAAAACAATTTTACATATTTTAACTATCAAAACTTTTAATAAATAATGGTTATGTTACCATGTTAAATTTAAAAAAAAAAAATTAAAACACCTCTTTTTTATAAAAATAAATTAAAATGTTTGTAAAAAACATTTTATCAATTTCATTACTTACACTCTCAAAGTAGACATAAATCAATATTGATATTGAATCAAATTACATAACTATTTAACAACTCCAAAAAAAACATGAACTTGAATGATTGCGGTGTGAAACTTTTGTAAAATCTTTTTGAACCATGTAAAAAGATTTGAAGAAAATCAAAACTTTTGTAAAAATCATTTTTTGACCCATCTAAGCAGATTTAAAAAAAAATCAAATTTTAACACTATTTAAACACTTGAAAAAAACAAGAACTTCAGTTATTCCCACGTTGAAACTTTTTTCAAATTTATTTGCCGTATTGGAAAACAAAAAGAATATTGGTGGGCGTTGGTGGGCATCCTCTAGGAAAAGGAAAACATAAGATATTGCTAGTGTGGTGGGCATCCTCGAGGAAAAGGAAAACACAAGGATAAAAGAATATTGGTGGGCGTTGGTGGGCATCCTCTAGGAAAAGGAAAACATAAGATATTGCTAGTGTGGTGGGCATCCTCGAGGAAAAGGAAAACACAAGGATAAAAGAATATTGGTGGGCGTTGGTGGGCATCCTCTAGGAAAAGGAAAACATAAGATATTGCTAGTGTGGTGGGCATCCTCGAGGAAAAGGAAAACACAAGGATAAAAGAATATTGGTGGGCGTTGGTGGGCATCCTCTAGGAAAAGGAAAACATAAGATATTGCTAGTGTGGTGGGCATCCTCGAGGAAAAGGAAAACACAAGGATATGATTCAATTATTGTACTAGGCGAGTTCGACAACTATAGTGGGGTGAGTTCATTTTTATTGTCATGTCATTGTTAAAAGATATTCATATTTATGTGTTTTTAAAATATTTATTATATTTTTTTAATATTTCGAAATATATATGTATATGAAATTATTTAATAGTTAAAGTATTCGTGTAGGGTTTAAAATGAATTGTTTGGAAATTTGTTTTTAAAATGCCATTATTTTAGACTGATATATATATTATTGGAAATATGAAAGTAAGAAACATGTCAAAGTTTAAAGTTGATCATATTTATACGATAATAAAATAATTAGTTATGTTTAATTATTATTATCAAAGATTTGGATGCAGGTGACATTCCTTTTCATAGGATGCATGGGAGCAACGACCTAGAGGCACAACTGTTCCCTAACACAGCTCTTTCGATGGCTTGGCTTAGTGCCCCCATATCTCGAGCAGCAGCGTTATTCAAGGTTGCTTCCTTGGTTCTTGACGGGAGGTGATAGTCCCAACGTCATTTCGTTCTGAGCTCTCCTGCACAGGATTATGGCAACTTGCATGAGGAATGTACAACTCATCTGCTAGTGCAGGTTTAATATTGCCTTGGTGCATGGTATTTCTTATTCCATCCCCTCTCCTTCAAGCACGATTGTGGATATCATCAGCACCCTGCTATCTTGAAGAGTGTTGGCAACGCTAGATTCATTCCGCAGGATTTTGCTCTCACTGCCAACCTCAATTCTCAGAGTTTATTCCTTTCTACGCCTCCGACCCATTTAAATATGTCCCACAGACTGCGAGCTACCCCTTGTTGTGGGCGTGCAGGCCGAGGGAATGCTAATGAGTGCGCCAGGATCCTTTCTGCAATTGTCAATACAAATGACTTTGATGTGCAAATTCCTGATCACCTGCGTCAACTCATGAATGTCTGGGAGGATGAACTCCTGGGCTCCCCTTCCATGGTCAACATAACGGTTATGCATAGACACAATTTCTGGGTGGTGAAGAACCTAATGGCTAGGCTTATTCTTCATATAACGGGGCCTCAAGATGATCCTCCAATGTCTTCCTGAGTTCCACCCAGCGCTCCAATTGATACAGAGCAAAGACCAACTCCCCCTCCTGCGAATTCCACTGCTACTCAACAGGGAAAAGCAACCACCACCATTTCCTCGGCTTACAGGAAGATAGAGTCACTTCTGGTCAAGAAAAGTCCCTTCAGTACTGAGTGCGTCGAGCAGTGAAGAAGACACCATCAATGACTCCAAAATCCTTGGCCAAGATGGAGGCCAGACTACTACCACCCAACATGCTTCCCCCACTAAAAGTAGACCAAAAGTGAACTCGCATATTGGATTCGACTTTGGCTACCCATCGAGGAGGAGACTCCTACCAAGCACTGAGTACGGGTTTGTGGGGTCTTCTTTTTTTGATTTCATGGTCATTATGGGTTTAGTTCTTTAGTTTTTTGCAGCTACAAAACAATGCTCTTTTGTTTAAACAATTTTATACTGTTATTAGTATGATTTGTTTTCCCTACGGGGATAATCTTTTTGATGTTAAGAGCCTGATTTCCAGAAATGGGAATGCTCCCACCTTCAATTTGCTTTTTTCAGTCCACGGAACTGCCATTCTGACTTGTATTTTTTCCTCTAATATTATTATGAATCAATAGAGACTCTGAGCTTACAAAAAATTATTATAATCATAGATCCATTTTAAACTCAGATCTATCTATTTGGAAAATTTGGGTTATAGTTGTCATTGATGTCAAAGGTGTTCATGAATGGCAAAGGAAAAACCAATGGATATGATGACAAGACAAACTCAGTGAAAGACATGAGGAATATGACATAGTTAAGGAATATGACATAGTTGAGGAATATGGCATAGTTCAGGATGTGGCATGACACATATGATGACAAAGAATATGATGGCATATTTGAGGATGTGGCATGACACATACG
>LPNX011205369.1:300167-320926 GCA_001517045.1 Pseudotsuga menziesii | reverse complement strand
GCGAAAGGAGATCATTAGACCAAGTGCTCTCAGAGTTCTATTGTATGAGGAAACTCAAAGGTGAAACCACATCAAGTTTCAAAAAAAGGTTCATGAGTTTCTATTATGGCATGCCCAAGGAAATTCAACCCTTAGAGGGTGCGACGAAACTGCATTATGTGTCTATTTTTCCTTCCAATTTGTCTCTGTTTTTATTGGAAAGAAAGTCGACATCATTGCAAAGCATGTTTGCTGACGCATTGGAAGTTGAAGAGAATTTCAGATTGTTAGGAAAGATCCTGAACCACGATGGTACTAGAGAAAGCACTGAAGATGTATGAGACAAAGGAGGAATTTCCCTGGAAACTTGCATTTTCCTCCATTATATAGAAAGAAGATTAGCAAGGGGGTGGAAAGGTAGACAATTTTATCAGTTCTTTCCCTCGGGTTTGCAACCAACATGTCGTGAGTGGTGTCCATGGTAGCCTCGAAACAGATTTTGGAGCACCTATATATGATAAATATGAAGATGACTATTGGGATGACATGCCTAGGGAAACAATTAGGGTTCTGGCAGGGATGAGACTCAGCCAGGGAATATAGGGGGAGATGTTTTGCTTTTTCGGCCCCGTTGTGGAAGGTGGTTGCACCCTCGCTGGAGCGAATCTGAGAGATGAAATTTTGGTTCTTGAGGCCCAGAACCAAGGACACGGTGTATCGTTTGAAATATTTCCAGTACACTCTGTACATGTTTCCTTTGGAAACCACCCCGACTGCGAGCAGAAGGAGCTATTCCTTGAAACCTTTTTTTGAGACATGCAGATGACGGATTTCTCTGGGTACCATAGTATTCCTTATGATCATGCCCCCAATTATACAGAAATATTTTTGGACCAGGAAGGTCATTAGGAAATTGGTGTACCCATTTCTATTGAGGAGCGCAATGCNTACCATAGTATTCCTTATGATCATGCCCCCAATTATACAGAAATATTTTTGGACCAGGAAGGTCATTAGGAAATTGGTGTACCCATTTCTATTGAGGAGCGCAACGCTGCTTTCTTCACTACACTTGTGGGGAATCAGGCTGTGAATTCTAAAATTTCACATAGGAAGGTTGATACTGTGGGTACAAATGATCAAGAGGACACCTCCCAAATTTTTTTGAGACATCGCCTCTGCATGATGTTGGAAGAATGGAAATTGGAATATTTTTGTCACATTCAAATAAGAACCAAAGAGTTTGGCGGCCATCAAAGTTTCTACAATCATGTGGAAGAATACATGGAGCATATAGAGAATGGTAATCAATGGTTAGATATTTATTATAAAGATCAATTTATATTTTATAACCCCATGCCACTAAATTGTTTTGTAGTATTCTCTTCCCCACATGAGAAGATATGGGATTTATGGGACCATTTGCTTGGCTGGCTTCACTAGAAGTCAGAAATTACCTGACCAAGTGATGAAGTCCATTAGATAGGATAGGTAGGTAGAATAAATAAGATCGACGTGACGAGGATTTCCCTTACAATCATTTTTTTTGGTATCATCTTAGCTTTTCAAATCGTTTCCATCATTTGGTTTATTTTGGTCCGTTGGAGGATTTTTTGAAAGATTGAAGATGGAAGATCCTCCCAATGGATTTTGGCACTTGTTCTACAATTTGTTCTTTGCTACCTCATAGGGAGGATAACATCCCTAGCTAGAGCCACTTGTTAGCACTATTTTTCTCTTACACGAGATGATTGAAATGGTATGGTGGAGCAATCGCAACCCAAAAATGTGTGGAGAATCCCAGTCGCAGGGTGACCAAGCGACTACGTTAAAAAGGATAGCGCTTATATGATGGAGATCCCAAGATAGACCAAATCGACAGACGGGAAGATTTTTTCCAATCAAAATAGCGTAGTCAAAATAACCTTTGCGATTGTGCAGAATAACATTAACGAAGCCACAAGTTCCAAAGGAAAGGATCGACTGAAGGAATATCAATGGGAGAAAATGATTTCGCTGGATCAAAGTGATCGCGAAATTTTTGGTCCCGCGATTTGCGAAATAGGTTAAATGGAGGCAACAGTCGATGACTCAGATCCTGTCAGAAAAATATCTAAGGTGAGCAATATTTCCGCTAATGGGACAAGTGCGGGATGTATTTCCTTGGAGGTTCACGAAGTGCAATCACTCTGTACATGTGGATGATGGAGATGAAGGGCATTCAGATTGAATGGTTGAAACATTTCTACCTAGAAAAATTCACATCAAATACAGTCTGAGACATAAAAGAAATTTCCGAGTATGATATGCTCATTACAGTGGGAAAATTGATTGCCCCAACGCCATTAAAATATGCCTGTAAGTAAAGGCTCCACGATAGAGCCAACTCTCTTGGAACCAAAAGTTCATTGCATTGCACATGTGGGAATTAGGAAAGGATCATAATGATTAAGATACAAGATGGTGAATATGGTCTCTACACGAAGCAAGGAGACGCGATGAAAGAAAAATGTTCTATTGTCGTCATCAGCAAGGGAGAAAGGGTAAGGAAGGTCAAGTCCATATGCCAGGAGCTGAATGGGTGATAATGCATACCAACACTAGGGGTCATTTCCATGGCCAATGGAATAGCATCGTAGCATAAAGATGGTTTGACTAGATCTTCAGTGGGAAGAGGGTATACCAGACGCACGTTCCCACTCATGCTGTCATCATGATAGTCGATGGCAGAGTGTACAAAAATGATAACGATTCATCGCTGTGCCCATTTATCCAACTCTATATAAACACCGTACTTCAACACTACCAAGAGACGGAGACTGAGTAGGTGCAGATGTAGAGCTTAGAGCGTTAGTCTGTTGAATGTTCTGTTAGAGAAAATTTTGCAATGGGTGTCTGGTTTGAGAAGATTTTCTACCAAGGTGTGTTGTTGGTTGGTGAACATAATTTTGCGTTCCTATATCGCCTTGATTATTGCACCAAGGAAGCATCCGCCATCGGGGAAGAGATGTTCATTGTATTAGAGGATCTTTCTGGTGTCATCAAGGTCATGACAGGGATGTTCATCATATTAGATGGACCTCTTGAGGCTAGTGAAGGAATTACTGTCTTAATAGAGATCCAAATCCCCACAGGTGTTATCCCTGGGTTTTCATGTCCCATGGATGTTCCCTCAAAGCCTCTAGTTGTGGTTGTTGCCTCCAAAGCCTCAACACATGATGACCATTTCTAGTGGTAATCCATTGGAGTAGATGCTCGTACTGGAGGAGTGGGGGTCCAAAGTCTTCATCACCTCCTTTGTAAATTCCACTTGCCAACTCTTTTTGAGGTGGGGAGGAGGTCGAATGCGCACCTCGTCATATTTCCTGCAGGAGGACCCTCCTCATTGGAGGTAAAGAGTATAAGAATGACAATCCACTTCAAGGGCTTGTTACTGTTAGGGGAAATGCAACCCTTCTTCAAGTCCCCTTGTATAGCAGTCTTAGCAGGAGAGGGGGGATGTGAGGATGGCTGAGCATAGAAGGGACACAAACCTTCTTGCCAGCCAGAAGCCCATGCAGAAAGGTGCCTTTGAGTACATAATGGACACAAAATAAGAGGAAAGACAACACTATGCATACCCGAGAAAGAAGTCAATGGTTCGAGCCCAGTCAGCGGTAATCCACCCATGGATGTTCTGAGCCATCATTTTAAAAATGAATGAACCTGAAGCCAAATACATTGTGCTATTAATAAGACCAAGTATGCGTACTAGCTCCACAAAGTTTGTTTAATATATGTAAATCATGGTGAAAGTGCCACATTCTAGTTAGTTAGCACTCCAATAGTGATTGTAACTAGCCTCTCGCCTTGTGTCGAGGCTATGATTGGGGGCTAAGAGGACTATAAAAATACTCCCGTAGAGGGAGAAAGGGTTGTTGGTCTTGGTTGAAACCCGAGAGGTTTCTTATATGTAATTTGACCTATTTTAATACAAGGAACAGAGGCGGATGCCGACCTGTTGATGTGAGAATTCCTGTACATTTCCTAAGTTGAAGTTTATGCTCTCCTCTCCTTATGTGCATGTGTTTCTTGTTATCTATTTACATTCTGTTTTCTTCATGTTGTAGACTTAGTGTATAATGGTTTGGGATTCATAATCATATGCCTCAGCCATTGTCTGTGACATCTGCCCAACATTACCTCCAAAGCCAGTGTGGAATTCATCCTTGGGGTGCTCTACATCGGTGGGTTGCCATCCTTCCTCATTTATCACCAGACCCTAACATATTGACCATGACCAGGGTGTTATCTTGCTCTTGCGAACACTCTTCGTGTAGACTTCTCTACGTTTCCTTCATATTTTTTACTCCATTACCCCGACGTATTCTTTCTTATTTTCTCCTTCCAACCTCTGAAAATATACTTTGTGACAATAAAGTATGGAATTTATATCCATGAGAGACCCCTCTATATAATAGGAGAAGGCATCTCCCTTTCCTAAAGTTGTTCTGTTGTTGCCCCGAGGTACGCCCTCCGTAGCCTTATGGTGCGATTTCAGGTGCTAACAAATTAAACTACAAAAAAATGTATGCAAACAATGGATTCGAAGAAATAGAAGAAAATATAGATATGTTTTCAAATGAGGTTAAGAGGATCCCATGGTTTAGGAGAAAAGATGGCGAGATTTATCTTCAAACAATTTGTTATTTACAAAACAATGAATATGACGTGTCATGTTTACGACGTATTACATCATAGACTTTTTGAAATGCAATTATACATAATGACTCTTTTGCATATAGATGCATTTAACAATATATGGGTTAATATGTAATATGGAAAGTTCCAAATATATCAAGTTGGAAATATTACATGATACAATTGGCGCTACAATATAAACAAGGAGAAATTGAAAGAGGATTTTTTGTTTATGAGTGGCTATCAAGAATATTGAATATGAAAGTACACATATGGTCTTCTGAAACAAGAAGCATTAGAACTATGATACATCCATCTATAAAACAAGGAGATATATTTGATGTAAACAAAATTCAAAATAGAACACATATCCAATATGAACCATTAGAACAGATAATAACAATTCCTAACACAAATAATGAGAAATTGCTTATGATAAAATCAAAAAAGAGAGACAATGTTTGTGTGCTATTAAGATTTTGCGTAGAACAAATTATGCTTTACATGATGAAATTAAGATAAATAAACATTTATACAAAACTAAAATTCAAAAAGTGAACAACAATAGTCAAAGAAAATATTCTAGAGCGCACTTGGAAAAGGAACAATTTCCAACAAAGGAAGAAGAAAATAAATTGTTTTTAACAAATGTGGATTTTTTTTTCAAAAACAACTAAGGGACGTATCTATTTTGGTTGTGAAAAAAGAAATAAAACATGTTTAAGAAAAATACGTTGTGGTAATGAAACAAACACATATTTCAAACAACAAAAAAAGGATCATTATCTTTGTACAATATGCAAAAAAAATTGCAAAAAGGTGATGTTCCCAAGTTTGCAGTCCTTGATTGCATTAGGAAGAATAAGAGTATAGCTACCTTGAAAACAATAAATGAACTAGAAGAGAGATTAGTAGCTTTGACATCGCCATTTTTACAAATAAAAGAGATAGGACTAAGATATCAGAAGCGACAATTAGGCATTTCTAGAGTTGTTATCAATGTTCCTACTGACATATCTAGGATCCAACATGCATTGCCTCAAAAAATCAATGAATCAGACACAATTGCAATAGCAATAAAGATAAGCCTAAAATTCAAAAATGCATATGCTATTGGTCGGATTTGTCTGCTTTTTGTCATAAAAGAATTAAAACAATTATGTAAAAGGGCACTTTACACATTGGAAAAGGTAACAATAATTGACAAATGGAATGAGGAATTCCTACAAAATATAAAAGCATGAAACTGAAACATATATTGAATACGCGGTATTTTCATAAATACATCCCTTATAAATGAATGATAATTTATGATAAAAAGACCAAAATACTTGAAATAAGAGCTAGATGAATCATAGGACGTAATGTGTCTCTCAATCATTGATCATTATGTACAACGTCCTGAGTCTCTTGAGAACATATGCCTAGCCGATTTTGCATCATGTTATACAAAGAAAGGAATAAAATGAAAAAAAATTGACAAACCATTTGTTATTAGATATGTTAAGTATAATAGGCACAAATATCCTAATAATTATTATAGAGAACAATGAATGCTCTATGTTCCATATCGAATAGAAGAAGGTATTTTTAAGGAACAATACTCAAGATGGAACAACTCCCACATGATCTTACAAGAAGCAATACAAGAAAATGAACAAAAATATACGTATCGAACAAGTAGAATATGGGGTGATCTTGATCATGCATCAAATGAAATTGAATAAATGACATAAGAATTATTCAATGTGTATAGTAACGAAGAAACAAAAAAATACAATCAAATTTTAGATTCAAATGTCATTGATCATTATGAATAATATGACTTGGAGAATGATTTGAAATATTTTAAAAAATCTAAATGCATAGATTAATCTTTGAAGAAGCCATATCAAATTGTGAAACAACCACATATCTTAGACTTTGCAGAGTTCTATGATACTATGAGACAATTAAACAAATAACAAGCAATAATAGTCAAGGATGTATTATCAAAACAAATATGTCAACCTGACAAACCAATACGATTATTTTTGAAAGGAACTGTAGGAACTGGTAAAACATTCACTTCAAAAGAAATATTTCAATCACTAATTTGTTTTTATAACACTGAAATGGATTATGATCAACTTCAATTGAAAGGAATCATAACTGCTTATACATGAAAAAAAACCTTTAATGCAGGTGGCATAACATTGCATTTTGCATTGTGTATGCCATTTAACAAGTCAAGTTATTTATCTTTGAACAATGAAAAATTAGATACATTAACAAAACATTTTGACCAACTTTGGTTTTATTGAAGACTTACACTGTACCATTGCCCCGTGGGTGATATGGAGTTCTCTTATGGCGCTGGATCATGAATTCCCTTGTAAGAGTATTATGTTTTCAAAAATACACCTTGCTACAGTGCTAAAGGAACAATCCTTAGTGGGAGTGGCCTTCACCCACCTTGTGAGGTAGTCTACTGCAGTTTAATGTATTGGGGTCCAAAGTTGTTTGTTGGTGAATTAATCAGACCAATGAAATTGATGGCTCATTTTGCACGTGTCTTGCTAATTGACGAAGTATCTGTAATAGGTGCAACGTTCTTATATCAAATCTAGATAAGAGACTACGACAAATAAGGCACACACCAACGCCATATTTTGCAAATATAGATTTGATACTTTCAGGTAATCTATACCAAGCACGACCTGTAAAGATTGCTTGATATTTGAAGATCCAACCTTAGATAAATAAAAAATGTCATGCCCATTTTGGCAAGATGAAGTAACTTGTTATGAGTTACATACCAAAACGTGTCGAAAAGACATACAATTCATTACAATTCTAAATAAAATGAGAATTAATAAACAATCAGACAAAGATATAGAATACATGAATTCTCATTGTTGCAAAAGGCCTCCATTGGATCCATTATTTCCATACATCTTTTACACAAACAAACATGTAAAACAAAATAATGAACAAATGTTGATACAAATAAATGTAGAGATAATATGCCTTGAAGCAGTTGATCAACAAGAATTCTCTCACGAAATGTTTATGCGTTATGAAAGAATTATTTCATTTCCCGCACAGATACTACTAAAGTCAAACATGTTAATTGAGTTATTTGCATGAAATTATAACATAGAAGATGGTTTATTCAACGGTGTTGATGGAATTTTTAGGACCTATACAAGAAACAAAAATGGATTAGATATCATTTCTATAGAATTTGTAGATCCCTCAATAGGAACAAGACAAATAAAAAGATTCAATGAATTATATGATAAAGATGTCAAATAAAATTGGACACCAATAATGCGAATTGCAAAATCATTATCAACAACATCCAACAAATCTCGAATAACAATTAGAAAAAAATTCCCAATTCAACTTGCATGTGCTAGGACAATACATGGAACACAAGGTCTAACTCTAGATAAACTTGCATTTGATCCAACTATAATTACAACACATGGATTAGTGTACATCACATTGTCAAGAGTGAAGAACATTGAATCTTTGTATCTGCTTAATGAATTAAATCACAAGAACTTTCATATTAAAAAAAAGTTAGTAGATGAAATGAATCGTTTAACAACAAATGCATTATGGAGACGAGCATGTACCAACAACAATTTCATTTAAAAACAATTTTTCAATTTCCACATTGAACACATGTAGCTTATAGGAAAATATTGAACATGTATTACAAGATGAAGATCTTATGAATAACATGGTTATTTGTTTTCAAGAAACTTATTTAACAAATGTACCAAGAAACAATCCACTATGTAAGTTCAATTTGAAGATAGCTAATTCTGTTCATGGATTTCTTACATGCATAGATAAAACAATACAAACATAAAGAATGATTAGAAACATTCCACTATGTAAGTTCGATTTGAAGATAGCTAGTTCTGTTCATGGATTTCTTACATGCATAGATAAAACAATACAAACATAAAGAATGATTAATATTCCCTGCAAGCAGGGAATTACGTTTTCGTTCATGTTTTTATTCCATGCAATGTTAATTACATGTATTTTTATTATATGGTTTTTAATAATTTTTGGCAATATCCCTAATGCTTTTGTATGTAACCCTCTTATTGTCAAATTTCTGTTATGCTTCTATCATTCCTGACAAATCTGACATATTCTCTGTACTCGATGGCATTTTCTCTGTACATTCATGAATAACTCTGACAACTTTGAAATCTGTTCAAATAGGTCGAAGAACCTCATAGGTGGCTATTTGTATGTGTCTATAGCTTTCCATATGTCACACGTCATGCATCCAACGCTATTTAAAAAGACTATGGTTTCATATGCATGTTATATTGAGTTTGGGCATTTTAACAGAGTTGGACAGAGACAGAGTTTGAGATTTGCAAAGAGTAAAAACAGTTTGGCACAGAGACAGAGTTCGGGATGTAGTCTGCACAAATTACAAGTATGTGTAATGTTGTTAATTATTTCTTGTAATGTTGTTAATTCCCCTCTTTAATAAATCTTGTGTGTAATAGTGCGTAATAATATTTGCACTTTACTATTCATTGAAAATGTTGTTAATTGTATGGATAATTCCTCTGAAATGATTTTTGCATAATAATTTTTACTATATTTTGATTTTGTTGGAAAAATTAATTTCTCTCTGTAATAATTCATCTCTGTAATTATTTCTTCATAAAAAAATTTACTATATTTTCATTTTTCTGGACAAATTAATTCCTCTTTGTAATATTTTTTGCTATATTTTCCTCTGGTTACCTCCGTAAATCATGTCACACATAGAATTAGNTCTTCATAAAAAAATTTACTATATTTTCATTTTTCTGGACAAATTAATTCCTCTTTGTAATATTTTTTGCTATATTTTCCTCTGGTTACCTCCGTAAATCATGTCGCACATAGAATTAGTGATAGAATATTTTATCACTTTGATGGATAGAATTTAGGTATTTATGCCTTACCATAATACAACGAATTCTGAAGAGTCTACACAACAACACCATAATTGTTTTAATAGACAATTGTAGATCCAGATAGAGAATCCTGCAAGCTTGCAAGTGGTTGTTCTCACTTCTGATTGAATTCGTATGATGCATCGTTTATTCTCTCGTTACATGACCTTCCAACAAAATCTAGGTATGTTCTCTATGAAGGAGAGCACCCCAATATAGACAAACCTGCCACAAACATTTTACCATATTAATACTACTAATCATTTTTACTTTATTTTCATTTTGTTGTTTAAGATAAATCTCATGAAAGAGTGTCTTTCATCGTTAAATAAGATATATTTGAAAGGGAAAGAATCCACCAACTTTTGTCCCTCGATTTCTCTATCTAGTAATGTGTAATGTGTTATGTCTATTTCTAATAAAATCTATTCGGGTCTGCGCTGGATATTGTGTCATTATCATAAAAAATGACCATTTGTCCTTTTTATTGGGTTTATACCGATTGCCACTCTCCTCACACTATTCAATTCCCCATTATGATGATTGCTACCCAGGAACGAAACACTCTGTAACACACTATTCTGTATCAATGCACACCTAGAACACTCTCGGTATGGTTTTCTGGATTGAATGTAGAAAAAGGGTAGAGTTCAAGTCGTTTTATGGACTTGCCCTAAGGCTGAGACTTCCGGTACTCTCTTTAGATACAAACCGTTTGTAAAACCGAGATGGTGCCTTATTTTTTATTTACCAGAACTGGGTTATACATCCACGTGGTATAGGAAATGGTATATCTAAATACTACAACTCATTGTTTGTCGATATTGGTTATAGCACGCGAATCCCCACATGAAATATCGTACTTAACCTTCCAAGGGAATCCAGTTTTAGCCTAGATTTCAAGATCCAATTTAAAAAACTCACAATAATAAAAAATGATGGGTAAGCCTAAATTTCAATTTCACACCTTCAGAGAAGCGAGTGGCACATCCAAAGCCTACTAGTTTTATGTCCTTGAATGTAAATTGATATGGGAGACATTGAATAGAATGCTTTCACGCCAAAGGAATGTTGATTATAAAAAACACTATGCAACTCAATCATCTCAACAATATGTGTTTTATAAAATTGTTTGCAGAGTTGATCATCTTGTAAGAAATTCTGATATAATTGCTATAACCTATATTCTTAATTCTTTTTATGACGCATGTGTTGATCTTCATTAGAGGAAATTTGGGGTCTAAAATAGGCCTTATAAGAAAACACACCAACAATAAGTTCTTGCGAGTTGCAGTTAAATAACCAATAGAATTCCAATAAAATAAGTCAACCATAATGGTTGAATTGACATATTTGTCATAAAAAAGAACTACTTCTTTTGTTCGTATTTTTGACATATCTCCCTGTGTTTTTACTTGAATTTCGATCGGGAGAGCTTGTTGGATGTATAATTTGATTCCGCAACCAACGAGTACCCACACTGCATACTTTTTATGGACCCCTCTTCCCCAAAAACAAGAAATACCTGAAAAAACGTGTTGATGANCTTGTTGGATGTATAATTTGATTCCGCAACCAACGAGTACCCACACTGCATACTTTTTATGGACCCCTCTTCCCCAAAAACAAGAAATACCTGAAAAAACGTGATGATGATGTCATCACCACATTTTTTCAGGTATTTCTTATTTTTGGGGTAGCGGGGTCCATAAAAAGCATGCAGTGTGGCTACTCGTTGGATGTGGAATCAAATTCCACATCCAACGAGCTCTCCCGATCGAAATTTGAGTAAAAACTCAAGGAGATATGCCGAAAATACAAACACAAAAAGTAGTTTTTTATTTTTTCCTTTAAAATTAATAAATATTATTTTATTATTTTAACTATTATTTTATTATCTTCCTTAGGAGGCCCATTTTAGACCTCCAAATTCCTCTAATGAATTCTTATATGCCGCCACCTCTAGAAAGGGAGATCATTAAAAACCATCAAGCTTAGCACCGTACTTACAAAATCATTGGAACTGATCAATAAACTCATTAATTATATATGTGAGACATTGATTCCGCAGCTGCATAGGTATATTCACCACTAATTTCGACCTGTTGCCATAAATTCAATGACAACCTCACGTAATAGCGGAACCACATTTCTATGCAAACCAAAGATAAATACATGATGTCTATTGAGGTATGGTAGAACCTGTGTGACCAACTTGGCATGCACGCAATTTGTGCATGGCTTAAACATGGACATACTAGGTCCCTCTTAGAGTTTGTGTTGCATCACGTTTCTGTTGAGACTCATAAATGTCATATTTTCATCCACCTTTCCCTTCGTTATTCCTCACATTTCATCACCCTATTAACCTTTTATTATATCATTTTCATAAATATATTTGGGTTTCACATTATTATTTTCCACTTTATTCATTTTAGTATTAAAAAGGAATTTATGGTTAAATGTTAGAAAGTCAACATGTTTTTCATATATATCTCAAAAATGTGTGAGCTTTGTGATGTGTAAGAATTAATACAAAAAGACTTCTCGAATATCTCCTCCACCATTTCATGGAGATAGTTATTCAAATCCTATTTCCAAGAAAAAGATCATGGAGATTTGGTTGGCATATCTTATCCAGGATTTGTGAGAGACATGTGGAGGATTTGAAGGGATCATCTCTTATAATAATGGGAACGTAGTTGAGAGAATAGTGGATCTGTAATTATGAGATGGTTATCTTATCTTCAAGGCTCTCATGTATAAAGGAGAGTGCCCTCTCTCCATTCGGGGAGTTTAGAAGTCTGATTCAGTATGAGATTGTAGAAGTTAGTCTTGAATTTGTAATTTGGAGAAGGGGATTCTTAGCTTTGATTCTTAGTTTGATTCATGCTTTCATTGTTGTTTCATGATTTCTCATTTGATTCTTGTAATGTAATTTGAGATATATTTATTATGTGAGCTCACATATGTTAATTTTCGTTAAACTCTTCACATGTTGTATTGCTTTTCCTTCATGCAAATTTCCATTCCTAGATTAGTTTGATTTCAGCAATTTCAAATCGAAAGTATGTTTCATCTTCTTAGATTAGTTGCTACATTAGATTAGTTCCACTTCGGTCCTGCACATATAGTGTGTGTGCTTCGTAAGCCTATGAATCTCGGATTGACAAATTAAATGGTTGGACAAGTACTACAACGCAATTAAAACGACATTAATTTCACCCAACATTTTGGCGTCGTTTCTGNGTGTGCTTCGTAAGCCTATGAATCTCGGATTGACAAATTAAATGGTTGGACAAGTACTACAACGCAATTAAAACGACATTAATTTCACCCAACATTTTGGCTTCGTTTCTGAGGAAGCACGATGGATTGAAGTGTAGATTTCAATTCCTGCAAGTGTGGTAGTGTAAATTTCAATTTCTGCAAGTGTGTTTAATTTCCGCAACTGTGAAGAGTTTTTTTGTGTGTTTCAGCAAGAGTGTTTTTCTTTACAAAAATGGTTTATTTTCATTTAATATTTTCAAATTTCAGTTTTGGGTGCTGTAAGAATCCCTTTTTCAACATGGTTTAACAATGAGTATAATCTTGGAACTACTGACTCATGCCTTAGCAAAAACAGGATTTTCCTCTTCCCAGGAAGAGGAGGTCTTGGCAACAATAAGAGATTTAACTACTCCTCCAGAATCAAATGAGGAATCATCATCTGAAAACTCCTGTTCATGTGAGGGAGAACAGTTATTCAAACAGGAGATCGAGGAAGACAAAGAGGAGTTGCAGCATGAGCATGAGGGGAAGCGCGCCTACAAAATCCTTATTGAGCAATGGTTCCATGTAAGTACTCGATTAGATAAATTTTGTTTTTGTTTTTGTTCAGTTAAATCATAGCCACAATAATTAAATTTGTTCATTTTTGTATATTTCCATTTTTCATTCACGAAATTGAAAGATAATATATTCCTATTACTGTTGCATGTTTGGCTACATTGGATATTTGACTACATGTAAGTGATTTCTAAATTTCAATTAGCATAGAGTAGGTAGGATTTCATTTTCAGTTTTTGCTTTCACTTAGAATAAGTATGCTCTCCTTCGCGCTTCATGTGATCACGAGGATAAAAAAGTAGGATGTTTCTAACTTTTTTAGGAATGACTAAATTAATATTTTTCAATATGCCTAATCGATTTCATCTTAGATTCACAAATTATTTATCTCCATTTGCTAAAAAAAACAATTCGAAAATAAAATTATGCATCCATCCAGGACTTGCAAGTAAAAAATAAAAAAATAAAAAAATAAAACATTAGATGAATAAAACTGGTTTGCAACTTTAGGAGGAAGAATCCTTTGATCTTTTCCATGTCGAAACAGTCACCATAACTACATGCTACAAAGCTGAAAATTCCGATGTATCTGTGACTGAAACCATAACTCCAAGCTGAAACAACAACTGTAACAACTGTAGTTGAAACAATAGATGTAACAGATGTGGCCAAAACAACAGCTGTAACTACTGTAAAAATTGATTTCAGGAAGAATTTTTATAGTTGATGATGAAAAAATTGCCGAATCTATTTTTCGTCTGCAATTCATTCCATTTGCTCACAATTTTATTTTTTTTAAATAAATTTGCAAAATAAAATTTTAAAGTTCTTTTATTTGATTTTCTGAAAATATAAAAAGAAAAAAAATATAATAATAAATTTGTGCCTCCATCCTTCAATCGACAATTAAAATAGTAGGCGCATTAGGATTATTTCATTAAAACCCTAAACTAAAAAAAAATGAATAAATGGCTTGCCAAAACTACATGCTGAAACTGTAAAAATCATGCTCACACAGTGGTTGAACTATGTGCCTTCTTGTCTTCAACTTTCGGTCTAGGTTTATCCTTGCTGTGAGTAGTAGCAACACCATCTCTTTTCTTTTTTTCTTTCGATGCCTGGAACTAAGCCTGCAACAAAACATGAAACATTAAGACTGTAACAAACAATTAAATAAGACTATGAACAACAATTAAAACTTGTGAGAAAAAAGAATGTGACGGGAAACTATGAATGAGAGTATAAATAGATAGGGGATCCATTTCTTTAAGCATTAGGTCTTCCAAAAGGAATCTCGAAATCAGTCTAGATTTGTTTGGAACTAGATCTTTGATTCTATCTCCTTTCCTTTATATTCAACTGAATATTGATCCCGGAGGATACTATTTTCTGATCGTCAAAAATCTTAATCCAACGGGGACAACCAACCGAAACACATGGGCAAAGTAAATCTAATTATTACGAAATTTGGCATCAATCTATAAGACTTCAAAATCAAAATGCCATGCACTATCATCCAACGCGTCTTTGTGGTCAATCCTTATCTTTTCACAGTAATCTAGTCCTGGGATCTTTCCTCAGAAAATTTTATTCAATTCACCATAATATCAGAGCAATGATTGGATATAATAACAGATTGATGGACGTTTTGAAACTAAAACTCATCATTACAATCCTCAACATCCTCCTTGTAGGACGCATCGACCCATAATAGTTTTTCTTTCATAATAGGAGCTCCTAACCGATCCAAGAAATCTAGCTTTGAATCTGCATCTGCTAAATATGGTTGCCGATAGCCCAGCAAAAATCGGGCGTGATTGAAACCAATTGCTTAATATGCATTATACTTTATTAATAAACAACCAATATAGGTGTGACCTACATGTTTAATTCCATCCATGACTCACCCTTTTCATGACGGTTTCTATTGGTACTCAGAAGAAAATGGAAATAGTGGATGTGGATCTGGGTTGCTCGATCGATCCGGTCATACGGGATGATTAAATATGCGATTGAGAGAAAGAGAAAAAAAATGGCTTCCATAGCTAGTTTGACTATACAAAACTTCAAGATTTCCATTCTTCTATGGCCAATATTTCTTTTTCACTATTTCACACTTTGACCAGCAAGACTAGTTAATGAAATAATCCATCATAGAAGATAAGAGTTCCTATGCAATTTATCATCCTAAATATTGTTTAAGGTAGGGAAGGTGTTCAACATATTGTGAAGCAACCATCTAATGAGTCAGTGCATCTGCAACGCCATTGTATCTCGAATGAGGGAGTGGGTAGCCTGGATAATTTCATATGGGGAGACCCCCAACTTCAGTGATCCAACAAAGGTAAAACCCATTATCTCCAAGTGACTACACCTGTAATCATTTTTGGGTTAACCAACAGATCGTGTCTATCTGTGCATCTCCGATCTCTCTCGTTCTGTAGGGTTGGCGATGGCGATGATCTCGAAGAAAAATAATGAGTCTATCCAACTCCCCTCCCTAATTGTCACTTGAGTCTACCTTGGTCTGGTCAACAACAATTTATTGCTTGCTCTCGAACGACCAACACCATGTTAGTACTAGAGGTAAAAACGAGTGATTGGATCCACTTTATGTGCACAATTGTGAAACTGTTATTTGCAAGGAATGGAAAATGTGCTCTCCAATTGTTGAAGATTTATATCCTCTTGAAAATCATTAATTTTCTCAATCATTGAGATCATATGATGGTGTATTGGCTTTGGTGAATCAAGAGTTGCATTAGTTTGTTCAAAGCATAGATCTTTATGTTTTGAGGACATAGCTTGGAAATGGTGAAGACTCAATTGCATACTAATCACCTTTATGATAATATTGAAATGACCTCTACGTAGGCTATCCTTGTAATATTAAACATGTAAAGTGTCTTCTTGAATATTATAAGATTGTTTTCTTTATACAGTATCATGTTTACACATTGAAGCTTAACACACGCACTAGTTTGTTTGACAAGTAGAAATCATGCATTTCCAGATAGTCAGGGTCTCCATTTGATTAATGTTGTACATTTGTGAATTGTATAAAATATTGACGCTTGATTTGTTGATACATTTTATGATCTTGCAAGAGGTTTCTGAGATGATTTGTTGCAGTTTTAAAAGCAGTTCCACCGCCTACTTTTCTAGGTCTTGTATTTTCCAGGCAACAAGGGGTTTTCCATGCCATGTATAGGAATCATGCGAGCCAAGAATTCTCTCGACATCATGTTCTGAATACTCTACTCTTGAGATAGTTTTATTTGCATTCTGACGGGTTTTGTTTACAATTTTCTTTTTGCAAATTTGCATAATTTGTATTATTCTCTTAGAAACTCTTAGGATAGAAGTCTGTTTATAACACACAAACTGAGCTTCCATCTAAGACTCGAACACGCATTTTCTAGATCTTCATCTATAGACATTGTTGTTTTCATTTGAATTTGCTCATGCGTATGTCTGATTAAATTCTGGTCACAACAATATCTTTCAGATGGGGAAATTGATTATCATGCTTAGGTCAATTGCTCGCAATTTCATTTGGCTTTATTTGTTAGAATTTTATCATTCAAGCTAGCATTATGTTAGGATCTTTAAATGAGAGAATAACAAGTACATCAATCAAACACAAGAGACAATGAACACAATGTTTTTCCTCAGGGAAACTATAAATGGAGAAAACCCTACAACTTCCTCAGAGATAGAATCCGCACCAAAAGTAAAACCCCAAAATAGTAAGATGATCTCTCGATAGCAGTAGTCTCTTTCTTTCTAGCCCCAACAACTTCTTCTCCCTCAACTATGCGCTACAACTAAGTGTGAGTGAGTGTGTGGTAAATAGAGAGGCTCACTCTCTATTTATACTAATTCCTGACTTGACAATAACTCACTAGGGCCGACTTTACTAGGAGAGTCTAATAACCCTAGGGCCCCAAAACTGTGGGGACTTTAACCCTTGATCATTATGAGGGTCACCAATAATGACTTGACATGACTTGTTTACATTTTAGAAACTCCTGATCGGAACATCAGGGCATGAAAAGACTCAATTATATTACAAACACATCCCGAAATAAACATCGGGGAACAATACATAAGATACACAAGTGAATACATTTCGAAGTTACAATTACATCAACACTCCCTCTTAACTAGGAAGTTATTCTCTCGACACAATTTATCACCACAAGTATTCTTCTCTATATCATCTGGATCATCATCGAGTTCTTGTCATCTTCAAATCATCTTCATCTTCAGGTCATCTTCATCTTCAAGTCATCTTCATCTGGATCTAGATCATCACTTGATCTGGATCATCATCACTGGATCCAGATCATCACTCGATATGGATAATATTTCCTGGATCAACATCACTGGATCTAAATCATCACTGCTGGATCATCATCATCACTCATTCTGGATCATCACTCGATTTGGATCATTACTCGATCTGGATCATCACTCAATCTGGATCATTACTTGATCTGGATCATCACTAGTGCTATCTCATGATTCTTCTCATCACTGGAAGTTCTACAGATTCAGCCCTTTTTCATGCTAGTTGTAGGCCTAGCCTCCATGTAGGTCTTCTTCAGCGCTTATATCTGACCCTAAGTCAGAATGGCCCGCCCAACACTTACATCTGACCTTGACTCGTCAGAAAGGCACGCCCAACATTCACATATGACCATGAGAGGAACACATCCACCATCATGTCAGAATGTCCCAACCCTCACATCTGAACATGGAAGGAACTTAATCCTCTCACCATGTGAGAATGGCCCAGCCCTTACATCTGACCATGGAAGGAACTTAATCCTCTCACCGTGTCAGAATGGCACAGCCCTTACATCTGACCATGGAAGGAACTTAATCCTCTCACCATGTCAGAATGGCACAACCCTTACATCTGACCTTGACTCGTTAGAAAGGCTCTCAGTCCCATACTAAGGGTTCTTGGTAACTGACCAGGTTCCTCCATTCAGAGAATGGCAACAACCCTTATATTTGATCAAGTGGGAACATATCCCTCAATCACATCAGAATGGCCCTGCACTTATATCTGATCATGTGAGACTACATCCCACAGTCATATCAGAATGGACCTCAGTCCTAGACTGAGTATTCATGGTAACTGACCAGGTACCTCCATTTAGAGAATGGAAATGTTGGAGCAGGACCCCGCAGCTACAGAAGAAGCTGCTAATTTTGGCGGAAAGAGAGAAGTTTAGCAGAAAAAGGACAGGGCAGAGCTACGACGGTGTAGCACGTTTCCAGCTGGAGAGCAGAGCCGGAAACCACGACTTTTGGGATAGAAAAGTCAAGAAGACAACGGTACCAGAGCGGCCGAGAGAAGAAAGCTCAACCACTGCATTGAAGGCAGCGGCGGAAGACAGGAGGGCTCAACGACCCTCATAGAGAAGAAAGAGCAACGAGGCTCAAGCATTGAAGGCAAAGGACAGAAAGAGAAGCGGTGCATAGTACCCATGGTCAGTACCGGGAAGCATGGAAGACTGCAGAGAGCTGCGGTGTGACGGGAAGCGGCTACCTCAAGGATAGAGAGGACCGACTGTCACTGTTTAGGGTATGGGTTTACTGTTGGGACAGGCCCACAGTGTTGTAATGGCACGACCTTCGGGCTGCCTATAAAAGCTTGCATTTTTGTATTGTAAAGGGTTGGTTGGGTAGCTAATCAATCAGTAGATAGTCGATCAGTTGATAGTCTTGTAGATCCAGGAATCAGTCAGACAGACTGCATTGTAACGATCCAGACACAGAGTCATCTGTGAGTCATTTGAGTCTGTATGTAATCGTTTGCAGAGAGAACAGAGAGGGAAGGGATATAAAGAGAAGATCAGAGACCTAGGAGAAACTTTGCGCTGCAAGGGTAGTGCAACAAACTGTGTTAACTTCCCTCAAGATATATAATAGAAGCACAGTTTGGTGGACGTAGCTCCCAGCCCGGGGGTGAACCACGTTAAATCTGCGTGTTATGTGTTGAATGGATGTGATTGTATTTGCTTATGGTTATTAGTTATTATGCATGTAATGATAGTAGTAGTAGACGAATGTATGTGTTGTTTCGTTCATACTCTTGCAAAAGACTAAGGACCAGTCGAAGTATTGCAGTAGGTTGTTTAAGGATTATTTCACGTCTGTCACTAATTACCAGTTATTCATAATAGACTCCTGCAGAGTAGAGTGTCGCACCTTGGTGCAATCAACGTTAAGAGCGTAAAGTCGCAGTGGTAAGGCATCGCAGAGAAGCGATACCGCGTCGGCAGAGGAGCTGCGATGCGAGATACTACGAGCTGAGGGCTTAGCGTTGAGGAGAGGATAGGTGTTCCGCGGTGCGCAGGGATGTGGTAAGGAGTGGGAAGCTGTGAGTAAGTGGGAGTTGGGCGACGCGAGAGGGATCCGAGCAACCGGTACGGGGTTGAGCATCGCCCGGGTGAAAGTGCTGCGAGTAGATGGGGACATGCGATGCGCAGAGCTAGTCGACTTAGTGGCGCACAGGACAGAAAGGGAAAGAAGTAGGATGTCCAGAACCTGGTCCAAGACACTTGAGTCTTGGCCAACCCATTAGATTCACTTCGGGTGAGACTTCAGATCGCTTTGCGGTCTGTTGCCGAAAGGGCCAGTGAGTTTGGGGTATTGTTGATTAATTATAGTAAACCCGGGTCTGCCCATGCAATCAACAAATGGTTCCGTTGCCGGTTTAAACGACTGGGAGTCCATGTTCTGTTGGCATCCTACGCGAGAATAATTTCACCAGTGGCTGGATTCAGACTTAACGGAGGTCGCCAAGAAAGAGAACAGAAGTCCGAAACTAAGCACAGAGGCCTGGCTAGAGAAGCACATCGCTTTAGACATACACGCTATATTTTTTGTCACCTACGGAAACGAGCTTTTTGATTGGTTATCCAAGTTGACAGATAGCAACACCTTCAAGAAGAAGCGAAACATCGTCTGGACACCGGAGTTGATTCAGACCATACAGAACCTTGACAACCCGATTACGAGAGCAATGGACTTCTGGCTCACCAGTGTGCTAGAAGGCTACGTTACGGAGTTTGCAGTTGACCAAAGGAAGAGCTTCAGTGCCGCCGAACGATACTTCTTCAAAGGATATCGCGGTAAGTACCTAAGATCCCTAAACTTGTCCCTTAAGAGGTTGCTGTATGAAAAAGGAACAATGGATATAGTCTCAGACGAATGAGTAAACCTAGTAATGTCACAAGAGTTTGAAAGTGATTTAGATGACATTGGACGGACACGGAGTGGAAAGAAGTATAA
>LPNX011205369.1:272141-292120 GCA_001517045.1 Pseudotsuga menziesii | reverse complement strand
AGCACAGAGGCCTGGCTAGAGAAGCACATCGCTTCAGACATACACGCTATATTTTTTGTCACCTACGGAAATGAGCTTTTCGATTGGTTATCCAAGTTGATAGATAGCAACACCTTCAAGAAGAAGCGAAACATCGTCTGGACACCGGAGTTGATTCAGACCATACAGAACCTTGACAACCCGATTACGAGAGCAGTGGACTTCTGGCTCACCAGTGTGCTAGAAGGCTACGTTACGGAGTTTGCAGTTGACCAAAGGAAGAGCTTCAGTGCCGCTGAACGATACTTCTTCAAAGGATATCGCGGTAAGTACCTAAGATCCCTAAACTTGTCCCTTAAGAGGTTGCTGTATGAAAAAGGAACAATGGATCTAGTCTCAGACGAATGAGTAAACCTAGTAATGTCACAAGAGTTTGAAAGTGATTTAGATGACATTGGACGGACACGGAGTGGAAAGAAGTATAAACTAGCATCTAGTTCTGATATATTTGAAGAGCCATTTTGGAAGTTACAACAGACTTCCCTTCTGGTCTTGGGACAACATCCCAAACATCATTCTTCATTATCGATTGATACTCTTCGATCATAGCATCCTTCCATTATTTCCTTTGTGCCACTTCTTCATAGTTGGAAGGTTCTTTATCGATGAAATCACATAATAAGGCTACATACCCTGAGTAGGACCTGGTCCTCTTTCATTATCTGTGATTCTCTTCTAGAGCCCGATATTTTTCTACACCTTAGATAGCTTCTCGTACCCAAGCAGGTTTCCTCTTATGAGGATTATTCTCCTGAGGTGGATCTACATGTTCTTGATATTCTTCTAATTCTTGATCTTCTACTTGACTTTCTTCGTTCATGATTGTGTCATGAATTCTAGGTGCTTCTGTTTCTTCAGGTTCTTAAGCAGGCCTCTCTTTGAATTTGTTGTAAGCTAAGTTTTCATCAAATGTTACGTCCATGCTGATGTCAATATTCTTGAATCCTGGGAATTATATTCTGTAAGCCTTCGAGCTTTCAGAGTATCCCACAAATATACCCTTCTTTCCTGAAGGATCTAACTTTGTCCTCTTTTCTTTTGGAATGTGTATGTACACTGGACAGCCGAATATTCTGAGATGGCTGACTTCTGGTTTTTTGCCTAAAAATACTTCTTCAGGTGTCTTGTTTTCGAGTAATCTATGTGGAGTACGGTTCTGTACATACACAGTTGTTCTGGAAGCTTCTACCCATAGATGCATGGGAAGATCTTGATCATGAAGAATAGCCCTTGTAGCTTCCATGATCATTCTATTCTTCCTTTCTGTAACTCCATTCTGTTGTGGATTATATGGAGTGGTTAACTCCCTCTTGATCCCTGAATCTTTGCATAACTCTTTGAATTCATTTGATGTGAATTCTTCACCATTATCTGATCGAAAAGTCTTGATCTTATTTTCAGTGTGGTTCTTAATCAAGGCTTTGAATTCTTTAAATTTGTTGAATACTTCATCTTTGTTCTTCATGAAGTAAATCCATGTCTTCCTAGAAAAATCATCAATAAAAGAAACATAGTATACATACATGCTTAATGATATTTATGACATTGGACCGCATACATCGGAGTGAATGATTTCCAAGATTCCTTTTGCCATGTTCTCGATACTTGGAAATGTCTTCTTTGTGTTCTTTTCTTTCACACATCCTTTGCAGACTCCATCATGTTTTGCCTGAATTTATGGAAGACCTTCAACAACTTTGCTTGCAAGTGGTAGTGCTCTGTAGTGCACATGTGCAAGCCTTCTATGCCAAATTTCATTTGGCTCTACTGTGTCATGGACCAAAGCTTGTTATGAATGGCCCTTCAATTTGTATAGGCCTCCCTCTTGTTCCCCAATTATTACTGCATCATCAAAATTCTTTCCCTTTGGCCACATGAGAACTTGACCATGTACAAATGCAACCCTCATGCCTTTTGCATCTAATGAACATATGGAGAGGAGGTTCTTCTTAAGTCCCGGTACAAACAATACATCCTTCATCTTCATCGAATTTCCAGAGTATAGTTTATAGGAGGATTCCCTACTACCTTTTATTGGATACTGATGGTCATCTCCGAGTTTCACCTTGTGCGGTGATCCATGTTCTGATAGTCTTACAAAAGACTCTTTGAAACTTTTCATATGTTTGGAAGCCCCACTGTCTATAAGCCAATCATTGCTTCCATGTGTGATTTTTCCCGTGAGAGAAGAAATCAAAACATATTCTTCATCACTTTCTTGCTTGTTTCTCTTTATGGAAGGTTCATCATCTTCTACAACATGAGCATGATGTCTTCTCTTGTTGTTTTTCTTCTTGTGAGAGTTTCCTTTGTTTCTAGGACAATCTTTGGCATAGTGTCCTATTTCATCACAAGTATAACATCTGAGTTGAGTTTTCTTGGAGGAAGAGTGCCTACCTTTAGAATGATGATGATGGTCCCTTATGTTTTTCTTGGATTGAACTGTCAGAGCTTGATCTTCACTTCCCATCTTTTCTTCTTGAGCTGCTATCTAAGCTTCTTCTTGTGAGCATTCTTCCCATAGTCGATTGAACTTGACTAACTTCTTTCTGGCACATATCCCTTGAATGAAAGAGTCCCATGTTTTAGGGAGACCATTCAAGGTGGCCATTACAATCTCTGCATTCTCCGCTTCTTCATCCACTGCTTCAAGTTTTTCTTTGATCTGGGAGACCCTTGTGAAGTAAGATTGTATGGTCTCCACATTCTGAATCTTCACATTCTTCAACTGATTCCTCAAAGTCATTTTCCGGTTTATGTTATTTCCTTTAAACAATTTTGTTAGGGAATCAAACATAGCTTTAGGTGTATTTAGGGAGGAGACCTACGGTATGAGGTGATCCTTGATTGAATCAGCAATAATCCTCTTAGACATAACTGACTTCTTCTTGTGTAAGGCCTTAGCCTCATCTCCCTCTAGAACTGGAACCTCCTCGTTGATGTAGGAGTCCAACTCATTTTCTTCTAGGACTGGGGAGATCCTATACTTCCAAGCTCAGAAGTTATCAACTCCCTCAAGCTTTTCATCAAGCTTGGTATGGTGAGACATATTAACTAAGAACCTCAAATCGAAATACAAAATATTTAGATCTTACCAGGTCAAGATGTTGGAACTGGATCTGAAGCTAAATTTCTGTAGTGCTGGTTAAGGAGAAGATTAGGGTTTGTCTTTTCCAGAGTTGTGTCCAACCAAATTCTTTGATATTGATCTCTAAACTTCAATTTTGAGGAGGATATCAATCCAGGCCTAGACTCACTCAAAAATTCCACTTCTGTGGAAAGCCCTAATTTCTAGCAGTAGTGTCAGGTCAAAAACTAAAAATGCTCAGAATCAGATTCTGCTTGGACAGAAAGATGTGCCCTAGGAAGGAGAGTCAACCCAACCTTATTTTGCTGAAAATATGTGGAGAGAGATCCAAAAAGAAGGAATCCCTAGTTTCGGTAGCTGCATAGTGTCTTCTTCTCAGGTTAGCTCTGATACCATGTTAGAATTTTATCATTCAAGCTAGCATTATGTTAGGATCTTTAACTGAGAGAATAACAAGTATAGCAATCAAACACAAGAGACAATGAACACAATGTTTTTCCTCAAGGAAACCATAAATGGAGAAAACCCCGCAACTTCCTCAGAGATAGAATCAACACCAAAAGTAAAACCCCAAAACAGTAAGATGATCTCATGACACCAGTAGTCTCTTTCTTTCTAGCCCCAACAACTTCTTCTCCCTCACCTATGTGCTACAAATGAGTGTAAGTGAGTGTGTGATAAATGGAGAGGCTCACTCTCTATTTATACTAATTCCTGACTTGACAATAACTCACTATGGCCAACTTCACTAGGAGAGTCTAATAACCCTAGGGCCCAGGAACTACGGGGAGTTTAACCCTTGATCAATAGGAGGGTTACCCACAATGAATTGACATGACTTTTTTACATTATAGAAACTCCCGATCGAAACATTGGGGCATGACATGACTCAATTACATTACAAACACATCCCAGAATAAACATCGGGGAACAATACATAAGATATACAAGTGAATACATTCTGAAGTTACAGTTACATCAACATCTTTCTTTTTGTTTTGAGAATAATAGAACACTTTATTTTAGTTGTTTTGTTTGTTTTAAAAATAAGAAACAAAAAAAAATCATAAAAATTATTTGGTTTGTTTTATAAAACAATTAGAAATTATAAAACCCTGCATAAGAAAAAAAATCATTATAAAAAAAAAGGTTAAAAATAAAAACAAATCAAAAGCATAAAAAACAAATTGCAAATGGACATCGACACTTCCTAAAAACATCTTTGTAATGATGATTTTATCTTTTTCACACTGAAATTGTTTCCTTTGAGTCACTTCAAGTAGCAATCAATGACGAACCAAGAGCACAACAGAAACATGTATAACACATTTTATTTCTTCTTGACATTTTCTTTGCACCTTGTGTACTTCTTTTTGCATGATATGTTTTCTTTTACGAAATTCTCACAAGTTTCATGCAGGCATTTGTACTAAGTTTTTTTTCGGGTTTCAAAGACAATCACATTTTGCTGCTGAAGTGATTTTTCAAGAATCACAAAACTTTTGAGAAATATGCTTTGATAGACAGCCTAAAGGAGATGTTTCTCATGACGTTTGTTGATAAACATCGTGACGTTGTTACATAGAAACCATTCATAAACCTTTTTGTATCATGTATGTTTACCCCCATTTTTCCTTCAACCCACATTAGTCATACATGTTGAAGTCCACTTTTCATTATCTTAACACATGTAACAATAGTAGGGATTCTCCCCAATAAGCGTTCCTAGTTAGCTCACTATTTTTTGGTATGGGGAATCCATCCGATTTATGGTTTGGATACGGTAAGTCAAGTAATGGTTAAATCTTATTTTACCGGTTGCAGCCCGGTCCACCATTTAAGTGTATTTTTTAGTTTTATATTTAGGTATGATATGCAAGTTCCTAGCTAAGTGCACTCGATAAAGATAACAAAGAGGGTCACATTGTGATGCGCAGGTTCTTACCTCTCATCTTACCTCTTTCGCTTCTAAATCATACATACATAAATACTAACTAAGACTATATAACCTATCCCTAGGTATCAATACTGTAATTAATAATGAGTAATGTATTGTATAACATCCATTTAAAATTCTACAGATAGTTGTTAATATTTCTGAATACATGAATATAAATAGATAGATAAACAAAGAGATAGCTCATTGTTGATTAAAACATTCATTACTTAAATAAGATTGTGGAAATTTCACATAAATAAACAGGAGTATATTCAGAACATGAATTAATTCATGAGTTAGAACGATCTCACAGTACCTAGAAACAAGCTGAAACAAAAATAGTTCACATTCAACCAGTCTATGCCAAGCATTTGAAAATCCACTGTGCTTTCTCCAACTAAAAATATAAACTCTTTATTATAAGATGAAATAGTTCTTCTTACAATAACTTTGCACAAAGATAGCCTGAAAAACGTTCCCTCAATACATAAAGCTTGCCTATATTTATACAAAAAGAAAAAACTCTTGAGCTAATCTCGTTGCCTTTTGGGCATCCCCTAACCTTTCCTTTACAAATTTTTTTCCTTTACCTTATGGACTCAAATAGATAAATACAATATATTACATCATTAACCAAATGTTTTAAATANGCCTTTTGGGCATCCCCTAACCTTTCCTTTACAAATTTTTTTCCTTTACCTTATGGACTCAAATAGATAAATACAATATATTACATCATTAACCAAATGTTCTAAATAGTCCAACTAAGATGACCCAATTTGATCATTCATGAATTTCTTCCATACGTTTGCCTCTGATGCTATATTTTCAAAACCAGAAGGCTCTAAAAATATGATAGTGATTTCATGTTTAGCAGCTTGAGCCTTTACACTCGCCACCCTAGCCGAAATCAAGCAAAGTTGTTCTTCTACCAAGTGACTACTAACGGTCGCATGNTAAAAATATGATAGTGATTTCATGTTTAGCAGCTTGAGCCTTTACACTCGCCACCCTAGCCGAAATCAAGCAAAGTTGTTCTTCTACCAAGTGACTACTAACGGTCACATGTGCTATTTCAGTTTTAAGTACCTTTTCATGTAACCTCTTCACAAGCTGAATGGCCTGTTCATCTTAGTTGCATTGTTCCTATAATTGTTTCAAAAATATTTCATGCTCTGGAAGCTCTTATAACCTTATTCCAGCAGGGTTCTGACACCAATTGTAACTTAGAAGCACTCTCCTACAGAATTCTACACAGGCACTCTTCATCTTCCTCACTGTCTTTATTAATTCCTCTACTGCTTTACTAGCAAACTCGATCAGCTCATACTCCAACTTTATCGTCTCTAGGTATTTGGGAGGTACATCTGCAAGAGGCTCCTTATTTGTTTCTACCAATGTCATTCTTCCTTGTAGAGTTTCTAAGATATCCTGTGTCCCGTCCAACAAATAGGAACCTGTATTTATAATTTCCTCCAACCTTATTTCTATCTGTTGAACCTTAAACCTCTCTTCCAACATCTGAAGTTGCATTTGATGAACCTTATTTCTGAGTGCAAGAGCATGCTTCTTTAAAGGTTCAACATTGGCTTTCTGATCCATAGCTGTCTTCAATGAAACTTCTAGTGAATTCTTTTGATCTTCCAAGGCTAATATCTGAGTTTCATACGGCTTATCTTTCCCTTCCGTAGAGGTCCTTTGTACTTTCAGTTCTATCAATTTATCTTATAAATTTCCCTTTCCCTTATTCAACTCTTCAATTGATAGCCTCAGATTATCTCTTTTTCCTTCCAAAACCTGATATCTTTGTTGTAGTTTCCCAAAATCTGCCAAGGTGGCCTAGGATTCCTTTTCTATATTTCCTGCAAATAGCACCAAAGCATATTTATCTACCTGTAGAGTTTGACACTCTGCCTTGGAAACCTCAAATTCACTGATCATATATTCATACTTCCTNAGGATTCCTTTTCTATATTTCCTGCAAATAGCACCAAAGCATATTTATCTACCTGTAGAGTTTGACACTCTGCCTTGGAAACCTCAAATTCACTGATCATATCTTCATACTTCCTTTTCAAACTTTGACTTTCACTCCTCTCTCTCTTCAAGGTCTCTTTCAACTGTGTGACCTTCTTCTGGGGCTGTTCTAGATTTGTCACTATTTTGTCCACATTATCTTTAGTGGATAGGGATAGGGCTACCCCAGCCCTTGCTATTAATTGCGGATCTTTGTTGGTACCGTGAACCACTGTTTTATCGGTCACCATCACTCTTGTCTTACCTCCAGTGTTCAACTTTTTCTCTGTTCTTTTAACAATCCTCTTTTTTACCTTGTCATAGAAAATGGTGTTTAAATCGGGCACTTCTTCTCCTTCTATGGGAGTAAAAGGAATTAGTTCAATTCCAGATACTGTAAGAGGATTCTGTCTTGCTATACTACTAGATGGAACCGTAGGTTCGAATGGATCAACATCGGACTGAGTCTATCCTTGATCAGCAGGGTCTTGTTCTTCTTGTGTCTCTTCTCTCAATTCTTCAACTGCCATTCCTTCTTGCTCTTTTTCCTTATTAGCATATTCTAATCTTAATCCCTCACTTTCTTTCTACCTTCTCTTTATTTCTTCTTCCTCCTTTCTTTTCTTTTTTTCTTCCATCTTCTTTGCTGCCTCTTCAGCTGTCTTTCTCTTTTCTTCTTCTTCAGCTCGCAACCAGTTCTCTACTTCTTTTGCTAACCTGTGAGCTTCTTCCTGCCTTCTCTTTGGTGCATCTTCTTCCTTCCTTTTGAGTTTATCAGCAGCTTTTCCCTTTCCGCCCACAGTAGCTATCTTTTGTTTGAATCTTTTCCTCAAAGCTGTCATGTTTTGAGCATTCCATAAAATCTCTTCATCTTTATCCTATAAATTTGTATACTCAAAGTGCATTACAACTACTGTGCAATAATCAACAAATTTATCCTCAGATTCATTCCTATGTAAATTCATTTCACCGAAGTGAAAATACTCTAATTCCTTAACAAATTTTGCTGCAGTTTTTACCTTGGAAAATTTGTAACTTCCTACAAAAAAGGGGACTGGATGATATACTGCCTTCTTTTGCTCAAAAAGGAAATTTCCCACTTCGTCAATGTATGACTACCTCATAGCCTCTTTATGGATCACATAGTCTTTAGCATACCTCGGTAGAAGGGAAGGATCCCTTGAACCACCATAGATTCTTAAATATAAACCTTGTTCTGTCAAATAATAGTTTCTGTTGTTTTGCACAACTTTCAAAGCTTCCTCTGACATACAATTAAATTTGACCAAGAAAATAAATGTATACAATGGCATAATGAAATTCTCGCAAATCTCCTTGTAATGGCTATAATATTTGTGAGCCCAAAATAATTTATAGGCAACATACATAGGGGCCTGGTATTTATCCCATTGGAACTTCAATGATGGGAATAATTGAGTACATAAGATGCAATCAATCAATATTGAACTCATATAAAATTCTGCCTTCTTCTCGGACACTCCCCCCAATGCTGCACTTATACAAGCTGACAGGCTATTGGACACTATATTTCCCCAATTAAAGATTGTACCTTGGGTGGCGACAAAAAATATCATTGGTATCCAACCTATTCTAAAGCTTTTTCCATTAGCCCTCCAGAAAACTTTGCTTAACATCAAAGCAATGAACCTATATGGAGTGCAGATGGTTGATGTTTCGTACCCTCCAGAAGGTCTCGTACGAATTTTTTTACCTCAAATCATCATTTTTTAACTGTTTCCACCATATCTAGATTGAGATCCTTTAACGAACTTTTAGTTAAATAGGTTTGTGGTGTTGGTAAATTATAATCCATGGATACATACGCTAGGCTATATGCATCATAACCGCTGAATTGCTTTACCACCTTAAAAAATGCATAAGCTTGTTTATCAACCACGGGATAGTTCAATTCAGCCCCTTGTAGACCAGTGCTCATAAATGATATGGGGTACTCATCTCCCCAATCCTCTTCCTACGTAAGCATTGCTACTAATGAATCATTGGAAGCGAAAGTGTACATAATAAAATCCTTTTCAAAATTTGTACTTTTGAGTGATGGTGCATGAGCAATGGATGTCTTGATCTTGTTGAATGCATTCTTCTCTGAATCAGTCCATTTGAACTACACACTCTACTTGACCATTTGCTGCAAAGGTTTGATGATTTGAGCAAAGTCTGGCACAAACCTTCGCATGAAATTGATTGTCCCCATAAAAGATTGCATAATTTTTTTTATTATGGGGAAAAGGGATCTATTCTATGGCTTTAATCCTTTTTGGGTCTATGAAGATCCCTTTTTTGGAAATNCAAACCTTCGCATGAAATTGATTGTCCCCATAAAAGATTGCATAATTTTTTTTATTATGGGGAAAAGGGATCTATTCTATGGCTTTAATCCTTTTTGGGTCTATGAAGATCCATTTTTTGGAAATAACATGACCCAATAGCTTTCTTTCTGTGACTGCGAACACACATTTCTTAGGGTTTAAAGAAATGCCATATTTCCTACAACCCTCAAAAAATTGTTTCAAATGAAACGTGTGTTCTTCTCTTTTCTTTGAAAATATCGTAACACCATCTAAATAAACCACAACACTACAGCCAAATAGACCACAGAAATCCATGTCCATAGCCCTTTGGAATGTTCCTCCAGCATTAATGAGTCCAAAGGGCATTCTCCTATACACAAAAATCCCCCACTTGGTTCTGAAATTAGTCTTGAGCATGTCTTCTTCTACCACTAATACTTGATTATAACTGGAGAATCCATCTAACAAGGAAAACAATTCAGACCCTAAGACCATTTGTAGTATTTGTTCCATTGGTGGGACTGGTTAATTATCTTTATCTAAAGCATGATTCAAATTCCTGAAATCAACACAAAGTTTCATCTCTCTAGACTTTTTCCATAGTGGTACCAAGTTAGAGACCCATTTTGAATGTCTGACTTTAAATATGATTTTATCATCTAGCAGCGTTTTCACCTCACTTTGAATTTGGAGCTCTAGTTTGGGATGCATCTTTCTCAGAGGTTGTTGGTAAGGCTTTATTCCAACTTTGATTGGAATAACATGCTGTATGATTCTTGTGTCATAAGTTTTGAGATCCTTGTAAGTCCAAGAAAACATATCTTTGGATTGTTTAAATAAACTAATGAATTTAATCTTCTCTTCGGGTGGACAACACTTTCCCAAATTCACATATTTGGGTTCAGCCTCTGTCCCTAGATTTATCAATTCGAATTGTAAATATGAACTGTGGGTCTTGAGATTCATTGGTTTTCTGAACTTATTATCTAGAATGAACATTTGTTCCAGAGTTCTTACTCCTTTAGGAATGAAATTACCATTCTAGAGGTTTGTTCGATGTTCTTCGTCATCTATTATGGATTTTTTGAAAGTATCATCATTCATTAAACATTCCAATATTTTCTGGTCATCATCAAACACCCTTAAATTAGTGATCTTGTTTGGAACAAAAGGATTGAAAAGAAATTCAATAGAGCATCTATTATTTGAAGGTACTAATCTTGCACCTGAAGTAGCTAATAAGTCAGCTGCTGCATTTTTTAATCTAGGAATTGAAACAATATTAAATGCATGAAAATTTATTAATAAATCCCAAATCTCATTTTGGTAAGCTTTCAAATGTGGTGATATGCAATGTATTTTGTTCCACACTTGTTTAACAATGATTTCGGAATCCCTGTACACTTTTATATTCTTCACTTTTAATTCTATTGCTTTCTTTAGTCCCTAGACTAATGCTTCGAATTCAATTGTGTTATTTGTACATTCAAATTCTAATCTACATGAAAGAAAATCTTTAGTTTTGTTGGGATCAATCATAACACAGCCAACTCCTGATCCTTCCAATGTTTTAGAACCATCAAAATAAAGAATCCAAAGCTTTCTACCCCTACTTAATTTGAATTACTAACTACATCTGAAACTAAATCTACTATGTTACAATCAATCTTATCAGCCCATGAGAACCGAAGGAGATCGGGCTAGATATCTGATATACTGTTGGTTTCTTCGGTTTGGTAATTTCCTGGTTCTAGTTCAATAAAATAGTTTCCCAACATAGAGTTTACTGGTTCATTCTTGATTTCCAATTGAGTCACGTTATACTTCATTTGAGGTTCTCTCAACACCTTTATTTGGTTCTGACATCCTTTATAGGGAAACCACACATGTGACAAATCTGATGCAAAATATCCTTCTAATTTTGTTGACCAATCCCGACTCAGAACCAAACCATAAGCATCTGGGATATCTGCTACAACAATGTCTATGTACCGACATACCCTCTCATCTACGAACAAACGGATCATGACATCTTCCATTTCTCCTATCACTTTCATTGTTGTTTTGTCTAATTGAAGAATTTGGCCTATAGTTGGCTTACATTGACCATTTATTTGCTTGCAAACTAAAAGTGGCATGACATTGTAATTGAAAATCTCAAAATTTAGAAGAAATTCTGGAGTTCTATACTTAGAATTTCCTCCTAAACACTATTCACAAATCTCTTCCTTAGGTTGGTTATCATTATGAGGTTCCTTCACAGGTGTTCCAAGTGCTTTTAAGAGATTTTTGTTTTGTTGGGGAATATTGCACATTTCAAACAAAGAGATATTTGCTTTAGCCTTTTCAATGTCTTCCACAATGTCATATCCTATTTCATGTTCAGTCAAATTCTTCTTGAAAGTATCAGATTTATTTTCAGTAGGATTTATAGGCACATTGAATTTCTTGGGGCTCTGGCTTGAAATGACAAACTCAGGTATGTTAATAATTGGAGTATTATTCTTCATTTTCTTCATGTTCTCTTGAAGTTTATTAATCTTGGGAAGTATCGAGTTATCTTCTTTTAATGGATTCTGACTTCTTGTTGTAACATTTGTCTCTGATAATTCTTCTTCATCAGGGAAACCTTCATCTTCTACGTTGAACATATAAACACAATCCCATAAAACCAAGGTGTCATCTTCTTGTGTTTCTGTTGGTTCTTGATCTTTTTTTTTCTCTTCCATAGTTTCTGTCAACTTAGAATCCAACAAATGGTTCATTACTAAGGTCATAGAATTTATCCACTATGGGAAATTCTTCTCAAAGTGAGGTTGCTGATGGAATGTGCAAAAATTAGCCATTCCTACATCTGTCAAGTTCATGGCTGAGGGATTGTGTGGGGGAGGCTTGGGTTAACTATTGTCTTCTCTCCTTTTTATAATAAGGTTTGTATTATTTATGAGCCTCTTTTTCTTCTTCCAAATCAATTACCATGTTTGATAATTTATGCATCATTTTCACCACCCCATCTAACTCTTGCGACCACTCATCTTTAGGTTTAGTCAACAATAGAGGCTTTATGTTTCCATAAGTTGTTTCGTCTGACTGCATAGGATAGTGTTCTATACTCTCCATTTCTTCCTCTAACTTCTCAGCTTCTTCATAAGTATCTACCAAAGTGGGTCTAACCGATCTCTTGACAAACATGGCTAGATCAGGCCTAAGAGCTGAGGTATAATACTCAATTAGGGCATGCTCAGATGGTTTGTCAGTTGCATCGAAGTTATTCAGGTAGGGAGCAAACCTCTGAGTGAAATTATGTACCCTTTCTTTCTTTTCCTTATTTAGGGCAATTAATCCTTTCATTAAAGTTGCGTGAGTTTTCTGGATTCCGTATTTGTTTCTCAACAATCTCTCAAAAATATTCCAATCTGTGATTGAGTTTTCTGGAAGGGAAAAGTACCATCAAGCTTCTTTTCCCTTCAGGATATGCCGAAATAATTTGCAAACTACATCTTCATGTTCTGTTTGTTGCAATCCTTCTAAATCCAAATAAAAACTCTATAAATGATCATCCACAAGAATTCCTTCATTTGGTTCAAACTTGGGTAAGGCTTTGTCAAAATTCTAAGGCATAGCATGCAATGGAGGTGTCAGGTTTAAAGGAGATCTAGCCCTCGAAGAAGGTTGTGAAGATGGCTGATTTGCATTCACTTTGGCCATGATTTTGAGTGGAGATTGAGGAGGAGACTGGATAGGAGTTCAAAAAGGAGAACAGTGAGGGGAATCTGGCCCCAACTGATTCATAGGTTGGAGAAATTCTTGCAAGGCTGTTTCTAACAATTCTTCAAGATCTTGCACTAACACTGAATCTTCCAATTGAGGACGGTCCTTATTATGATACTCTCTTCTCGGTAAAGCAGGAATAATAGGTAACCCTCTAATATTTTTTGCATACACCCTAGTGATTCTTCTTAAATCATCAACCACATCTTTATCAATGGGATAGAGATACCCTATGGTCTTTTCTTTGGGAGTAGGTATTTGTGGAATACTGGTCTCGAAACTGTCACCGGTGGGGAAATATCAAGAAAACAGAATTCCTCGGCCAGCCATGCACTAGTGGCCCTCCTTCTAGCACCAAAATGGTTAAGGACTGGAAAATTGCAGGTAACAACAGTAGAGATTCTCTCCAATAAGTGTTCCCAATTAGCTCATTATTGTTTGGTATGGGGAATCCGTCCAGTTTACGGTCCGACTGCTATAAGTAAAGTAACGGTTAAAGCTTATTTTATCGATTGCGTCCTGGTCCACCGTTTAAGTGTATTTTTTAGTTATATTTAGGTATGATATTCAAGTGCCTAGCTAAGTGCAGTTGATAGAGATAAGGAAGAGGGTCACAATATGATGCGCAGGTTCTTACCTCTCGCCTTACCTCTTTCACTTCTAAATCATAAATAAGGAAATACTAAATAAGAATATCTAACTTATCCCTAGGGAGCAATACTGTAACTAATAATGAGTAATGTATTGTAGAACATGCATTTAAAACACTACAGATAGATGTTAATATTTATAAATACATGAATATAAATAGATAGATAAATAAATAGATAGCTCATTGTTGATTAAAACATTCATTACTTAGATAAGATTGTGGAAATTTCACATAAATAAACAAGAGTGTATTCATAACATCAAATAATTCATGAGTTAGAATGATCTCACTATTCGTAGAAACAAGATCAAATAGAAATAGTTCACATTCAACAGTCTATGTCAAGCATTTGAAACTCTATTGTGCTTTCTCCAGCCTAAAATATAAACTCTTTATTATAAGATGAAATAGTTCTTCTTACAATAACTTTGCACAAAGATAGCCTGAAAAAAGGTCCCTTAATACATAAAGCTTGCCTATATTTATACGAAAAGCAAAAACTCTTGAGCTACCCTTGTTTCCTTTTGGGCTTCCCGTAACCTTTCCTTTACAAAATTTTGTCCTTTAGCTTATGGACTCAAAAAGATAAATACAATATATTACATCATTAACCAAATGTTCTAAATAGTCCAACTAAGATTACCCAAGTTGATCATTCATAAATTTCTTCCATACGTTTGCCTTTGATGCTTTATTTTCAAAACCAGAAGGCTCTAAAACTATGATAGTGATTTCATGTTTAGTAGCTTGAGCCTTTACACTCACCACCCTGGCCGGAATCAAGCGAATTTGTTCTTCTAACTAGTGACTATTAACGGTTGCATGTACTATTTCAGTTTTAAGTANTGATTTCATGTTTAGTAGCTTGAGCCTTTACACTCACCACCCTGGCCGGAATCAAGCGAATTTGTTCTTCTAACTAGTGACTATTAACGGTTGCATGTACTATTTCAGTTTAAGTACCTTTTCATCTAACCCCTTCACAAGCTGAATGGCCTATTCATCTTCGTTGCATCATTCCTGTAATTGTTTCAAAAATATTTCATGCTCTGGCTGCTATTCTAACCTTCTTCCAGTAGAGGTCTGACACCAATTGTAAGTTAGAAGCACTCTCCTACAGAATTCTACACAGGCACTCTTCATCTTCCTCACTGACTTTATTAATTATTCTGCTCCTTTACTAGCACACTCAGCCAGCTCATACTCCAGCTTTATCATCTCCAGGTCTTTGGGAGGTACATTTGTGGGAGGATCCTTATTTGTTTCTAACCATGTCATTCTTCCCTGTAGAGTTTCTAAGATAGCTTGTGTCCTATCCAACAAATAGGAACCTGTATTTATAATTTCCTCCAACCTTATTTCTATTCTGTTGAACCTTAAACCTCTCTTCCACCATCTGAAGCTGCATTTGATGAATCTTATTTCTGAGTGTAAGAGAATGCTTCTTTAAAGGTTCAACATCAGCTTTCTTCTCCATAGTTTTCTTCAATGAAACTTCTAGTGAATTATTTTCATCTTCCAAGGCTACTATCTGAGTTTCATACAACTTAGCTTTCCCTTTTGCAGTGGTCCTTTGTACTTCCATTTATGTCACTTTATCTTCTAACCTTCCCTTTTCCTTATTCAACTCTTCAATTGATAGCCTCAGATTATCTCTTTCGGCTTCCAAAACCTGATATCTTTGTTGTAATTTCTCAAAATTTTCCAAGGTGGCCTGGGATTCCTTTTCTATATTTCCTGCAGATAGCACCAAAGCATCTTTATCTGCCTGTAGAGTTTGACACACTACCTTGGATACCTCAACTTCACTGATCATATCTTCATACTTCCTTTTCAAACTATGAATTTCACTCCTCTCTCTTCAAGGTCTCTTTCAACTGTGTAACCTTCTTTTGGGACTGTTCTAGATCTGTCATTATTCTATCCACATTATCATCAGTGGCTAGGGTTAGGGATACCCAATCCCTTACTATTAATCACAGATCTTTGTTGGTACTATGAACCACTATTTTATCGATTACCATCACTCTTGTCTTACCTCCAATGTTCACCTTTTTCTTTGTTATTTTAAAAATCCTCTTTTTTACCTTGTCATAGAAAATGGTGTTTAAGTTAGGCATTTATTCTCCTTCTGTGGGAGTAAAATGAATTAGTTCAATTCCAGATACTGTCAAAGGATTCTCTTTTGCTATACTACTAGATGGAACATCAGGATCGAATGGATCAGCATCGTACTGAGTTCGTCCTTGATCAACAGGGTCTTGTTCTTCTCGTGTCTCTTCTCTCAATTCTTCAACTTCCTTTTCTGCTTTCTCTTTTTCCTTATTAGCATGTTCTAATATTAGTACCTCACTTTCTTTCTTCCTTCTCTATATTTCTTCTTCCTCCTTTCTTTTCTTTTCTTCTTCTATCTTCTTTTCCGCCTCTTCAGTTGTCTTTCTCTTTTCTTATTCTTCAACTCGTAATGAGTTCTCTGCTTCTTTTTCTAACCTCTGAGATTCTTCCTTCCTTCTCGTTGCTGCATCTTCTTCCTGCCTTTTGATTTTATCAATAGCTTTTCCCTTTCTGCCCACAGTAGCTATCTTTTGTTTGAATATTTTCCTCAAAGATTTCATGTTTTGAGCATTCTAGAAGATCTCTTCATCTTTATCCCATAAATTTGTATACTCAAAGTGCACTCCAGCTGCTGTGCAATAATCGGCAACTTTATTCTCAGATTCATTCCTATGGAAATTCATTTAACCGAAATGAAAATACTCTAATTCCTTAACAATTTCTGTTGCAGTTTTTACCTTGGAAAATTTGTAACTTCCTACAAAAAAGGGGACTGCAGGATATACTTCCTTCTTCTTCTCAAAAAGGAAATTTCCAACTCCATCAATGTACGACTGTCTCACAACCTATTTATGGATCACATAGTCTGTAGCATATCTCGGTAGAAGGGAAGGATCCCTTGAACCATCGTACATTCTTAAATATAAACCTTCTTCTGTCAAATAACAGTTTCCATTGTTTTGCACAAATTTCAAAGCTTCCTCTGACACATAATTACATTCGAACAAGAAAATAAATGTATACAATGGCATAATGAAATTCTCACAAATCTCCTTGTAATGGCTATAATATTTGTGAGCCCAGAATAATTTATAGTTGGCATACACAGGGGCCTAGTCTTTATCCCATTGGCACTTCAATGATGGGAATGGCTGAGTACATAAGATGCAATCAATCAGTATCGAACTCACTTAAAAAAAATTCTTCTTCTAGGACACTCCTCTTAATGCTGCACTTATACAAGCTGATAAGTTGTTGGACACTATATTTCCCCAATTAAAGATTGTACCTTGGGTTTGTTGATGTATATGTAACTTCGGAATGTATTCTTCCATATATCTTATGTATTGTAACCCGATGTTTATTCCAGGATTTTTCTATTATGTATTTGAGTCATGTGGTCATGCCCCGATGTTCCGATCGGGAGGATTAATAATGTAAATAAGTCATATCAAGTCATTAGGTAAGTCCCCACAGTTTCGGGGCACTTGAGTTATTATACACTAATTAAGGTGTAGGCTCGGGTAAGTAATATTAGGTCGAGCCTACGTGTGAAAGTGTAATTCAAGTGAACGGACTAATATAAATAGAGAGTGTGAGTCTCTCTGTTTATCACTTGTGAATTACATCACTTGCTCTCTCAAGTGTGCCGCACCTTTGGAGAAGGAAATACTTTGGCTTGACAGAAGACAGAAGGCTGCTGTTGTGTTGGGAGGTCATCTTACTATTTTGGGTTTCACATCTTGTGGTGATAATATCTTAGAGGAAGTTTGGGGGTTTTCTCCATTTATGGTTTCCCCTATCAAAACTCTTTGTGTCTCATGTCTCATGTGATGTGCTTATGTTATTGCTGTGCTTGTTATTCTCTTAGTGAAAAGATCCTAACATAATGCTAGCTTAAATGTTGAAAAACTAACATGGTATCAGAGCTAACCTGAGAAGAAGACATTGTGCAGCTACAGGAACTAGGGCTATCTAGTTTGTGGATCTTCCTCCACAGATTTTCAGCAAAAGTATGCTAGGATGACTCTCCATTGAAGGGTGCATTTTTCTGTCGATGCGGAACTCAATTTCAAGCATTTTCAGTTTTGATGTGGAAATTAGGGATTTCTTCAGAAGAGGAATTTTTGAGTGAGACCAACATAGGATTTTTCTCCTCATCAAAACCGAAGTTTAGAGACCTGGATCAAGAAATTTGGTTGGGCGAAACTCCAGGAAAGTCAAACCCTAGTTTGACCCTGAGCTAGGAGAAACCCTAAATAATAAAAATGCTAGGTTTTGGTACAGTCGCTATATTCTGAGATTGGAAAATTATCAGAAGCTGAAAATTGCAGGGGCCGAAGATAAAATCCTGATGAAGCCTGTGTCCAAAAATAAGACTCAGATTCACTATACTCTAGGAGATATGATCTCTCCAAGTTAGGGCTCCAGCCTCTTCCAGAAATCATCCATAAACAGGACACCTGGGGAGAATTGCAATATCTTGGGCTACAGAGGTCCAAATGGAATTTATGAAGATTTTATAGAAAGGGAACGGACTTTAATTTCTTTGGTCCAAAGATCAGACTCATAGGATGAACCAGTGACACGTGGAATGCCGTACAAATTCGCTGTTCTGAACAGTCCTGTAACCGGTCACCTTGGGAAAAGGATCATAAATCCCAAATGGTGAAACAAATTCTGATGAAACCTATGGTGTTGGATCAGGGACACGAGACTTTACCTCATTGAGAAATGTCAGACACATAGGATCAGTAATTTCAGAGATATCACAGAAACAGTAACAGGCATTTCTGCAGAAGAAATCAGAAAATTAGGGCTTCCTGTTTCGGGAGCTTCCCTCCACTGTTTTCAGAAAAGGAGTACATTGGACAAATCCATTTGAAGAGATATTTCTGTTTGTCCAATCAGATCTGAAATATTCCAAGTTTTGAAAATTAGGGTTTCTGCAACAAACCCTAGATCAGCAAACTCCGGGACAAGGACGGGCACCTCAAATCGGTAAGATACTAATCCTTTGATATTTCCATTTGAGGTTCTCATTTCAATATGATATATCAAGTCAGCTTGGTGACAAGCTTGGGGAAGTTGACAACTTCCAAGCCTGGAAGTATATGATCTCTCTGAAGAAACTGGATTGGACACCTACATGAGCATAGAGGTTCTAGTTTCAGAGGGAGATGAGGCCAAAGAAGACATCATGCTCATGCTGCAGAGGATGATGAACCATCCAGAAAGAGATCCAGATATGAAAGTGAAGATTCTTCAAGCGAGGATGAATATGTTGTGATATCAGCTCTCATAGGTAACATTACTCATGGAAGTGATGATTAGCTTATATACAGTGGGTCTTCCAAACATATGATGGGATTCTAGGAATCCTTTGTAAGACTGTCAGAACATGAATCACCTCACAAGGTGAAACTAGGAGATGACTACCAACATCCAATAAAAGGTAGCGGGGAATCTTCATACAAGCTAGACTCTGGTAAGTCTCTAACAATGAAAGAAGTATTGTTTGTTCCAGGATTCAAGAAGAAACTTCTCTCTATTTCAGCATTGATGCAAAAGGAATGCGAGCTACATTCATAGATGGTCAAGTCATCATATGGCCAAAAGGAAAGACTATCGATGATGTGGTAGTGATTGAAGAACAAGAAGGAGGATTGTACAAATTGAAGGGCTATCCAGAACAAGCCTTGATCCATGACACAATAGAGCCAAATGAGCTTTGGCATAGAAGGCTTGCACATGTGCATTACAGAGCACTACCTATTGCAAGCAAAGCTGTTGAAGGTCTTCCAGAATTTCAGGAATATGACCTAAAGAAACCAGTTGAAGAATGTGAAGATCCAGAATGCAGAGACCATGCAGTCATAAGAGTCTCTCAAATCAAAGAACAACTTGAAGGGGTAAAAGAAGAAGTGAAGAATGCAGAAGTGGTGATGGCCACCTTGAATGGCCTCCCAGGATCGTGGAATTCATTCATTCAAGGAATGTGTTCCAGAAGGAAGTGACTACTTTCAGCAAACTTTGGAAAGAAGAAGAAGCTCTACCCATAAGAAGAGAAGATAAGATAGGAGCATTTGA
>LPNX011205369.1:241947-270816 GCA_001517045.1 Pseudotsuga menziesii | reverse complement strand
AGATCCAAAGCCATTCTGACGAGCAGGTTAGATGTAAGGGCTGAGCCATTCTGTCATGGTGAGAGGATTTAGTTCCTTCCATGTCAGATATGAGTGCTAACTACCATTCGAGGAATGGAGGCACCTGGTCAGTTACTAGGAACACTCAGTTAGGGACTGAGAGAGCCATTCTGGCGAGCAGGTCAGATGTAAGGGCTGAGCCATTCTGGTCATGGCTAAAGGATTAAGTTCCTCCCATGATATATGTGAGTGCTGGCCATTCTATTGAGTAGGACAGATGTAAGGGCAATTGCCACTCTCCGGGAGAGTGGAGGCGCCTGGTCAGTTACCAGGTAGCTCAGTCAGGGACTGGGGGCCATTCTGACGAGGGTGTAGGATTCAATTCCTACCAGGTCAGATGTGAGTGCACAAATCTCTCATCACTGTGAGCGGATGTGATCCAGCCTGGATGAGAGTCTTTCATCATTGTGAGCGGATATGGTTCCAGCCTGGATGAAAGTGAGAAAATCTTCCATCACTGTGAGCGGATGTGATCCAGCCTGGATGGAAGTGCAGGACTCTCCCATCATTGTGAGCGGATGTGATTCAGCCTGGATGGATGTGAGTACTGTGCCATTCTGACGAGTAGGTCAGATATAAGTGCAGAGTCATTTCACAGATGGTAGTTGATTATGCCTATCATGCTGGTGAATGTGAGTGCTGGGCCTTTCTGATGTGATTGTAGTTTACTACATGATCAGATGTGAGTGCTGGGCGTGCCTTTCTGACGAGCAGGTCAGATGTAAGTGCTGGGCGAAGACCTACATGAGAGTAGGCCTACAACCAGCATGAAAAAGGGCTGGCTCTGTAGAACTTCCTATGACGAGATAGTACACACATGATGATGACCAGTGGAGATCCAGATCGAGCTATGATACAGATCCAGTTATGATGACTCCGAGAGATCCAGATCGAGTGATGATCTAGATCCAACAGTAGTGATCTAGATCGAGTGATGATCCAGATCCAGTCCAATGATGATGATCCAGATCGAGATATGATCCAGATCCAGATGACTTGAAGATGAAGATGACTTGAAGACGAGATGATCCAGTTGATACAGAGAAGAAGACCAGTGCTGAAAATTGTGTCGAAAGAATACCTTCCTAGCCAAGAGGGAGTGTTGATGTACATGTAACTTCGGAATGTATTCTTCCATATATCTTATGTATTGTAACCCGATGTTTATTCCGGGATGTTTCTATTATGTATTTGAGTCATGTGGTCATGCCCTGATGTTTCGATTGGGAGGATTAATAATGTAAATAAGTCATATCAAGTCATTAGGTAAGTCCCCACAGTTTCGGGGCACTTGAGTTATTATACACTAATTAAGGTGTAGGCTCGGGTAAGTAATATTAGGTCGAGCCTACGTGTGAAAGTGTAATTCAAGTGAACGGACTAATATAAATAGACAGTGTGAGTCTCTCTATTTATCACTTGTGAATTACATCACTTGCTCTCTCAAGTGTGGCGCACCTTTGGAGAAGGAAATACTTTGGCTTGACAGAAGACAGAAGGCTGATGTTGTGTTGGGAGGTCATCTTACTGTTTTGGGTTTCACATCTTGTGGTGATACTGTCTTAGAGGAATTTGAGGGGTTTTCTCCATTTATGGTTTCCCCTATCAAAACTCTTTGTGTCTCTTGTCTCATGTGATGTGCTTATGCTATTGGTGTGCTTGTTATTCTCTTAGTGAAAAGATCCTAACATAATGCCAGCTTAAATGTTGAAAAATTAACAGGGTGGCGACAAAAAATATCACTGGTACCCAACCTATTTTAAAGCTTTTTCCATTAGCCCTCCCGAAAATTTTGTTTAACATCAAAGCAATAATCCTGTATGGAGTGCGGAGGGCTAATGTTTTGTACTCTCCAAAAGGTCTCGTACGGAAGTTTTTACCTTAGATCATCATTTTTTAACTGTTTCCACCATATCTAGATTGAGCTCCTTTAACCAACCTTTAGTCAAATAGGTTTGTGGTGTTGGTAAATTATAATCCATGGATACATAGGCTAGGCTATATGTAGCAGAACCGCTGAATTGATTTACCGCCTTAAAAAATTCATAGTCAAATAGGTTTGTGGTGTTGGTAAATTATAATCCATGGATACATAGGCTAGGCTATATGTAGCAGAACCGCTGAATTGCTTTACCGCCTTAAAAAATTCATAACCTTGTTTATCAACCATGGGATAGTTCTGTTCAGACCCTTGTAGACCAGTGCTCATAAATGATATGGGGTACTCATCTCCCCCATCATCTTCCTGCGTAAGGACTGTTGCTAATGAATCATCAGAAGCGAAAGTGTACAGAATAAAATCCTTTTCAGAATTTGTATTTTTGAGTGATGGTGCATGAGTAATGGATGTCTCAATCTTGTTGAATGCATTCTTCTCTGAATCAGACCATTTGAAATCCACACTTTGCTTGACCATTTGCTGCAAAGGTTTGACGATTTGAGCAAAGACTGGCACAAAACTTCGCATGAAATTGATTGTCCCCATAAAATATTAATGAGTCCAAAGGGAATTTTCCTATACGCAAAATTCCCCCACTTGGTTCTAAAAGTAGTCTTGAGCGTGTCTTCTTCTACTACTAATACTTGATTATAACCGGAGAATCCATCTAACAATGAAAACAATTCAGACCCTGAGACCATTTGTAGTATTAGTTCCATTGGTGGGACTAGGTAATTATCTTCATCTGAAGCACGGTTCAAATTCCTAAAATCAACGCAAAGTCTGATCTCTCCAGAATTTTTCCACAGTGGTACCAAGTTAGAGACCCATTCGGAATGTCTGACTTTATATATGATTTTAGCATCTAGCATCTTTTTCACCTCACTTTGAATTAGGGGCTCTAGTTTGGGATGCATCTTTTTCAGAGGCTGTTGGTAAGGCTTGATCCCAACTTTGATTGGAATAACATGCTGTATGATTCTTGTGTCATAAGTTTTGAGATCCTCATAAGTCCAAGAAAGCACATCTTTGTATTGTTTGAATAAACTAATGAATTTAATCTTCTCTACGGGTGAACAACACTTTCCCAAATTCACATATTTGGGTTCAACCTCTGTCCCTAGATTTATTAGTTCGAATTGTAAATATGAACTATGGGTCTTGACATTCGTTGGTTTTCTAAACTTATTATCTAGATCGAACATCTGTTCCAGAGTTCTGACTCCTTTAGGAATGAAATTACCATTATGGAGGTTTGCTTAATGTTCTTCGTCATCTGTTATGGATCCTTTGAAAGTATCATCATTAATTAAACATTCCAATATTTGTTGGTCATCATCAAACACCCTTAAATTGGTGATGTTGTCTGGAACAGAAGGCTTGAAAAGAAATTCAATAGAGCATCTATTATGTGAAGGTACTAATCTTGCAATTGAAGTAACTAATAAGTCAGCTACTGCATTTTTTAATATAGGAATTGAAACAATATTAAATGCACGAAAATTTATTAATAAATCCCAAAACTCATTTTGGTAAGCTTTCAAATGTGGTGATATGCAATGTATCTTGTTCCTCAGTTGTTTAACAATGATTTTGGAATCCCCGTACACTTTTATATTCTTCACTTTTAATTATATTTCTNAGCTTTCAAATGTGGTGATATGCAATGTATCTTGTTCCTCAGTTGTTTAACAATGATTTTGGAATCCCCGTACACTTTTATATTCTTCACTTTTAATTATATTGCTTTCTTTAGTCCATAGACTAATGCTTTGAATTTGACTATGTTATTTGTACATTGAAATTCTAATCTACATGAAAGAAAATGTTTTTTTGGGGGGATCAATCAGGACATAGCCAGCTCCTGATCCTTCCAATGTTTTAGAACCATCAAAATAAAGAATCCAAAAACTTTCTACCCCTACTTAATTTGAATTACTAACTACATCTGAAACTAAATATACTATGTTACAATCAATCTTATCAACTTGTGAGAACTGAAGGAGATTGGGCTGGATATCTGATATACTACTGGTTTCTTCAACTTGGTAATTTCCTAGATCCAGTTCAATAAAATAGTTTTGCCAACACAGAGTTTACTGGTTCATTCTTGCCTTCAAATTGAGTCATGCAATACTTCATTTGAGCTTCTCTCAACACCTTTATTTGGTTCTGACATCCTTTATAGGGAAACTGCACATGTGACCAATCTGATGCAAAATATCCTTCTAATTTTGTTGACCAATCCCGGCTCAAAACCAAACCATAAGCATCCGGGATATCTGCTACAATAATGTCTATGTATTGACATACCCTCTCATCTACGGACAAACGGATCAGGACATCTTCCATTTCTCCTATCACTTTCACTGATGTTCTATCTAATTGAAGAACTTGGCCTGTAGGTGGCTTAGGTTGACCATTAATTTCCTTGAAAACTGAAATTGGCATGACATTAACTGATGCTCCTGAGTCCACCAAACAATTATGCACATTGTAATTGAAAATATCAAAAGTTAGAAGAAAGGCTGGAGTTCTATACTTAGAATTTCCTCCTAAACTTGATTCACCAATCTCTTCCTCGGGTTGGTTATCATTCTGAGGTTCTTTCACAGGTGTTTCAAGTGCTTTTAAGAGATTTTCCTTTTGTTGGGGAATATTGCACATTTCAAACAAAGAGATATTTTCTTTAGCCTTTTTAATGACTTCCACAATGTCATATCCTATTTCATGTTCTGTCAAATTCTTCTTAAAAGTCTCAGATTTATTTTTAGTAGGGTTTATAGGCACATTAACTTTCTTGGGTCTCTGGCTTGAAATGACAAACTCGGGTATGTTAACAATTCAAGTATTATTCTTCATTTTCTTCATGTTCTCTTGAAGTTTCTTAATCTTGGGAAGTATCGAGTTATCTTCTTTTAATGGATTATGACTTCTTGTTTTAACATTTGTCTCTGATATTTCTTCTTCATTAGGGAAACCTTCATCTTCTACGTTGAACATAGAAACACAATCCCATAAAACCAAGGTTCCTTCTTCTTGTGTTTCTGTTGGTTCTTGATCTTTATCTTTCTCTTCCACAGTTTCTGTCAACTTAGAATCCAACAACTGGTTCATTACTAAGGTCATAGAATTTATCCACTGTGGGCAATTATTCTCAAAGTGAGGTTGCTGATGGAATGTGCAAAAATTATCCATTCCTACATCTGTCAAATTCATGGCTGAGGGACTATGTGGGGGAGGCTTGGGTTGACTGTTGTCTTCTCTCTTTTTATAATAAGGTTTGTATTGTTTATGAGCCTCTTTTTCTTTTTCCAAATCAATTACCCTTTTTGATAACTTATGCATCATTTTCACCACCCCATCTAACTCTTGCCACCACTCATCTTTAGGTTTAGTCAACAATAGAGGCTTTCTGTTTCCATATGTTTTTTCGTCTGACTGCACAGGATAGTGTTCTATACTCTTCATTTCCACCTCCACCTTCTCAGCTTCTTCATAAGTATCTACCAAAGTGGGTGTAACTGATCTCTTAACAAACATGGCTAAATCAGGCTCAAGAGTTGAGGTATAATACTCAATTAGGGCATGCTCATATGGTTTCTTAGTTGCATCGAAGTTATTTAGGTAGGCNTGATCTCTTAACAAACATGGCTAAATCAGGCTCAAGAGTTGAGGTATAATACTCAATTAGGGCATGCTCATATGGTTTCTTAGTTGCATCGAAGTTATTTAGGTAGGAAGCAAACCTTTGAGTGAAATTATGTACCCTTTCTTTCTTTTCCTTCTTTAGGGAAATTAATCCTTTGATTAAAGCTGTGTGAGTTTTCTGGATTCCGTATTTGTTTTTGAACAATCTCTAAAAAATATTCCAATTTGTGATTGAGTTTGCTGGCAGGGAAAAGTACCATGAAGCTGCTTTTCCCTTCAGGGTATGCAGGAATAATATGCAAACTACATCTTCATGTTCTGCAACTTGAAATCCTTCTAAAGCCAAATAAAAAATCTGCAAATGATCATCCATAAGAATTCCTTCATTTGGTTCAAACTTGGATAAGGCTTTGTCAAAATTCTAAGGCATAGCATGCAATGGTGGTGTTAGGTTTAAAGGAGATCTAGCCATTGAAGAAGGTTGTGGAGGTGGCTGATTTGCATTCACATTGGCCATGATTCTGAGTGGAAATTGAGGAGGAGACTGGACAGGAGTTCGAAATGGAGAATAGTGAGGGGAATCTAGCACCAACTGATTCAGAGGTTGGAGAACTTCTTGCAAGGATATTTCTACCAATTCTTCAAGATCTTCCACTAACACTGAATCTTCCAATTGAGGATGGTCCTTCTTATGATACTCTCTTCCCGGTAAAGCAGGAGTAATAGGTAACCCTCCAATATTTTTTGCATATGCCCTGGCGATTCTTCTTAAATCGTCAACCACCTCATTATCAATTGGATATAGATACCATGTGGTATTTTCTTCGGGAGTAGGTCTTTGCGGGATACTGGTCTCAGAATTGTCACCAGTGGGGAAATTTTGAGAAAAAAGACTTCCTCGGCCAGCCATGCACTGGTGGCCCTCCTACTAGTGCCAAAACGGTTGAGGCCTAGAAAATTGCAGGTAACAATAGCAGATATTCTCCCTAATAAGCGTTCCCAATTAGCTCATTATTTTTTGGTATGGGGAAAGAATCCGNGCCAAAACGGTTGAGGCCTAGAAAATTGCAGGTAACAATAGCAGATATTCTCCCTAATAAGCGTTCCCAATTAGCTCATTATTTTTTGGTATGGGGAAAGCATCCGACTTACAGTCCAGCTACCGTAAGTCAAGTAACAGTTAAAGATTATTTTATCGGTTGCAGCCTGGTCCACCATTTAAGTGTATTTTTTAGTTTTATATTTAGGTATGATATGCAAGTGCCTAGCTAAGTGCAGTCTATAGAGATAATGAAGAGGGTCACAATGTGATGCGTAGGTTATTACCTCTCATCTTACCTCTTTCGCTTCTAAATAATAAATACGGAAATACTAACTAAGACTTCCTAACTTATCCCTAGGGAGCAATACTATAATTAATAATGAGTAATTTATTGTATAACATGCATTTAAAATACTACAGATAGATGTTAATATTTCTAAATACATGAATATAAATAGATAGATAAACAAAGAGATAGCTCATTATCGATTAAAACATTCATTACTCATATAAGATTGTGGAAATTTCACATAAATAAACTGGAGTATATTCAAAACCTGAAATAATTTATGAGTTAGAACGATCGCATAGTTCGTAGAAAAAAGATGAAACAGAAATAGTTCACATTCAACCAGTCTATGTCAAGCAATTGAAACTCCATTGTGCTTTCTCCAGCCGAAATATAAACTCTTTATTATAAGATGAAATAGTTCTTATTACAATAACTTTGCAGAAAGATAGTGTCGAAAAAGGTCCCTCAATACATAAATCTTGCCTATATTTATACAAAAAAAAAAAACTCTTGAGCTGCCCTCGTTGCCTTTTGGGATTCCACTAACCTTTCCTTTACAAAATTTTGTCCTTTAGCTTATGGATTCAAAAAGATAAATACAATATATTACATCATTAACCAAATGTTCTAAAAAGTCCACCTAAGATGACCCAAGTTGATCATTCATAAATTTCTTCCATACATTTGCCTCTGATGCTATATTTTCAAAACCAGAAGGGTCTAGAAATATGATAGTGATTTCATGTTTAACATCTTGATCCTTTACACTAGCCACCCTGGCCAGAATCAAGGGAACTTGTTCTTCCAACAAGTGACTACTAACGGCTGCATGTGATATTTAAGTTTTAAGTACCTTTTTCATCTAACCCCTTCACAAGCTGAATGGCATGTTCATCTTCGTTGCATCGTTCTTGTAATTGTTTCAAAAATATTTCATGCTATGGAAGCTCCTCTAACCTTCTTCTAGTAGATTTTTGACACCGATTGTAAGTTATANTGCTATGGAAGCTCCTCTAACCTTCTTCTAGTAGATTTTTGACACCGATTGTAAGTTAGAAGCACTCTCCTACAGAATTCTACGCAAGCACTCTTCGTCTTGCTCACTGTCTTTATTAAATCTTCTGCTCCTTTTCTAGCAAACTTGACCAGCTCATACTCCATCTTTATCATCTCCAAGTCTTTGGGAGGTACATCTACAGGAGGCTCCTTATTTTTTTCTACCCATGTCATTCTTCCTTGTAAAGTTTCTAAGATATCCTATGTCCTATCCAACAAATAGGAACCTATATTTATAATTTCCTCCAACCTTATTTCTATATATTGAACCTTGAACCTCTTTTCCACCATCTGAAGCTACATTTGATGAATCTTATTTCTGAGCATAAGAGAATGCTTCTTTAAAGGTTCAACAATGGCTTTCTTCTCCATAGTTGTCTTCAATGAAACTTCTAGTGAATTCTTTTGATCTTCCAAGGCTACTATCTGAGTTTCATACAACTTAGCTTTCCCTTCTGCAGTGGTCCTTTGTACTTCCAGTTATGTCACTTTATCTTATAACTTTCCCTTTTCCTTATTCAACTCGTCAATTGATAGCCTTAGATTATCTCTTTCGACTTCCAAAACTTGATATCTTTTCTATAGTTTCCCAAAATCTGCCAACGTGGCCTCGGATTCCTTTTCTATATTTCCTGCAGATAGCACCAAAGCATCTTTAGCTACCTGTAGAGTTTGACACTCTGCCTTGGATACCTCAACTTCACTGATCATATCTTCATACTTCCTTTTAAAAATCTAATTTTCACTCCTCTCTCTCTTCAAGGTCTCTTTTAACTGTGTGACCTTCTTCGGGGACTGTTCTTGATCTGTCATTATTCTATCCACATTATCTTTAGTGGCTAGGGATAGGGATAACCAAGCCCTTGCTATTTATCATGGATCTTTTTTGGTACCATGAACTACTGTTTTATCGGTCACCATCATTACTGTCTTACCTCCAGTGTTCACCTTTTTCTCCGATCTTTTAAAAATCCTCGTTTTTACCTTGTCATAGAAAATGGTGCTTAAATAGAGCAATTATTCTCCTTCTGTGGGAGTAAAAGGAATTAGTTCAATTCCAGATACTGTCATAGGATTCTCTCTTGCTATACTACTAGACGGAACATCAGTTTTGAATGGATCAGCATCGGGCTGAGTCTCTCCTTGATCAGTAGGGTCTTATTCTTCTCGTGTCTCTTTTCTCCATTCTTAAACTTCCTTTTCTGCTTTCTATTTNTTTGAATGGATCAGCATCGGGCTGAGTCTCTCCTTGATCAGTAGGGTCTTATTCTTCTCGTGTCTCTTTTCTCCATTCTTAAACTTCCTTTTCTGCTTTCTCTTTTTCCTTATTAGTATCTTCTAATATGAATCCCTCACTTTCTTTATATATTCTCCGTATTTCTTCTTCTATCTTCTTTACCGCCTCTTCAACTGTCTTTCTCTTTTCTTCTTCTTCTTCAGCTTGCAACCAGTTCTCTGCTTCTTTTGCTAACCTCTGAGATTCTTCATGCCTTCTCTTTGCTGCATCTTCTTCCTGCCTTTTGAGTTTATCGACAACTTTTCCCTTTCCTCCCACAGTAGCTATCTTTTGTTTGAATATTTTCCTCAAAGCTGTCATGTTTTGAGCATTCCGGAAGATCTCTACATCTTTATCCCATAAATTTGTATACTGAAAGTGCACTCCAGCTGCTATGCAATAATCAGCAACTTTATCCTCAGATTCATTCCTATGGAAATTCATTTCATCGAAGTGAAAATACTCTAATTCCTTAACAAATTCCGCTGCAGTTTTTACCTTGGAAAATTTGTAACTTCCTACAAAAAAGGGGACTGTAGGATATAATTCCTTCTTGTGCTCAAAAAGGAAAATTTCCCACTCCGTCAATGTACGGATGTCTCACAGCCTCTTTATGGATCACATAGTCTATAGCATACCTCAGTAGAAGGGAAGGAGCTCTTGAACCACCATACATTCTTAAATATAAACCTTCTTCTGTCAAATAATAGTTTCTGTTGTTTTGCACAACTTTCAAAGCCTCCTTTGACGTACAATTACATTCAACCAAGAAAATAAATGTATACAATGGAATAATGAAATTCTCACAAATATCCTTGTAATGGCTATAATATTTGTGAACCCAGAATAATTTATAGGCAACATACATAGGGGCCAGTTCTTTATCCCATTGGCACTTCAATGATGGGAATGGATGAGTACATAAGATGCAATCAATCAATATTGAACTCATATAAAATTATTCCTTCTTCTTAGACACTCCTCCCAATGCTACACTTATACACGCTGAAAGGCTGTTGGACGCTATATTTCCCTAATTAAAGATTGTACCTTGGGTGGCGACAAAAAATATCACTGGTACCCAACCTATTTTAAAGGTTTTTCTGTTAGCCCTCTCGAAAATTTTGTTTAACATCAAAGCAATGAACCTGTATGGAGAGTGGAGGGTTGATGTTTTGTATTCTCCATAAGGTCTCGTACGGAAGTTTTTACCTCAGATAATCATTTTTTAACTGTTTCCACCATATCTAGATTGAGCTCCTTTAACCAACTTTCAGTCAAATAGGTTTGTGGTGTTGATAAATCATAACACATGGATACATAGGCTGGGCTATATGCAGCATAACCACTAAATTGCTTTACCACCTTAAAAAATGCATAAGCTTGTTTATCAACCGCAGGATAGTTCAATTCATCCCCTTGCAGACCAATGCTCATAAATGATATGGGGTAGTCATCTCCCCCTCTTTCTTCGTAAGCATTGTTGCTAATGAATCATCGGAAGCGAAAGTGTATAGAATAAAATCCTTTTCAAAATTTGTACTTTTGAGTGATGGTGCATTAGCAATGGATGTCTTGATCTTGTTAAATGCATTCTTTTCCGAATCAATCCATTTGAATTGCACACTCTACTTGACCATTTTCTACAAAGGTTTGACTATTTGAGCAAAGTCTGGCACAAACCTTCGCATGAAATTGATTGTCCCCATAAAAGATTGCATAATTTTTTTATTATGGGGAAAATGGATCTGTTCTATGGCTTGAATCCTTTCTAGGTCTATGGTGATCCCTTTTTTAGAAATAACATGACCCAATAGCTTTCCTTCTGTGACTGCAAACACGCATTTCTTTGGGTTTAAAGAAATGCCATATTTCCTACAACGTTCAAAAATTTGTTTCAAATGAAATGCGTGTTCTTCTCTTTTCTTTGAAAATATCATAACATCATCTAAATAAACCACAACAGTACAACCAATCAGACCGTGGAAAGCTATGTCCATAGCCCTTCGAAAAGTTTCTCCAGCATTAATGAGTCCAAAGGGAATTCTCCTATACGCAAAAGTCCCCCACTTGGTTCTGAAAGTATTCTTGATCATGTCTTCTTCTGCTACTAATACTTGATTATAACCAGAGAATCCATCTAACAATGAAAACAATTCATACCCTAAGACCATTTGTAGTATTTGTTCCATTGGTGGGACTGGGTAATTATCTCTATCTGAAGCACGATTCAAATTCTTGAAATCAACGCAAAGTCTGATCTCTCCAGACTTTTTCCATAGCGGTACCAAGTTAGAGACCCATTCTGAATGTCTGACTTTAAATATGATTTTAGCATCTAGCAGCTTTTTCACCTCACTTTGAATTAGGGGCTCTAGTTTGGGATGCATCTTTCTCAGAGGCTGTTGGTAAGCCTTGATTCCCACTTTGATTGGAATAACATGCTGTATGATTCTTGTGTCATTTTTTTTTAGATCCTGATAAGTCCAAGCAAACACATCTTTGTATTGTTTGAATAAACTAATGAATTTAATCTTCTCTCCGGGTGAACAACACTTTCCCAAATTCACATATTTGGGTTCAGCCTCTGTCCCTAGATTTATCAATTTCAATTGTAAAGATGAACTGTGGGTCTTGACATTCATTGGTTTTCTCAACTTATTATCTAGATCAAACATCTGTTCCAGTGTTCTGACTCCTTTAGGAATGAAATTACCATTCTGGAGGTTTGCTTGATGTTCTCCATCATCTATTATGGCTCCTTTGAATTATCATCATTCATTAAACATTCCAATATTTGCTGGTCATCATCAAGCACCCTTAAATTGGTGATGTTGTCTGGAATAGAAATCTTGAAAAGCAATTCAATAGAGCATATCTTATTTGAAGGTACTAATCTTGCAGCTGAAGTAGCTAATAAGTTAGCTGCTACATTTTTTAATCTAGGAATTGAAACAATATTAAATGCATGAAAATTTATTAATAAATCCCAAACCTCATTTTGGTAAGCTTTCAAATGTGGTGATATGTAATGTATTTTGTTCTGCACTTGTTTAACAATGATTTCGGAAACCTCGTAGACTTTTATATGCTTCACTTTTAATTCTATTGCTTTATTTAGTCCCTAGACTAATGCTTCGAATTCGACTGTGTTATTTGTACATTCAAATTCTAATCTATATGAAAGAAAATGTTTATTTTTTTCAGGATCAATTAGGACATAGCCAGCTCCTGATCCTTCCAACGTTTTAGAACCATCAAAATAAAGAATCCAAAAATTTTCTACCCCTACCGAATTTGAATTACTAACTACATCAGAAACTAAATCTACTATGTTACAATCAATATTATTAGTGCGTGAGAACTGAAGGAGATCGGGTTGGATATCTTATATATTGCTGGCTTCTTCGGCTTGGTAATTTCCTGGCTCCAGTTCAATAAAATAGTTTCCCAACACAGAGTTTACTATTTCATTCTTGCCTTCCAATTGAGTCACGTTATACTTCATTTGAGGTTCTCTCAACACCTTTATTTGGTTGTGACATCCTTTATAGGTAAACCACACATGTGACCAATCTGATGCAAAATATCCTTCTAATTTTGCTAACCAATCCCGGCTCAAAACCAAACCATAAGCATCCGGGATATCTGCTACAACAATTTCTATGTATTGACATACCCTCTCATCTACGAACAAACGGATCAGGACATCTTCCATTTCTCCTATCACTTTCATTGTTGTTCTATCTAATTGAAGAAATTGGCTTGTAGTTGGCTTAGGTTGACCATTTATTTTCTTGCAAACTGAAAGTGGTATGACATTAACTGATGCTCCTAAGTCCACCAAACAATTACGCACATTGTAATTGAAAATCTCAAAAGTTAGAAGCAAGGCTGGAGTTATATACTTAGAATTTCCTCCTAAACTTGATTCACCAATCTCTTCCTCTGGTTGGTTATCATTCTTAGGTTCCTTCACAGTTGTTTCAAGTGCTTTTAAGAGCTTTTCCTTTTGTTGGGGAATATTGCACATTTCAAACAAAGAGATATTTGCTTTTGCCTTTTTAATGTCTTCCACAATGTCATATCCTATTTCATGGTCAATCAAATTCTTCTTGAAAGTCTCAGATTTATTTTGAGTAGGATTTATAGGCACATTGACTTTCTTGGGGCTCTGGCTTGAAATGAAAAACTCAGGTATGTAACAATTGGAGTATTATTCTTCATTTTCTTCATGTTCTCTTGAAGTTTCTTAATCTTGGGAAGTATCGAGTTATTTGCTTTTAATGGATTCTGACTTCTTGCTGTAACATTTGTCTCTGACATTTATTCCGACATCAGGGAAACCTTCATCTTCAACGTTGAACATAGAAACACAATCCCATAAAAACAAGGTGTATTCTTCTTATGTTTCTGTTGGTTCCTGGTCTTTCTCTTCCACGTTTTCTGTCAAGTTAGAATCCAACAATTGGTTCATTACTAAGGTCATAGAATTTATCCACTTTGGGCAATTCTTCTCAGAGTGAGGTTGTTGATGGAATGTGCAAAAATTATCCATTCCTACATCTGTCAAATTCATGGCTGAGGGATTGTGTGGGGAAGGCTTGGGTTGACTGTTGTCTTCTCTCTTTTTATAATAAGTTTTGTATTGTTTATGAGCCTCTTTTTCTTTTTCCAAATCAATTACCCTGTTTGATAACTTATTCATCATTTTCACCACCCCATCTAACTCCTGCGACCGCTCATCTTTAGGTTTAGTCAACAATAGAGGCTTTCTATTTCCATAAGTTTTTTCATCTGACTGCATAGGATAGTGTTCTATACTCTCCATTTCTGCCTCCACCTTCTCAGCCTCTTCATAAGTATCTACAAAAGTGGGTCTAACCGATCTCTTGAGAAACATGCTAGATCAGGCCCAAGAGCTGAGGAATAATTCTCAATTGGGGCATGCTCAGATGTTTTTTCGGTTGGATTGAATTTGTTCAGATAGGCAGCAAACGTCTGAGTGAAATTATGTACCCTTTCTTTCTTTTCCTTCTTTAGGGAAATTAATCCTTTCATTAAAGTTGCGTGAGTTTTCTGAATTCTGTATTTGTTTCTAACAGTCTCTCAAAAATATTCCAATTTGTGATTGAGTTTGCTGGCAGGGAAAAGTACCATGAAGCTGATTTTCCCTTCAGGGTANAGTTGCGTGAGTTTTCTGAATTCTGTATTTGTTTCTAACAGTCTCTCAAAAATATTCCAATTTGTGATTGAGTTTGCTGGCAGGGAAAAGTACCATGAAGCTGATTTTCCCCTCAGGGTATGCGGGAATAATCTACAGACTACATCTTCATGTTCTGATGCTTGCAATCCTTCTAAAGCCAAATAAAAACTATGCAAATGATCAGCCACAAGAATTCCTTCATTTGGTTCAAACATGGGTAAGTCTTTGTCAAAATTCTGAGACATAGCATGCAATGGAGGTGTCAGATTTAAAGGAGATCTAGCCCTCCAAGCAGGTTGTAAAGGTGGCTAATTTACATTCACATTGGCCATGATTCTGAGTGGAGATTGAGGAGAAGACTGGATAAGAGTTTGAAAAGGAGAATAGTGAGTGGAATCTGGCACCAACTGATTTAGAGGTTGGACAAATTCTTGCAAGGCTATTTCTACCAATTCTTCAAGATCTTCCACTAACACTAAATCTTCCAATTGAGGACGGTCCTTATTATGATAGTCTCTTCTCANATTTAGAGGTTGGACAAATTCTTGCAAGGCTATTTCTACCAATTCTTCAAGATCTTCCACTAACACTAAATCTTCCAATTGAGGACGGTCCTTATTATGATAGTCTCTTCTCGGTAAAGCAGGAGTAATAGGTAACCCTCCAATCCTTTTCTCATACGCCATGGTGATTCTTCTTAAATCATCAACCACATCGTTATCAATGGGAAAGAGATACCCTGTGGTATTTTCTTCGGGAGTAGGTATTTGGGGGATACTGGTCTCGGAACTGTCACCGGTGGGGAAATTTTGAGAAAATGGACTTCCTCGGCCAACCATGCACTGGTGGCCCTCCTTCTAGCACCAAAATGGTTGAGGCCTGGAAAATCACAGGTAACAACAGTAGAGATTCTCCCCAATAAGTGTTCCCAATTATCTCATTATTGTTTGGTATGGGGAATTTGTCCGGTTTACGGTCCGACTACCGTAAGTCAAGTAAAGGTTAAAGCTTATTTTACCGGTTGTATCCCGGTCCACTGTTTAAGTGTATTTTTTAGTTTTATATTTAGGTATGATATGCAAGTGCCTAGCTAAGTGTAGTCGATAGAGATAACGATGAGGATCATAATGTGATGAGCAGGTTCTTACCTCTAGTCTTACCTCTTTTGCTTCTAAATCATAAATATGGAAATACTAACGAAGACTATCTAACCTATCCCTAGGGAGCAATACTGTAATTAATAATGAGTAATGTATTGTATAACATGCATTTAAAATACTATAGATAGATGTTAATATTTATAAATACATGAATATAAATAGATAGATAAATAAAGAGATAGCTCATTGTCGATTAAAACATTCATTACTCAGATAAGATTGTGGAAATTTCACATAAATAAAGAGGAGTATATTAAGAACATGAAATAATTCATTAGTTAGAACGATCTCACAGTTCGTAGAAACAAGCTGAAACAGAAATAGTTCACATTCAACCAGTCTATGTCAAGCATTCGAAACTCCACTGTGCTTTCTTCAGCTGAAAATATAAACTCTTTATTATAAGATGAAATAGTTCTTCTTACAATAAATTTGCACAAAGATATCCTAAAAAAAGGTCCCTCAATACATAAAGCTTTCCTGTATTTATACAAAAAGAAAAAACTCTTGAGTTGCCCTCATTGCCTTTTGGGCTTCCCCTAACCTTTCCTTTACAAAATTTTGTCCTTTAGCTTATGGACTCAAAAATATAAATACAATATATTACATCATTAACCAAATATTCTAAATAGTCCAACTAAGATGACCCAAGTTGATCATTCATAAATTTCTTCCATACGTTTGCCTCTGATGCTATATTTTCAAAACCAGAAGGCTCTAAAAATCTGATAGTGATTTCATGTTTAGCAACTTGAGCCTTTACACTTGCCAACCTGGCCGCAATCAAGCAAAGTTGTACTTCCAACAAGTGACTACTAATGGCCGCATGTGCTATTTCAGTTTTAAGTACCTTTTCATCTAACCCCTTCACAAGCTTAATGGGCTGTTCATCTTCATTGCATCGTTCCTGTAATTGTTTCAAAAATATTTCATGCTCTGAAAACTCTTATAACCTTCTTCTAATAGAGGTCTGACATTGATTGTAAGTTAGAAGCACTGTCCTACAGAATTCTGCACAGGGACTCTTCATCTTCCTCACTGTCTTTATTAATTATTCTGCTCCTTCATGAGCAAACTCAACCAGCGCATACTCAAGCTTTATCATCTCCGGGTCTTTGGTAGGTACATCTACATGAGGCTCCTTATTTGTTTCTACCCATGTCATTCTTCCCTATAGAGTTTCTAAGATATCCTGTGTCTTGTCCAACAAATAGGAACTTGTATTTATAATTTCCTCCAACCTTATTTCTATCTGTTGAACCTTAAACCTTTCTTCCACCATCTGAAGCTGCATTTGATGAATATTATTTTTGAGCGTAAGAGAATGCTTCTTTAAAGGTTCAAAATTGGCTTTCTTGTCCATAGTTGTCTTCAATGAAACTTCTAGTGAATTATTTTGATCTTCCAAGGCTACTATTTGAGTTTCATACAACTTAGCTTTCCCTTCCGTGGTGGTCTTTTGTACTTCCAGTTATGTCACTTTATCTTCTAACTTTCCCTTTTCCTTATTCAACTCTTCAATTGATAGCCTCATTTTATCTCTTTCGGCTTCCAAAACCTGATATATTTGTTGTAGTTTCACAAAATATGCCAAAGTGGCCTGGGAATCCTTTTCTATATTTCCTGCAGATAGCACCAAAGTATCTTTATCTCCCTGTAGAGTTTGACACTCTTCCTTGGATACCTCAACTTCACTGATCATATCTTCATACTTATTTTTCAAACTTTGACTTTCACTCCTCTCTCTCTTCAAGGTCTCATTCAACTATGTGACCTTCTTCTGAGATTGTTCTAGATCTATCATTATTCTATCCACATTATCTTCAGTGGCTAGGGATAGGGATACCCAATCCCTTTCTATTAATCACGGATCTTTGTTGGTACCGTGAACCACTATTTTATCAGTCACCATCACTCCTGTCTTACCTCTAGTGTTCACCTTTACTCTGTTCTTTTAAAAATCCTCTTTTTTACCTTGTCATAGAAAATGGTGTTTAAATCGGGCACTTTTTCTCCTTCTGTGGGATAAAAGGAATTAGTTAAATTCTAGATACTATTAGAGGTTTCTCTCTTGCTATACTACTAGATGGAACATCAAGTTCAAATGGATCAGCATCGGACTGAGTCTGTCCTTGATCAGGAGGTTCTTGTTCTTCTCGTGTCTCTTGTCTCAATTCTTCAACTTCCTTTTATGCTTTCTATTTTTCCTTATTAGCATCTTCTAATATTAATCCCTCACTTTCTTTCGGCCTTCTCTGTATTTCTTCTTCTTCCTCCTTTCTTTTCTTTTCTTCTTCTATCTTCTTTNTCCTTTTATGCTTTCTATTTTTCCTTATTAGCATCTTCTAATATTAATCCCTCACTTTCTTTCGGCCTTCTCTGTATTTCTTCTTCTTCCTCCTTTCTTTTCTTTTCTTTTTCTATCTTCTTTTCCACCTCTTCAGTTGTCTTTCTCTTTTCTTCTTCTTCAGGTTGCAACCAGTTCTCTACTTCTTTTGCTAACGTATGAGATTCTTCCTACCTTCTCTTTGCTGCATCTTCTTCCTACCTTTTGATTTTATCAACAACTTTTCCCTTTCCGCCCATAGTAGCTATCTTTTCTTTGAATATTTTCCTCAAAGCTATCATGTCTTGAGAATTCCGGAAGATCTCTTCATCTTTATACCATAAATTTGTATACTCAAAGCGCACTCCAGCTGCTGTGCAATAATCAACAACTTTATCCTCAGATTCATTGCTATGGAAATTCATTTCACCGAAGTGAAAATACTCTAATTCCTTAACAAATTCTGCTGCAGTTTTTACCTTGGAAAATTTGTAACTTCCTATAAGAAAGGGGACTGCAGGATAGACTGCCTTCTTCTCCTCAAAAAGGAAATTTCCCACTCTGTCAATGTACGACTGTCTCACAACCTCTTTATGGATCACATAGTCTATAGCATACCTCAATAGAAGGGAAGGAGCCCTTGAACCACCATACATTCTTAAATATAAACCTTCTTCTGTGAAATAATAGTTTCTGTTGTTTTGCACAACTTTCAAAGCTTCCTCTGACATATAATTACATTCGACCAAGAAAATAAATGTATACAATGGCATAATGAAATTCTCACAAATATCCTTGTATAGGCAGCATACATAGGGGCCTAGTCTTTATCCCATTGGCACTTCAATTATGGGAATGGATGAGTACATAAGATGCAATCAATTAATATTGAACTCATATAAAATTCTGTCTTCTTCTAGGACACTCCTCCCAATGCTGCACTTATACAAGCTGACAGGGTGTTGGACACTATATTTCCCCAATTAAAGATTGTACCTTGGGTGGCGACACAAAATATCACTGGAACCCAACCTATTTTAAATCTTTTTCCATTAGCCCTACTGAAAATTTTGTTTAACATCAAAGCAATGAACCTGTATGGAGTACGGAGGGTTGATGTTTCATACACTCCAAAAGGTCTCGTACGGATGTTTTTACCTTAGATCATCATTTTTTAACTGTTTCCACATATCTAGATTGAGCTCCTTTAACCAACTTTCATTCAAATAGGTTTGTGGTGTTGGTAAATTATAATCCATGGATATATAGGATAGGCTATATGCAGCATAACCACTGAATTGCTTTACCCCCTNGCTCCTTTAACCAACTTTCATTCAAATAGGTTTGTGGTGTTGGTAAATTATAATCCATGGATATATAGGATAGGCTATATGCAGCATAACCACTGAATTGTTTTACCCCCTTAAAAAGTGCATAAGTTTGTTTATCAACCGCTTGATAGTTCAATTCAGCCCCTTGCAAACCAGTGCTCATAAATGATATGGGGTACTCATCTCTCCCATCCTCTTTTTGCGTAAGCACTGCTGCTAATGAATCATCGGAAGCGAAAGTGCACAGAATAAAATCCTTTTCAAAATTTGTACTTTTGAGTGATGGTGCATGAGCAATGGATGTCTTGATATTGTTCAATGCATTCTTCTCCGAATTAGTCCATTTGAATTGCACACTCTGCTTAACCATTTGCTGCAAAGGTTTGACAATTTGAGCAAAGTTTGGCACAAACCTTTGCATGAAATTGATTGTCCCCATAAAAGATTGGATAATTTTTTTATTATGGGGCAAAGGGATTTGTTCTATGGCTTTAGTCCTTTCCAGGTCTATAGAGATCCCTTTTTTATAAATAACACGACCCAATAGCTTTCCTTCTGTGGGTGCGAACACGCATTTCTTAGGGTTTAAAGAAATGCCATATTTCCTACAACACTAAAAAAATTGTTTCAAATGAAACATGTGTTCTTCTCATTTCTTCGAAAATATCGTAACATCATCTAAATAAACTACAACACTACGACCAATCAGACCACGAAAATCTATATCCATGGCCCTTTGGAAAGTTTCTCTACCATTAATGAGTCCAAAGGGCATTCTCCTATATGTAAAAGTCCCCCACTTGGTTCTGAAAGTTGTCTTCAGCCTATCTTCTTCTGCTACTAATACTTGATTATAACCGGAGAATCCATCTAACAATGAAAACAATTCATACCGTGAGACCATTTGTAGTATTTGTTCCATTGGTGGGACTGGGTAATTATCTTTGTCTGAAGCACGATTCAAATTCCCGAAATCAATGCAAATTTTGATCTCTCCAGAATTTTCCCATAGTGGTACCAAGTTAGAGACCCATTCTGTATGTCTGACTTTAAATATGATTTTAGCATCTAGCAGCTTTTTCACCTCACTTTGAATTAGGGGCTCTAGTTTGGGATGCATCTTTCTCAGAGGCTATTGGCAAGGCTTGATTCCAACTTTGATTGGAATAACATGCTATATGATTCTTGTGTCATAAGTTTTGAGATCCTCGTAAGTCCAAGCAAACACATCTTTGTATTATTTGAATAAACTAATGAATTTAATCTTTTTTCCGGGTGAACAACACTTTCCCAAATTCACATATTTGGGTTCAGCCTCTGTCCCTAGATTTATCAGTTCAAATTGTAAAGATGAACTGTGGGTCTTGACATTCACTGGTTTTCTCAACTTATTATCTAGATCGAACATCTATTCCATAGTTCTGACTCCTTTAGGAATGAAATTACCATTATGGAGGTTTGCTTGATGTTCTTCGTTATCTATTATGGCTCCTTTGAAAGTATCATCATTCATTAAACATTCCAATATTTGCTGGTCATCATCAAACACCCTTAAATTGGTGATGTTGTCTGGAACAGAAGGCTTGAAAAGCAATTCAATAGAGCATCTATTATTTGAAGGTACTAATCTTGCAGCTGAAGTAGCTAATAAGTTAGTTGCTGCATTTTTTAATCTAGGAATTGAAACAATATTAAATGCATGAAAATTTATTAATAAATCCCAAAACTCATTTTGGTAAGCTTTTAAATGCCGTGATATGCAATGTATTTTGTTTCGCACTTGTTTAACAATGATTTCGGAATCCCCGTACACTTTTATATTCTTCACTTTTAATTCTATTCCTTTCTTTAGTCCCTAGACTAATGCTTCAAATTCAACTGTGTTATTTGTACATTCAAATTCTAATCTACATGAAAGAAAATGTTTATTTTTTTCGGGATCAATCAGGACACAGCTAGCTCTTGATCCTTCCAACGTTTTAGAACCATCAAAATAAAGAATCCAAAAACTTTCTACCCCTCCTAAATTTGAATTACTAACTACATCTGAAACTAAATCTACTATGTTACAATCAATCTTATCAGGCCATGAGAACTGAACGAGATTGGGCTGGATATCTGATATACTGTTGGTTTCTTCGGATTGGTAATTTCCTGGCTCCAGTTCAATAAAATAGTTTCCCAACATAGAGTTTACTGGTTCATTCTTCCCTTCCAATTGAGTCACGTTATACTTCATTTGAGCTTCTCTCAACACCTTTATTTGGTTCTGACATCCTTTGGGGGGAAACCAGACATGTGATTGATCCGATGCAAAATATCCTTCTAATTTTGCTGACCAATCCCGGTTCAAAACCAAACCATAAGCATTCGGGATATCTGCTACAACAATGTCTATGTACTGACATACCCTCTCATGTGTGGACAAACGGATCATGACATCTTCCATTTCTCCTATCACTTTCACTGCTATTCTATCTAATTGAAGAACTTGGCCTGTAGTTGGCTTAGGTTGACCATTTATTTGTTTGCAAACTGAAAGTGGCATGACATTAACTAATGCTCCTAAGTCCACCAAACAATTATGCACATTGTAATTGAAAATCTAAAAAGTTAGAAGAAAGGTTGGATTTCTATANTGCAAACTGAAAGTGGCATGACATTAACTAATGCTCCTAAGTCCACCAAACAATTATGCACATTGTAATTGAAAATCTAAAAAGTTAGAAGAAAGGTTGGAGTTCTATACTTAGAATTTCCTCCTAAACTTGGTTCACCAATCTCTTCCTTAGGTTGGTTATCATTCTGAGGTTCCTTCACAAGTGTTTCAAGTGCTTTTAAGAGCTTTTCCTTTTGTTGGGGAATATTGCACATTTCAAACAAAGAGATATTTGCTTTAGCCTTTTTAATGTCTTCCACAATGCCATATCCTATTTCATGTTCAGTCAAATTCTTCTTGAAAGTCTCAGATTTATTTTCAATAGGATTTATAGGCACATTGATTTTCATGGGGCTCTAGTTTGAAATGAAAAACTCAGGTATGTTAACAATTGGAGTATTATTCTTCATTTTCTTCATGTTCTCTTGAAGTTTCTTAATCTTGGGAAGTATCGAGTTACCTTCTTTTAATGCATTCTGACTTCTTGTTGTAACATTTATCTCTGATATTTCTTCTTCATTAGGGAAACCTTCATCTTCTACGTTGAACATAGAAACACAATCCCATAAAACCAAGGTGTCTTCTTCTTGTGTCTCTGTTGGTTCCTGATCTTTCTCTTTGTCTTCCACAATTTTTATCCACTATGGGAAATTGTTCTCAGAGTGACGTTATTGATGGAATGTGAAAAAATTATTCATTCCTACATCTGTCAAATTCATGGCTGAGGGACTGTGTGGGGGAGGCTTGGGTTGACTATCGTCTTCTCTCTTTTTATAATAAGGTTTGTACTATTTATGAGCCTCTTTTTCTTTTTCCAAATCAATTATCCTGTNGAGGGACTGTGTGGGGGAGGCTTGGGTTGACTATCGTCTTCTCTCTTTTTATAATAAGGTTTGTACTATTTATGAGCCTCTTTTTCTTTTTCCAAATCAATTACCCTGTTTGATAACTTATGCATCATTTTCACCACCCCATCTAACTCTTGTGACCGCTCATCTTTAGGTTTAGTCAACAATAGAGGCTTTCAGTTTCCATAAGTTTTTTCGTCTGACTGCATAGGAGAGTGTTCTATACTCTCCATTTCCACCTCCACCTTCTCAGCTTCTTCTTAAGTATCTACCAAAGTGGGTCTAATCGATCTCTTGACAAACATGGCTATATCAAGCCCAAGAGCTGAGGTATAATACTCAATTGGGGCATGCTCAAATGGTTTCTCAGTTGCATCGAAGTTATTCAGGTAGGCAGCAAACCTCTGAGTGAAATTATGTACCCTTTATTTCTTTTCCTTATTTAGGCAAATTAATCGTTTCATTAAAGCTACGTGAGTTTTATGGATTCCGTATTTGTTTCTGAACAGTCTCTCAAAAATATTCCAATTTGTGATTGAGTTTCGCTTCTAAATCATAAATACAGAAATACTAATTAAGAATATCTAACTTATACCTAGGGAGCAATACTGTAATTAATAATGAGTAATGTATTGTATAACATGCATTTAAAATACTACGGATAGATGTTAATATTTCTGAATACATGAATATAAATAGATAGATAAACAAAGAGATAGCTCATTGTCGATTAAAACATTCATTACTCAGATAATATTGTGGAAATTTCACATAAATAAACAGGAGTATATTCAGAACATTAAATAATTCATGAATTAGAACGATCTCACAGTTTGTAGAAACAAGCTAAAACAAAAATAGTTCATATTCAACTAGTCTATGTCAAGCATTTGAAACTCCACTGTGCTTTCTCCAACCGAAAATATAAACTCTTTATTATAATATGAAATAGTTCTTCTTACAATAACTTTAGCAGCTTGAGCCTTTACACTCACCAAGCTGGCCGAAATCAAGTGAAGTTATTCTTCCAACAAGTGACTATTAACAGCCGCATGTGCTATTTCAGTTTTAAGTACCTTTTCATCTAACCCCTTCACAAGATGAATGGCATGTTCATCTTCGTTGCATCATTCCTGTAATTGTAAGTTAGAAGCACTCTCCTACATTATTCTTCACAGGCACTCTTCATCTTCCTCATTGTCTTTATTAAATCTTCTACTCCTTTACTAGCAAACTCGAACAACTCATACTCCAGCTTTATCATCTCCATCTCTTTGGGATGTACATATACGAGAGGCTCCTTATTTGTTTCTACCCATCTCATTCTTCCCTGAAGAGTTTCTAAGATATCCTGTCTCCTATCCAACAAATAGGAACCTTTATTTATAATTTCCTCCAACCTTATTTCTATTTGTTGAACCTTAAACCTCTCTTCCACCATATGAAGCTACATTTGATTAATCTTATTTATGAGAGTAAGAGCATGCTTCTTTAAAGGTTCAACATTGGCTTTCTTCTCCATAGTTGTCTTCAATGAAACTTCTAGGGAATTCTTTTGATCTTCCAAGGCTATTATCTGAGTTTCATAAAACTTAGCTTTCCCTTCCGCAGTGGTCCTCTGTACTTCCAATTACGTCACTTTATCTTCTAACTTTCCCTTTTCTTTATTCAACTCTTCAATTGATAGCCTCAGATTATCTCTTTCGGCTTCCAAAACCTGATATGTTTGTTGTAGTTTCTCAAAATATACCAAGGTGGCCTGGGATTCCTTTTCTAGATTTCCTGCAGGTAGCACCAAAGCATCTTTATCGGTCTGTAGAGTTTGACACTCTGCCTTGGATACCTCAAATTCACTAATCATATATTCATACTTCCTTTTCAAACTCTGAATTTCACTCCTCTCTCTCTTCAAGGTCTCTTTCAACTGTGTGACCTTCTTCTAAGACTATTCTAGATCTGTCATTATTCTGTCCACATTATCTTCAGTGGCTAGGGATAGGGATACCCAATCCCTTGCTATTAATTGTGGATCTTTTTTGGTACCATGAACCACTATTTTATCAGTCATCATCACTCCTCTCTTACCTCCAGTGTTCACTTTTTTCTCTGTTCTTTTAAAATTCCTCTTTTTTACCTTGTCATAGAAAATGGTGTTTAAATCGGGAACTTATTCTCCTTTTGTGGGAGTAAAAGGAATTAGTTCAATTCCAGATACTGTCATAGGATTCTCTCTTGCTATACTACTAGATGGACCATCAGGTTCGAATCAATCAACATTAGGCTGAGTCTTTCCTTGATCAACAGGGTCATGTTCTTCTCGTGTCTCTTCTCTCAATTCTTCAACTTCCTTTTCTACTTTCTCTTTTTCCTTATTAGCATCTTCTAATATTAGTCTCTCACTTTCTTTCTACCTTTTCTGTATTTCTTCTTCCTCCTTTCTTTTCTTTTCTTCTTCTATCTTATTTGTTGCCTCTTCAGTTGTCTTTCTCTTTTCTTCTTCTTCAGCTCGCAACCAGTTCTCTGCTTCTTTTGCTAACCTCTGAGATTCTTCATGCCTTCTCTTTACTGCATCTTCTTCCTGCCTTTTGAGTTTATCACCAGCTTTTCCCTTTCCGCCCACAGTAGCTATCTTTTGTTTGAATATTTTCCTTAGAGCTGTCATGTTTTGAGCATTCTGGAAGATATCTTCATCTTTATCCCATAAATTTGTATACTCAAAGTGCACTACAGCTGCTGTGCAATAATCAACAACTTTATCCTCAGAGTTATTCCTATGGAAATTCATTTGACTGAAGTGAAAATACTCTAATTCCTTAACAAATTCCGTTGTAGCTTTTACCTGGGAAATTTGTAACTTCCTACAAAATAGGGGATTGCAGGATATACTGCCTTCTTCTACTCAAAAAGGAAATTTCCCACTCCTTCAATGTACCACTTTCTCACAGCCTCTTTATGGATCACATAGTATGTAGCATACCTCAGTACAAGGTAAGGATCCCTTGAACCGCTGCACATTCTTAAATATAAACCTTCTTCTGTCAAATAATAGTTTCCATTGTTTTGCAGAACATTCAAAGCTTCCTCTAACATACAATTACATTCGACCAAGAAAATCTATGTATACAATGGCATAATGAAACTCTCACAAATCTCCTTGTAATGGCTATAATATTTGTGAGCCCAAAATAATTTATAGGAAGCATACACAGGGGGCCAGTCTATATCCCATTGGCACTTCAATGCTAGGAATCATTGAGTACATAAGATGCAATCAATCAATATTGAACTCATATAAAATTCTATCTTCTTTTGGTACACTCCTCCCAATGTTGCACTTATTCAAGTTGACAAGCTGTTGGACACTATATTTTCCCAATTAAAGATTGTACCTTGGGTGGTTACAAAAAATATCACTGGTACCCAACCTATTTTAAATATTTTTCCATTATCCCTCCCGAAAATTTCGTTTAACATCAAAGCAATGAACCTATATGGAGTGCAGAGGGTTGATGTTTCGTACTCTCCAGAAGGCCTTGTATGGAATTTTTTACCTGGTATCTTTATATTTTTAATTGTTTCCACCATATCTAGATTGAGCTCCTTTAACCAACTTTTAGTCAAATAGGTTTGTGGTGTTGGTAAATTATAAGCCATGGATACATAGGCTCGGATATATGCAGCATAACCCTGCCTCTCGGTGTTGGCTAGTATCATCCTCATTACATATCCCCTAGGCAAAATCTACTCTATCTCCTCTGAACATGGGAAAATTTCAGGTCTGGTAGCCACTTTCATAATGGCTGATCTCTCAATATTGGTATATATAGGCATATCTTCAAACCCAGCTTCTGGAACACTTTGGTTTGAAATCATTCTGTATACCTCTCCCCATTTATAATCTAGCTCAACTCCATAAATGGATTTAGTATCTTCATAAATAACCTCAACTTTGTTTACTATCTCTATTTTTGGTTCCTCCTCAGCTGCTTGGGCCTTCTTGTTCTGCTTTCATGGCATATTATTGTGTCGATGATTAGCCTGTAACAATCATGCAACATGATTTTAGTCTACTTACTCCTAGCAAGCTATGTATTGAAAAAAACAATAAAAACAACTAGAATATTACCATCCCATCAATATGCATGCTGAATCATTTTTCTTCTATCAAAACCAAAGATCCTTTTGGATGAGAAACTCTAAAGAAAAGGAAACTTGCAAAACCCATCTTCCCTAAACCTACGAAAAAATTATGCTGGGGAAAACTCTAGGTCTTCATAACAACCTTGTTTCTCTGGGTAGAAAACTTGATTGAGGAGAAATCAAGAATCCTGAAACTATAGACTGCTAAAAACCACCAAAACCCCTTATCATCTACGCAGCCCTCCTACATCCCATGGAAACACATTGTCACTTAAGACATGGTCGCGCAGCCTAGGATTTAAAACAATACAAGAATGAAAGGGGCGGTGCAGACGACAAAATGCTCATCTGCACCCTGCCCTTGCTTCCCAAACAAATGTCAATGATGCACTCATGGCCGCACAGAGATTGGGCGAGAAAATAACCGGCTGAATGAAATAGTGCTCACAAATAGACAGGTTGAATCCTTAAATAAAGAAAACTCACTGTTGTTCAAAACAAAAACTCCCGCAGGAAATAAANGGCGAGAAAATAACCGGCTGAATGAAATAGTGCTCACAAATAGACAGGTTGAATCCTTAAATAAAGAAAACTCACTGTTGTTCAAAACAAAAACTCCCGTAGGAAATAAAACCCTATAAATACATGCGGTCTAAAACAAATAATAATAATGGGCATATACAAAAATTGACTGAATCCTACCTAGAGACAATATGGCGAGCAACCTGGACAAACAACAACCTCCAATGGCAAATGATTTATAAAGGCGATCGACAGTTGCGCAAGCTCAAATGGGTAACCTCATGGTGATAACAACACCTCATACAAACTCGATGGATTTATAAGCCTGACCGTTGGAGTAGTCAATTAACGTGGCAGAAAAGAAAAAAAATTAATCACCGTCAGAGTGATACTCCTGTGAAAACTCGCAATATCGGATCGACTCAACTCTTCATGCCCAGGACCTTGGATGAACAACACATTGACAAACAAAATCACTAACCTATCTCAGTATCGACGAGAGCAACGTGAAGTCTCGAATAGATTCAGCACTACGCCCCCGCAATGTCGGCTGGAAAAACCACTAAAACCTTCAGCTCATTCCCATATACACAATCGATATGGCAAGACATTTCGCCAAACTTAATCCGATATCAAAGAAGGATAGGCAAAAGGAGACCCGTCTCATCGGGCCGCTCTAGACTAGGATTCTGGAAGATCAACAAATTGCCTCTGATAAAATAGATGAAATGAAATCTGATACATAGGAGAAAACCTTGGAAGGCTCCTGATGGGCATATCAGAAAGGTAGTCAACTATGCATTTGATGCATCGGAAAGCTAGTCGAATATGCATCCGATATAAGTAGACAAAAAACTCAAATATTTCAAAAACAACAAGCCACGGGAAAACTTTGGTAAAATCATGGAAATCCTTAAGCCTTCTAAATACTAAAATAATAAGGGGGGAGCAAAAAAAAAAAAAAATTTGGGAGAAAATAGTTGCAGCTACAACAGTGACATAATACCTAATACTTTTCTTTTAACTAAAAATCTGAGCATCCACTAGCAGGGCCTTGTCCTTGAGCTCCACACTAGGAAAACATACATCACATGTATACAATATTTATATTAAAAGCTAATATATCCTAAGGGTCAAAATGGGATATTACAATCCCCTCCCCCTTAGAATAACACCGTCCTCGGTGTTCCAATACTTAGGAATACATATACGATTTATACTTCCATTTTTTTTTTAATTTGTAGATCTACCCTGTATTCTATCATTTACTTTGAAATTTTAGGACCAAGTCCTTTGGCTTCCACAAGCTTCTCCTACTACTTCTGATCTTTTAGCTCGTCCATAAGTCTGAAAACTTTATG